>CAXKVW010000183.1:0-512131 GCA_964058825.1 Carex arenaria | reverse complement strand
CTCTTCTAGATCTCCATATGTCTATCTAACAAAAAGAAATCTTCAAAAAAGGCATAAATTACCTTTTCAACATTGGCGGATTTTAGAATGTGATGTAAATTAATTTTAAGAGTTTACATCACCGGTACCAAATTTCCAGGTATCTTCCAAAAAAAAAATTTGTCAAAAAGGAGAAAAAAAATTATTTGTATTGGGTCCCAAATAATACTGACATTAGCCATTGAGCTCAGAATAAATCAAACTCAAATCAAGCTCAAAGCCTCAAACTCTACATGAATTCTACTAATTTATTTTTATTGTTCTTATTTTCACATTATGTTAATAATTACGCAAACTGTTATTCTTTCTTAGATGGAAATTGTTTAATTATCGATATTTCGGTCATTTAATAAAATGTTACCAAAAAATACAATTAGATGTATAACGAAGAGGATCGTTGTATTATATAAATAATAATATACTTTAAATTAAATATTGCATCGTGTTGTATAAGCTCAAATCAGATCAATTGTATTCCCAACATGTACAATGGATGTGAAGGAACATCTAAGATATACATGATATGTTGCAAGATCTAATTTAAATATGGTGAATGTATATGATTTTTTTTTTATAAAGATTGGAGGTTAAGTCACCCAATTATTTAGAACCTGTTTGGCAACGAAATTTTTTATGGGAGTGGGAATTTTTTAAAATAAAAAATGAGAATTTCAATTTGTGAATACCAAAGTCATTTAACCAATGGAAACTTTTAGAATATAGATGTTCGATAAATGCATTGAAAATTCGTTCGGATGTTCTTTTTTTTCTTTTTTACAAAAGATGTAATACTAAAATTAAACTATATTAAAAGTGTATTGATGCTAATCATTGATTATGATATTTATAATTGAACATTCTGTTGCTAGCTAATCTATTAAAATTAAGTGTTGCTAGTTTAATTATACTTATTTAATATATTTTTTATATTATTATATTGTGATTGTTTAAATTGTATTTGTTTCATTATATTATTTAATTGTGTTTGTTTAATTGTGCTTGTTTAGTAAAAAGATTAGTGCAAGTATAATATAGAAATCACATATAGATTTTATATAGATATCATATAGATGCCACATAGCATATATCACATAAATATAATAATTATTGCAAGTAAAATATTAAACTAAGTATTTGGAGAAGAAAAATAAAACTTGGTGAGCTCCAGCTTTTGGGAGAAAAAAACGGAAGTTAGGAGATGGTTATTATTTTTCCACAAGCAACAACATAGTAAATAGGAAAAGTGATTTTGAGATAGGTATTTTAACAACGCTCCCGAATAGGAATTTTTTTTTATAAGCCATAATTTTAAAAAAAAATTATGAAACTAATATGATTATTTATTTTTTTTACAAAAATCATAAGAACTGAAATGTCATTTTAGTATGTCATTTTTTTAGGACCGAAATGACATTTCGGTCAAATATGGTATTACAGTTTTTCATATCAGCGACCACATAAAATCACATTGGGCCGAAATGTCATTTCAGTTTTGAAAAAAAAAATAGCAGACCGAAATGACATTTCAGTTATTATGGTTTTGTAAAAAAGAAAAACGATCATGTTGGTTTTATAAAATTATTTTTTAATTATGATTTATAAAAAAAAATTCCCCGAACTATATATTGGTAATGTTACCTATAAAGTTAATATTTCTAAGAAATCTCAAGGAAAATCCTGCTGCTGAACAGATTTTTTAACATCCACAAAGAATTTTTTATTAGAGTTTCGAACCTGCATCTTTCACACAAAAATATTATTTTTATCACTATATCAAAGACGATTCTCATTACAATTTTTATTGTACAACACCTAAGATAATTAATTCAAGCAATAATAAAAAAAAATAGCTCAGTTGTTTTCGAGTTCAAGCTACCCAAAAAACTGACCAAGTGGATTGAATTTGAATTTAAATTTGATGTTGTAATTTGTGAGTCGAACACGAGTAAACTACAATTACCAACTAAACTTACAGCTATAATTAAATTATACTGACTAGGCAAATTATGTAGAACATTCTGATATTTTATTTGTTATTCTTCACCTTAAAATTTAATTAATCACTTACAGTTCCTTAATGCCCCGTACAACGGGCAGCTGGTCCTATTTCCTGTCGGACATGGGGATTGAATTCTCTGCCCCCCAGGCGGCAGGATTTTCCTGCTCCTGAGTCACTGAAACGTGGGCCACACCAAAACTAAAAACTAATATCTAAATTTATAAACCCGTCTGGACCCACTTGTCAGTCTCACTGGGGGCAGGAAAATCCTGCCCCCCGGGGGACAGGTGATCTCTGTCCGTCGGACATGACATGATATGATATATTATGTGCCATTATGACTTTTTGTTCTTATTATAATATAATAAAATAAGAGTGAGTGCATGGTAGTATTCATATTACGGGTTAGATTCATAATACGAGTCAATATTTTTAATTTTCATATAAATCTGTACTTGCAAATAGAAATTTATATTGTTTAGAATTTTTTTATTATTTTTAAGATAGATAAAAAATCACTTGATCTAAAAATTATGTATCATCCAAAAATAGTAATTTTCTATCTTAAAAAATTGTGTTTTTCTTATAAAAAATATAAAATTTGGTATGTAATTACAAATTCATATTAAAATTATTTGAAACTGTTAAAATTTTGAAAATAAAAATGTTAATCTCTATTAACTAAATGGTATGACCATAGACTCACTCATATAATAATAATACAACAAATCCGGACAATAATTGGCAAACATACAAAATCCACTGTATTTTGAGCACAAAGATAGACCGTAGATAATAAATTAAGAAGTAATTAATTGTCTCTTGCGGATAAGTATTAATTAGTGAAAGCGACATTTGCGTGTCATAATTTATTCTCATCCCAACTGGAAGTAATCATCAGTTTAAATTCTTCTCTAATTATTATTACTGGATAACTGGATAAGAAGTAAGAACAAGTGCATTTAGTTGTACAACTAGGCCACCACCTCATACAAAGAGGATAAATTTTTGACATGACGAATCTTCTTTGTCTACGGAGAGATTTTATAGATACCTAGAGTTGCAAACGTATCGGATAATATTCATCTGTATCTGGTTTTGT
This sequence comes from Carex arenaria, assembly GCA_964058825.1. NCBI lineage: Eukaryota > Viridiplantae > Streptophyta > Magnoliopsida > Poales > Cyperaceae > Carex > Carex arenaria. The sequence continues at coordinate 508,991 of CAXKVW010000183.1, read as the reverse complement.
TGTATCTGGATTTGTGTTCAAAACTTAGATACGGATATCTCATATCTGAATATCTGTGCGGATGCGGATACATATATGATTTTGAATTTTAATTATTTGTATTTGAATAGTAGATATATATCATATAGTTTGATATATATTATGAAAATATTTATGTATATATCTACGGATATTGATATCCGATCCGTATCAGTCTAATATATGATCCATATTCATATTCAAAAAATAAAAACGGATACGCAAACGGATCAGATAATATTCATCTATATCTGGATTTTAGAGTTAGGGTTGCAAACGAATCGGATAATATTCATCTGTATTTGGATTTGTGTTCAAAAATTAAATACGGATATCTCATATCTAAATAGATATTTGTTCAATCTAAATAGTATTTAATCTGTTCATAAAATATTGCATATGTCTTTGTAGTTTAGTGGTCAGAAGGAATAGTAATTTGACAGCATATAATATAATATATTAACCTTTTGATAGAAATATCATTTTGTTCACACTGATCCGACAGCACTATTTAGTAAAATATTATAAATTTAATAAAAATTTCCCAAGTCGTCTCCCAAGTCACCTCCTCAAAATGTTAAATTTATCTTTATTATTATTATTGTTATTATTATTATTATTTTAAATATCTTTATATTTTATTTAAACTTTAAAGTTATCAGTGAACCCCGGGTTAATTACAAACAATTATCAATATCTCCTATGTATGATGTATGGCAGAGCAATTCCTGTCTATAATTTTGATCCGTCCGATCCTCTTATAATTGGTGCATAATCACATCACTTGGAAATTGGACGGCTACGAACATAGTCACCATGTACGCATTTTATATGCAAATTATTCGCGTATAAAACATTTTATAGGGGTTTCCACACCGAACCACGTATAATTCGTTTGACCGAACTTTTATCCAATAATTCGCGAATAAAACGCGAATCACGAATTATTCCCAATAAAAATGCCCAAAAAAAATTTCATTTTTTTGAGGGGTTTTTTAGAATTTTTTTTTTGCTTCCTTGTTGTACTGAATCATTCTTAAATTATACCCAAATCACAAATTTTTGACCCTGCCGAACTGAACCCGAACTTTGATTTGTCACTGTGGTTGCAAAATGTGCAGAACAATTACCTTATTTTATTATTTATACGCAGCAATTTACTGCGTTACAGAAGATCTGATCTCCTCTCCACTGATGAGATGAGATGCAATAATTTCACGACTTGGCGCTGTCCAGTCGTTCCTTGTTCCGCTTTCTATCTTCTCCTCAATCCTCAAAGAAGAATATTTAATTAGATGCTATCTACACTTTACCTGTACGGTAACGAGAATCTCGGAACTTGGAAATTTGACAAATTTTCCATTCAAATTTGACAAACAAAAAACATTTACCGCCCGCCCGAAAATCCCGTAATTTGAAATTAGATGTGTATCTAGTTCTTCCTATTGACGTGGAAATAAGAGCGTCTCCAGTTTACAAAACTGGAGGGGATGGACACTGGGTTCTATTATGATCTTCTAGAAGGTTTGCATGATGCTGACTCATCGGTCTGATAGGCTTTCAGAATTCAGATCCAATCCGTCTTTTCTTATCTAATCAGGTTTCTCTTTTTCTGTTATCCTACCCCACTTCTATCTAAATCCTCACGCTAAGGAAACCGGATCACCTTTTCTCAGAGTCGGAAAGGGCAGGAATTTCTAACTAGGGCGTGTTCGGCGGTTAAGCGGAAATGAGAATAGATTTGAGTTCCGGTTTAATTTGAATGGCTGAAATACTCTGCTCTAAGGACGTGCTCTAGACGAGGTTACGGACAGAAAATGAAATAGTGAATCTACTATCCGGAGGTGAGAGTTTGCTGGACCGTATCTAATCAGGTGAGATCACTTGCTCTAGAAGAGGGGAAATCAAAGAGAGAGCGGAAGTTACACGTTACTGTTTGGAGGTTACTGTGCGTTGATTTTTGACGAAATATGTCACCTCAAATCGAGGTGTAGTTTCTACTGTTCTGAGACAAAGTCGCTCAGTTCACCTCCCTCCTTGTCCCTTTTCCTTCCTCAACGAGCTTCAGATCTAAAGAACAGCATAAAGTCACTGACACGTGAATCCGGAGTAGCAGGGATAGATCTTAATATATTGAAAATGTGGCTAAGTCACTCTTATAGTTTTAAAATTTTAGTTATTTATATTGAAATTTAATTAAATTTTAATTTTTCATAACTTTTTATATAGTCTAATCTCCCTCGATAATAATCAAATCTTTACTTGTAGTCTAGTAGTTATAGCTCTATTTCGTAGTTGAGAGGTCTTGAGTTCAAATTCCACTCACCACATTGTGTACCTTAATTTTTAGCTTCCTTTATAAAAAGTTTGTAGTTCCGCCTTTGCGGAGTGGATTTTGGCATTTAAATATTTAATATAGTTTTGCTTCGGATCCACCCTGAATTCACATGTATGTCAGTGAGTTTAGAGACAGAAATTTCCTACCCACAAGAAGTAAAAGATTCAGTTCTCACGCGAAAACTAAAGGTTATGTTCCCGTACTGATTGGATCGCCTCCTTGATTTTGGGACACAAGTAAGAATATGCACGTAATAAAATTTATGAGAAAATTATTTGACATGTTTCAATAATTATTTTAACAGTATTAATAATTTTTATAAATAAAGTTTAAATTTTAAAATCATAAATTATAGGCATGATCATGTGTTACAAAAAATGATAATACTATAAGAGCATCTGTATCCCTGAAACTCTCAGAGTTTCTAAATAACTGTTAACAGAATTTTAGAAATTTCAGACTCTCTGAATTTCTAAACCTCTACATCCCTGAAATTATAATTAGAGTTTCTTAATTGCCACATTAGCATTTAATTAAAACAATATTAAAAATTGAGCCAATAAGAATTGATTATTTTGCCATGTCAGAGTTTTAAAACAGTTTCATATTTAGAAACTCTTGAACAAAATTGCTAAATATGAAATCCATCTACATCCCTGAAACTGGTTTAGAAACTGCCACGTTAGCTTTGAAACTCCAAGAGTTTCAGGGATGTAGATGCTCTAAAGCTTTACGGTACATCACATGAAATAAATTTCTATGGTCCGAAGTTAAAGATCTTTGATGCGTCATCAAATAATATTAAAATTACAAAACCTGATTATTATACTATTTATATATGTTCAACGAAATTTATTTTAAAGTTTTTTAATTATATATAAATTTTTCAATTTTTTTTTTGTTAAAGTTATCAAAATAATATTATTACATGATTCATCCCCTTGAATTCTTAAATTTTAACGGCTCGAGAATTTTCAACCGTTATCTGCAAACTTTTGCGCTAATTGAGCGATAATGACTTCATAGAATTATGGGGCAGTGATAATAACAGAGCAATTTTGGGTTCATACAGCGGATGGACCCTATAGAGTCCAAACAGTGCTGCTATGGTTCTTGCTCTGCATGAAGCCAAAACTACTCTGTTAAAATCTTTACCCGAATTCTGGTTCCTCGTTGAGCTGCAACCTTACAGCATGCCTTATTACTCATATTTGAAAGCTCCGTTGAATCTCGTGCTGGAATTCGTATCCGTGCAGTACCACAAAAGGAAATTTTTTAGAATGATTTTCTTTTGAATAGATCTGGACCGTTCATTTAACTTGGCACGAATCTCAAAGCCTAATAACAATGTCCCCTATTTTCACCCGAATCTCAAACCGGCTGAGATTTAATCTCAAACCGTAAAGTGATGCGCATCCTCTACAGTAATAGAGAGGATACGGATCCTCTCGTGCTGTAGGTGCTTCGTGCGACAATAAAATTTACTGCAGAACACAATACGTACTCCAGAAGTTTATATTTTTAAATCTTAAATCTCAAATTCAAAATGTATGCATGATTATGTTCATTTTCTTTAATTAAATCTAGGATTAAAAATGTACGATTAAGATAATTAAATTTCAGAAGTTAAAATGAAACCCATAATAAACGTATTTTAATGTGCCACACTTTTTTATGTTTTATTTTACAATTATTATTAAATTTGAGTTCAATAATACTGTTATAATAACAAATCCTAATTATTAGAATATTTTTATCTTAAAATTATAGTAAATGTTTTTTTGTCATATCAATAATTTTAGCATTTTTCTCTTAGTAAGTTTCATTACCATTTTCATTCCAGCAATTAATTATAATTATAATATTACTTGTGTTAGTACTGCTGATTTTATTCCGAAGCTGGCTCGAGATGGAAAGAAGAATAAGTGTAAGGTATTCTGACTCTTAAATCTCTAACACTTTGTGCTGTGCAAATTTATGAGCTGATCCTTCAACTCAGATTTGAGCCTTATATAGGTCGGTCTCTCACTGTCACGTAGTGTCGACTCGAGACCTGACAGACCGTATGAAAACGATTATAGAGACCACTCTATCGAGGTGATCTCGAATTTGGGCCAGACCTTTTCGTGTCAGGGTGTCTTGTCGAGAAGGCCTTAGCAGTCCTTGTCTCGGACTTCCCGGATCCATCCCGTGGAATCTGATTTACGGGCCTTGGGAGTCTTGCTCAGCCGGTTCCTGATCTGATTTAGGAGCTCTGTTTCAGGGCTTTCGGCACACGGTCCTATCACTGTATTTAATTTATGATCGCATCAATATTATTAATTATTTTACAAGCGAAATGACGATGTTTGCATGCCGTTTTTTTTTTGTTTCCGGTGTGCTTCTATATATTTTTTTTGGGCAATACGCATCATCTACATATACGGTTGACTTTAAATATTTCATTAGTTGCTTAGTCAGAAAGTTTGATCTCAATTATATAATTAAGAGTTCGTGTCATCTTGGTGCTTGTTCCGAAACCAAAACACTTCTCCTGTAGTCCTGTATGCAGCGGAATTGAATATTCTGTTTTGCTGAACAAGGGGCGGTGTGTCATATGTTTTTAGGCCGTAAAATTATATACACTGTAAACTGTGTCTCCGTGTTATTAAGACAGGTGGACAATTCTACTGATTTAAAAAAACAAATAAACAAAAATAATAGGCGAAAATTATTTCTTCTCATTCGTTACATAAACACTTACATATAATTCGCCACAAATAACCAACAGTCCATAAAATTATATACACTGTAAACTGTGTCTCCGTGTTATTAAGACAGGTGGACAATTCTACCGATATCTTCTCATTCGTTACATAAACACTTACAGATAATTCGCCACAAATAACCAACAGCTTATTTCCATAAATGAAGGCACCGACTTTACTTTCGCAAAAATCGAGAACGACTCTCGGAGTCGGAATCTTTCCAGACGCACCGGGTCGAGACAAACTACGGCCCAATGGGCCCATGCCCTGAACCAGCTCCGTCGACACGCGTAAAATAGCTGTTGGTGCTCATTTAAGTCCGGGTCCCACTTGCTGCCATCCCAATCTTTATCAACGGCCACGCGTCCAGCCCACGCGCCACGCTTAGCTTTATCCATTCTGAATTTCTGATATTATATACAATAATACGATTCAGAAAAATATATTATTGATTGGTGATGGAATGGGAATCAGGGGTGAAAACGGTGGATCCTAATCCGCTGCTCGCCAAATTGGAAGCAGATTCTGTTTTCTCAAACTAAACTATTTATTGAGATTTGTGCATAAAAAAATTTAAGTTTTATTTGAAAAAATAGGGTCCTGTTTGTTAATTTGACAAGCAGTGAAGCCGGATCTAAAAATGATATGAATTCGTATTTAATTTGTATTGAAATTTAAATTTAAATATCTGATATCCGATGTGTGGATGAGAATATTAATGTGGTTTTATATTTTAATTATTTTTATTTAAATAGTAGATATATATTATATATTATAAGATCAGGGTTCCAATGCATCCAAAATTCAATCCTCCCATTTGCACCCAATTTCCTATCTCTTTTATCTTCATTTTCAAAGTCCGAATTGTCGATCAGAACCGCTGAACATGATCTTCATAATAAAATATGATTGGAGACCAAATTTTATATTTTTTGGATTTTTTTTACTATTTTTTAAGATAAATCCAAAATCATTGTTTTAAGGAGATTCTAGACCATCCGATAAAGTGATTTTTAAAAATTCTAAAAAATATAAAATTTGGTCTCCAAGCATATTTTATTATGAAGGTCATGTTGATCGGTTCGGATCAACTATTCAGACTTTGAAAAAGAAGATAAAGGATTGGGTGCAAATGGGATCGGTTCGGATCAACTATTCAGACTTTGAAAACGAAGATAAAGGATTGGGTGCAAATGGGAGCATAGAATTTTGGGTGCATTGGAACCCTCCTCATTTAAATATATATTATTAAAAATATGTTATTTACTAATATAATTAATAAATATTATGAACTTTAATATTTTATATTATTTTAATAAATATTCGATCTGATTCGAACTTGTATCCGCCTGATATCCACTATGTATTCGTATATATATGTATTCGAAAAATAAGAAAAAAATAATATAGATATGATTTTAACACTATCTGCTCGGTATACGCTCCGTTTTCACCCAATCCTCGAATTATTTGTTTAAGCGATGGTAAAGAGATTGTATTTTTTTTTCTAATTATATAAAATAACATTCGAATAGCCATAGTACGTTGGTTGTAAAGAAAATTAGTCAGGATGTCATATTTGTCATATCACATTATATTGTATTATATGTCCTAGTTATGTAATGTGACTCGTGTCTGTAGTCTAACATGATATGTTTTTTGTTATTTTAGTCGTGTTAATCATACAAATAGATTTTTGGTCATATTACTTGGGTATTATGTGATGTGATGTGATTGTCCTCTATTATTTTAGCCATATTACGACATTCAAACTGAAACAGTGATATCAAATCACATGCTTATTTATATTTATTTTAAAATACTTTTTTATTTTTTATGAACTATCTGAAAACTTAAAACAATAATTAAATTTTATCAGTCAAGCCACCCACATTTGATCATATCATGTGTGGTCATGCACTTTACCACCACATGTTACGTGATTATTAGTGTGATTTGACTGTAATTTACTATTTTAGTCACATTATAACTCGTTTCGTAAAAATAAATTTTAATTACGTGATGTGATCAAGGCATAAACATCGCATCACATTTTTCATTCTTATAGTGTGTGATTTCTATAGAACAGATTATGTAATTAAATTTTTTAGCTTTCCTATCACGACTATAATTTTCAATGTCCAACTTTTCTGGAGAAATAAATTCAACGAAGATGCGAGAAAAATAAGACGGAGATTAAGGAATTCCAAGTAGAAAGTTCCATAGTTCATAAAATTCAAAGTTTCCCCTGCCGTTTTTACGGATACCGATTTTAACAGCTAATTTTTTAATTCTCACAGATCTGAAGTGAGAGAAAAAAAATTGTCTATGATAGTATGCATATTAAGAGTTAATCCGTAATACAGGTTAATATTTTCGTTTTTAAAATTTTAATGGTCGATTCGAACAATTCAACTTGATCTCCATACAAATATCTACTTGCAGACTGAATTTTATATTTTTGAGAATTTTTTTACTATTTTTTAAGATTGATAGAAAATCACTTGATCTGAAAATTCTGGATCATCCAAAAACAATTATTTTCTATCTATTTTAAAAAATAGTAAAAAAAATTATAAAAAAAAATATAAAATTTTATCTACAAGTACATATTCATATGAAAATTATTTTTGACGGTTCGGATCAACCGTTAGAATTTTGAAAACGAAAATATTAATATGTATTACGGACTAAGTCGTGATATGCATAGTACCATAGACTCACTTGAGAAAAAATAACTTTTGAACCAAATTACCCAGTCTCCGATAAGGAAATAATAAAATTAAATTTCAAATCTTTTAAATTAGAAAGTTATTAGAAATCTGCCGGCGTTAATTATAACAATAATTGATTATGTAATATTATGCAAGCAAGGAGTGATATTTCTATAAAATATAAAATATCCATCTACTAAAATAATTTTTTTTATTTGAACCTGTTACAAATTACAATTATACTTCTATCATGTGATTTTGTATTTGCAAAAACAATACATAAATAATTTGAAATTGTTTGAAAAATAAAATTAATTAAAAATATTGAATTATCGTTGTTGAGTTGAAACTTGAGAAAGTTTAAATAATTTGTCGTCTTGAATATTTAAACGAACTTGTAAACTTGATAATTTCAACTTTTTTTTTTGTTGCTCAACTGTAAAACCAAAGAACCAATATAAATTTTCTTCTAGAAAATAAATGTTGGTGGATTCTACATCATGATAGTCTTCTAATTTAAAAGATTTGAAACTGAGCAGCATAAATATTTCATTTTCTCTGACTGTTGAGAAATCCATCTCTGTTGTTTCCTTATTGGAGAATAAGGTGTCAACAGGTACAATACGGGTTGAGTGGAGACATTTTCAAAGCTGCACCCGTTATGATAACGAAAAAATCTTTACCCTTACCCATCTTTTCAAATACGGTATAGGTTGGGTAAACAGATAAAAAGTGCCATTGATATTTTGATTTGTGCTTTCGATAAAATATTTTCAAAAGAAGAAAAAAATAATAATGAATATAACTAATTTGTATTATGAAAATTTAATAAAATCACAACTTTATTGTATCATGTATCATCTTCATACAAATATGTATCTATATCTATAATTTTATTTTTAAAAATGATCTTATGTGAAAACGGGTAAGATAATGGAGAAAAAATCGTTATCCTTACCCGTACACAATAAGCTAACAAAAAAAAAAATCTTCCCCTTATCCATAATTTCAAATACGATACAGTCGGATAAACGGATGAAAAGGTGTCATTGACATTTCTATTGGAGAATGGGCAATTTGGTTCAAAATTATTTTTTCTTTAACCTCAGATCTGTGAGAATTAAAAAGATTATTGAACATGCAATTTATTTTATATATATTCTCTCATTGTAAAAGTTCATATTTTAAGAGTTACTTTTTTTAAAGAGGAATTATGGAAAATAACTCCATTATGATAAAACTCCCAATAAAAGTAACTAAATTATATAATTACAGTTTATTCCTAATTTGTGTTATTAACCAATTTTTATTATTGAATATGCCTGCAACAAATAAATACTTCTTAACGGCTAGTTCTAGAGCATAAATGTTTTTCTTAATTGAAATTATAGTAATTTTCAGTGCCGATATCATTGAAGGTAGTTAATTTTAAGAAGAAAATAAAATTTGAGGAAGATGGATATACACAAAATTATAAGATCACAATTCCTGTAAAAAAGAGAGCCCTAAACAAACCAGAAAAAAATTCAAAAATATTCAAAATATTGTGTTATTAGGTGACGCTACCAAATCGTTCGTATATAGATGTCACAAAAGCAACTCTTCTAGAATAAATATAAGCACTTTAACGGAAAATACATACAAACAAAATAGATAAGATATCACTTTAAAGTAACGACAAAATTATAAAACAAACTGCAAAGTCCACGTATTGTTCAAAATTTGCGTTACTATAACAAATTACCCTTCTTTGTTGAAGTTATTATTAAAAGTAATTACTTCTAGATTACTCCATAATACTTTAACCGAATGCATATGGGCGCAATTATCTTATTTATTGCTCCCATATGCATTCCGCTAATTTTTTCTCTTATACAGATACAACATGTTACATAATAGTTTGTATTGACCCAAATATATTTTAAATTACTATTTTATGTGACAATTATCGCCCTTTTTTATTCGACTAAAAGTTACCATCGTCTTCGATGAAAAGTAACTATTTCTAGAATAAATATAAGCACTTTAACGGAAAATGCATACAAACAAAATAGATAAGATATCACTTTAAAGTAACGACAAAATTATAAAACAAACTGCAAAGCCCACGCATTGTTCAAAAGTTGCGTTACTATGACAAATTACCCTTCTTTGTTGAAGTTATTATTAAAAGTAATTGCTTCCAGATGGACCAGATCTATCCATAAATACCTTAATTGAATACATATGGGCGCAATTATCTTATTTATTGCACCCATATGCTTTCAGTTAATTTTTTCTCTTATATAGATATAATATATTACATAATAGTCTGTATTGATACAAATATATTTTAAATTACTATTTTCCGTGATAATTACCGTTCTATTTTATTTTACTAAAAATTACCATCATCTTCGATGAAAAGTAATTATAGATGACACAAAAAATAACTATTTCTAGAATAAATATAAGCACTTTAACGAAAAATGTATACAAATAAAATAGATGAGATATCATTTTAAAGTAACGACAAATTATCATAAATACCGCAAAGGTACAAATACCACATATTGTTCAAAATTTGCGTTACTATGACAAATTAACTTTCTTCGTTGAAGTTATTATTAAAAGCACTTTAACGGAAAATGCATACAAACAAAATAGATAAGATATCACTTTAAAATAACGACAAAATTATAAAACAAATTAAGCCCACGTATTGTTCAAAAATTTAAAATTTGCATTACTATGATAAATTAGCCTTCTTCGTTGAAGTTATTATTAAAAGTAATTGCTTCCATATTAATTCATAAATACTTTAATCGAATGCATATGGGCGCAATTATCTTATTTATTGCGCCCATATGCATTCAGTTAATTTTCTCTCTTATATAGATATAACATATTACACAATAGTCTGTACTGATACAAATATATTTTAAATTACTATTTTCCGTGACAATTACCATTCTATTTTATTTTACTAAAAATTATCATCATCTTTGATGGAAAGTAATTATAGATGACACAAAAAGTAACTATTTCTAGAATAAATATAAGCACTTTAACGGAAAATGCATACAAATGAAATAGATAAGATATCACTTTAAAGTAACGACAAATTATCAATACTGCAAAGGTACAAATACCACATATTGTTCAAAATTTGCGTTCCTATAAAAAATTACCCTTCTTCGTTGAAGTTATTATTAAAAATAATTGCTTCCAGATTAATCCATAAATACCTTAAACCGAATATAATGGACTCAATAAATAAAATAACCTTTTCTCTTATACATATACATCATATTACATAACAGTTTGTATGATTCAAATATATTTTAAATTACTATTTTACATGACAATTACCGTTCTTTTTTATTCGACTAAAAATTGTCGTCATCTTCGATGAAAAGTAACTATAGATGACATAAAAGATAATTATTAATAGAATAATTATAAGCACTTAGCATAAATGTAAATGATCAAATAAGTAAAATATCACTTTAAAGTAACAACAAAATTACCTAACAAATTGCAAAATTGCAAATTCCATATTATTATTCGAGATCTGCATTACTACACCCTTCTTCTTCGTTGAAGGTATTAAAAACAACTACATTAATCAATAAATACTTTAACCGAATGCATATGTGCGCAATAAATAAGATAATGCGCAATAAATAAGATAATTCTTTCTCTTTTACAAGTATTTATTTAAAAGTACCATAATTACGTGACAAATAATTGTTTTCTCTTTCATTCGACTAAAAATTACCATCATCTTTGATGAAAAGTAATTATAAATTGCACAAAAAGTAATTATTTATTGAATAATTATAAAAACTTTAATGGAAATGCAAAAGATGAAATCAATACAAATACAACATATTACAATATAGTAGGTATCATTCAAATATATTTAAAATTACATTATTACATGACAATTGACTGTTTTATTTTTCATTCTACTAAAAATTAGGGTTTATTTATTAGGGTTTTATTTTTTACATTATTACATTATTCAATGAAAAATAAATTATAGATGACACAAAAAGTAATTATTTCTAGATTTATTTATAAGCACTTTTAACGAAAATACATATGAACAAAATAGAGAAGATATTACTTAAAAAAACGACAAAATTATTTACCCATCTTCATCTGAGATATTATTAAAAACAGACGCTTCTAGCTAATTCTCGATTAATCAATAAATATTTTAACCGAAACCCATAAATAAACTATATATACCACCCAAATTTATTTAAATTACAGTCACTTATTATGTGACAAATAAGTGCCTTCTTTTTTTATTTTATTTTTTTACTAAAAATGACCGTTTTCTTCAACGTGAATAACGGCAAAGCAAAATGTTAAAACTTGTATATCTCGTGATTTGAGAAATAATTATTTCAGAAACAAACTATAAATTTTAAACAAAATGCATATAAAAAAAATAGCACAATTAAATTTATGCTTCTGGATAAGAATTTCAGAAATTTGTCCAATTTTGAATAAAAATTTTAAATCTATCTAATTTTGGATAAGAATTTTTATTCTGTCCAAACTTGTGATTTTTTTATCGGTTTCGCACTACATCCAACCAATGATTTTTTTATCGATTAAGAAGGTTAAAAGTGATGATTTAGTTATCGGTCTAGGTAAATTGTTAAATTTAATATTTTTTATATTAATAAAAATTTCTGTACTTTCGAGGGTCCTATAGGAAATATTACCGAAGATTTTTTTTTTCTTGTGTAGAAGGCCCACCGAGTCTCCTTATCTGTGGACTCCGCAGTCATTTCATCTCCTTCCATCCGTTGTTTGCTCTGTACCCTTTTACAATTCCTGTCCTTCATCAGTTAAATCGTATAGCGAGTCATTATATCTGACAAACACAAGCTGCCACATGAAATTTATACCGTAAAAAAATAAACAATGATGTTTCTATCCTTTTGTGATCCTGTTTCTCCTTTTTGTATATAAACCTCATTCTCCTCTGAGCCTTATAACTTCCCAAATCTCCTCATCCATTAAACCCTCTCCACATCCAACTTCCCGTCATTTTTATCCATGCCCACTAACCCCTACATTTCCCCAACTCTGCCCAGAAATCTGAAATTTCGTCAAAAATGCCCAAACCGGCCACTAAACCCGCGATTTCTAATTTTTATTAGAAACCGGCGGTCTAGTAGCCGGTTTCTAATAAAAATTAGAAACCGCGGGTTTAGTGGCCGGTCGCTCAAAAAAAATAATTTTATATATACGTGTGCACTGTTCCGAAATTTCCTCACAATTCATTTCATCAAATTTCACACTATCTCTCCTCACATTATCTGTTTCTCCCAGATTTCTCCTTTTCTGCCTGCTTTTGCAAGTAAGTCCCTATATATTATTTTATATTATTCAGTAGGCCAAAATAGTTGTAAATTGGTACCAATTGTTATAAGTTGTTATAAATTTATTAGAAATTGCTACCAATTTTATAAATTGTTTAGAAATTGTTTAAATTTATTAGAAATTGCTAGAAATTGGTATAAATTGTTAAAATTAATTAGAAATTGCTATAAATTGTTTAGGAATTGTTTTAATTCATTAGAAATTGGTACCAATTGTTATAAATTGTTAAAAAATTTTAGAAATTGGTATTAATTGTTAAAAATTGTTAAAATTTATTAGAAACTGTTAAAATTTATTAGAAATTGGTACCAATTGTTAGAAATTGTTAAAATTAATTAGAAATTGCTACCAATTGTTATAACTTCTTATAAATTTATTATAAATTGCTACCAATTGTTGACTATTGTTATAATTTATTAGAAATTGGTACTAGTTGTTATAAATTGCTACCGTTTATCAGAAATTGTTAAAATTTATTAGCAATTGTTATAAATTGCTACCAATTCATTAGAAATGTACCAATTTTGTTCCAATTGTTATAAATTGCTACCGTTTGTTAGAAATTGTTATAAATTGCTACCAATTGTTATAAATTGCTACCGTTTGTTAGAAATTGTTATAAATTGCTACCAATTCATTAGAAATGTTAAATTTTTTTTTATAAATTAGGTAGTTTAGTATAGTTTAGTATAGTTATAAATTAAGGTATAATTTGGGTATAAATTATGGTTTGTTATAAATTAGGATATAATTTAGTATAGGTATCGAACTTGATAAAATTTTGTATAATTTCGGATAGTTATATAACTTAGCCTAATTCGAAAATAATGAGTATAAAATAGTATAATTAGCTCATTTTAGCTCATTTTAACGCGTTTTTACACAATTTAAGTTTAGGATGGCTGGAGGTAGAGGTAGAGGACGGCCCAGACGTGCACCACAGGTTGAGGCGCCGATTGACACCACCAGTACCGAGCACTTCAGCCCTCTCTTATGGATGCCCCACCGCGAGCACAGGGTATCATTGGCTTCCGTTGAGGTATGCTAGTTTTTGTCCATATACGAAGTTTAAATTTTGTTGTATACATTATGTAATACTTTTGTTGGCTTTCAACGCAGGACGATTATCTGATGGAGGTCAATTTTTACGTCCCTCGGATGCAGTACTTCTCACAGATGGACCCATATCTCATCCGGCTGGGACTATATCAGATTGTGTCCATCCTGCGGGACACGACTCCCTCCATCAATGCATCTCTCATCGCAGGATTTGTTGAGCGATGGCGTCCCGAGACGCACACGTTCCATATGCCTTTCGGGGAGATGACTGTCACGTTGCAGGACGTGAGTGCCCTCTGGGGTTTGCCGATCAGGGGCATTCCCGTAGGCGGAGTATCTGACAGCAGAGACTTCGCCCATGACATCGATCAGTATTTGGGGGCAGATCCGACACAGCTACGGGCCGATAAGGGGAAGTCCAGTTATCACATGCAGAAGACAAAGTTGCGGCAGCACTTCAGTGCCGGTCTGACGGATGCCTCTAGTGATCTGGAGATTCGGAGGTAATAATAATAATAATAATTTATTTTTCATCTGTTAATTAACTTATGTAATTATAATACTAACCATCTTCTTTGTTTTTACAGATACACCCGGGGTTACGTGATGGACCTCTTCGGTACCGTTATGTTTCCTGATGCCAGCGGCGATGGCATCCCCATGATGTATTTGCGACTTCTGAGGGACTTTGATAACCCGCCGGCCTACAACTGGGGTGGAGCTGTGTTAGCTATGCTGTACCGTAGCCTCTGCACTGCTTGTCAGGTTAGTTATTATGTTGTTTGTTACTTAATTATTTCATCAATTAGTCAAATGAAAATACGACTTATAACCTCCGAAATACAGGTGAAGGCCAAACAGGTGTACGGGCCGGTTCTTTTGTTGCAGCATTGGTCATGGTCACGGCTACCGGTGGGCCGTCCTATGCCAAATAAGCCAGAGCCAGTTTGGGGACAGCCGCAAGATGATCAGGAGCGATGGCCGGTCTACGGCCACCGTTGGCATGGTATCCACCACTATCGGGATGAGGGGCACGGACGCACCGTAGGTATTAGGTTGGTGCGTTTACAGCTGAATAACCTGGACGAGTCGCAGGTGCAGTGGACACCATACGCAGATCTGTATGCGTCTGAGGAGTTGCCTCTTCGTTGTCTTGAGGAGCGTGACAGCTGGTGGTACCGAGGCCCGCTAGTCTGCTTCTGGATAGTGGAGCACCACTATCCAGATCGGGTACTTCGGCAGTACGGAGAGGAGCCATTGATCCCAGTGGAGCCGGCATTACCCAGGCAGGAGATCAGGAGACTGCACAAGTAAGAAATTTAATTAATTATCGATAACCTCTAAATTATCTGTTACATTTTCATTGCAACTTACATTTAATTGGCAGGATGTCGCACGCCGGCGCTATGGAAAGAAACTGGCGCCTCGAGTTACCAAATTATTACGTAGAGTCTGAGATTCCGGCTGAGCCTCAGATATATCAGATGCCTGATGAGATGACTCAGACCCCAGGATCTCATCTGCTGAGGTACAGGACTTGGTACTCCAGGGTTGGCGCGGCGTCATTATATCTGGTGGGCGATTATAGTGCATATCTCCGCCAGCCACTGCAAGAGGATCTATCAGGTCACCAGCCTACCGGACGTCGCTGGGCTCGCTGGGTAATTAATCCAACACCTTTATATTATATGTTCATTAAACGGTAATTACATAAATATGTTGACTAATATATGTTTTTTTGTTCAGATATTACTGCCGATTAAGGCCGCTGCGCATGCCATCAAGATGCTCGGGGTGAAGGGCTGGCGAAGAGTTGGATGGAGTCAGTTGAAAGATCATGGCCAACTCATTGAGGATGCCGGATCTGGTGGGCGTCTGATCAGCATGTTGCGCGACGCCGGAGAGAACATCGATTGGCGGGCAGTAGATCCCGACGAGCCAGATGCGCCAGCCGTATTCACTCGGGATATGCCATCTCCACCCCGTGTGGATGCAGAATGGGACTATTATCAGTGGGTGCTGTCTAATTCCGGCTGGACTGCCTACTATAACTCTGAGGGACGTCCAGTACAGCCACCGGTAAGTCGTATTTGTTATGAGTCGAGTTAGTTCAACTTTTGCCACTAATACAAAAATTTATATTATTATTTGATTTGCAGGGTCCAGCTAGCATGCCACCGCCGCCACCGCCGCCACCGCCATACGAGTCTGCATCTTACGACCATATGGAGGATTATGGGGTGACTATCAGTTTCGATGAGATTGAGTCCCTATCACCTTCACAGCCGGAACGATACCCTACGGCGATGGCACACGATGGCGAGGCTAGCGGGTCACAGGCCCCTTCTGACTTTGCGGAGGGACTGGCAGACTCTATCTTCTCTACACCCCCGCCTCCTCCAGCTACTACTATGGGGGATGATGATCCGTGGGAGACAGGATCACGTCTCAGGAGAGAGGCAGAGGCTGCTGCTATTGCTGCAAGTGATGCGGTCTGGACGAGGCTGGGCGACAGACATAATAGAGGACATCCAGCCCAGCGATACTCCCCTTCTCCGTTTAGATGATGATAGGTTGTTACTTTTGTTGTTACTTTTTATCATTTTATGGTTGTATTATCTATCTCTGGGTATTTATTTATATTTCCTACTCTATCGTTTGTCATTTGGATCTGTTATGTTTGTCATTTGCATATCGTTTACATTTTGAGGCGAGTTCCTACTCTATCGTTTGATACTTACATTTATTGATAAAATTGATACTTAAAAACGATTCGTAACATATAACATCAAAATTCTAAAATTGATAATTCCGAGCGAATTTGAAATTAAAAGTACATCACGATCGCAAAATAATTATTACAGACATTGCAATATTACTACTTCTCAGAACTCGTACGGAAGGTACATGGAACAAAATCAACGTCTGAGTCTGGTTCGGTCGTAGCAGACGAAGAGACAGTCTTACATGTTTTTTTTTTGTTTTGACCTCGCCGGTAACAGTCACACGAGGCGGAGAGATAGTCCTACCTGTATTTTTCTTTGGAAACATTGGTTTTATTTTGATGTAAAGGCTTTCGGCAAAATCATCTTCATCATTGGCTTGGTGTTTAGGAAACACATTCTCCCATTTATCTTTGCCAGCACCTGACGATTGATTTGGTGTGTTTTTGCTCATCGTTTTTGCCTAAAGAAAAGCAACATAATAAACCAAAGATAATATAAATGAAGTTCTCAAAAAAGTTACAAGTTCATATAATAAGTTCTCAAAATAATAGTTCACAATCACTCTTATGTTCAACTATTTTTCCTGAAACGAAATCCACCTAACATTCGAGACCCAAATGATGGCTTCTTTGATGGCTTTGGTTGCGTATCAGATGGCGCTGCCTGGCTACTAGATGCCCTTGGTTGCCTAAAAGACGAGCTCCTTCTTTGTTGTACAGGAGCACTACTTGGCTCTACCTCCGCTCCAGATGGTGCTGCTTGGCTAACAGATGCTCGTTCTATCCTGAGAGATGATCGCCTTGGCTGCTCTACATGCGCACCCAATGGATCTGCTGCAGACATAAACGACCCTGCAGTACGTTCTATCCTGAGAGATGACCTTCTTGGTTGGACAACTGACGGCTCTGCATGGCTACCAGTGGCCTCTCCTGGCACTGAGAAGACATCTCCCATTGCCTCGGCATACATAATGGATGCATCCAACGAACTTGTGGTTCTGCTACGCCTTGACCCAGATGACCCCCCTGTAAGAATTCGCTCATTTTCTTCCGCAGCTGCTGCATTTTTTGCCTCTACATTTCATATATGTGTCAGTTAAATCATGAAATTATAACGATATATAGGATTTTGTGAGTGTTACGTACCTCTCCTACGTCGATCGGTAGTTGAACGGCGAGCAGTATGCCCCTTTTGGCGACCGCTCAACTCATCCATGGTCATTTTGAGTCGGGTGTGTTTTCTTGGGCCCTTTCTAATCCATTTCTTGTTAGGTATTATTGTAGTTCCATCGTAAAATGGCCATTCATCTGCATTTCCATAAGGGTGAAACATACCATTCCAAGTACTGACAAGATAGTTGACACTATACCAATCAGCAATAAACTGGTTCTCGTCCCAATTTCGTTTTCGACAAACTGCTAACACATGAACACACGGAATAGATGTTAGTTGGATACCTCTGCATGTGCACTCCATAGTTCTATTTGGCCCACGAGTCACAGTGTACTGGAACTCCCTATGAATAATGTCCATGGTGCCATCAGAGCGCTTGCAGACCGGAACATATTCATCAGGAGAGGAGACTTGGTATCTTCCTTCACCCTGCGTATACGGGACCAAAGTCATCCTTGTTGCTTTCTCCCATCTTTTTCTGAGCTTTTTTTCCACCCGTTCAGACCATTGCTTATTCGCATCGGCTAGTGCCATGGCTCGGGCCCTCCTCTGTACGAACCAGGCATTGCATTTGTAAAATGTTTCCTCAACAATCGCAGCTACGGGCAGTCTCCGGCTCTTCTGGAATACATGGTTCAATGACTCCGACCCGTTTGTTGTCATGATTCCGAAACGGAAACCTCCATCACATGTCTGGAAGATCTTATCATAATTAGACGACTCGAACGGGTCATCAGGCTTTTTCTTGCCATATTTTTTCAAATAAGCATTACACCTTGGATTTAGCTGCACAACATTAGGTAGGAAAATTATTAAAGAAAAGGACGAGAAATTATTAAAGAATTATGTAAGAAAATTTATAAAATGTACTTACCATAGCGAATTCTTCGAACATCTCCTTCAATCTCCTCGGCTTCTTCTTCTTAGCTCCTCGTCTGAACCTCTGGCCGTACCACTTGTCTCCTCCACAATTACTTACCAGGTTGGCTGCAATATGCTGTGAACAGAATCTGTGCTTAAAAAGTTCTTCTGACCATCCGTATTCTGGGTTAAGAGCAGCTCTAATTCCTAAGTGTTGATCCGATAGAACACATACAAAAGTGTTAACTCCAATCACTTCGTTCCGTAGCCACTGCAAAAAAAAACCCCATGTTGGACCAGACTCCTTCTCCACAATTGCAAATGCCAGAGGCAACAACTGGTTCTCGGCGTCATATGCGCAAGCTATCAGAAGCCTCCCTTCATAACGCCCAGACATGAAACATGCATCTATACTGATCACTGGTCTCAGGTATCGAAATGCTGCAATACATGGACCAAACGCCCAGGCTACTGCAACGAAGTGTTCAACACCTTGCATAATTGCACCTGTGCTTTCTCGGATTGGACTGGTTACAAACTTGTACTTTGAGCCGGGATTCTTATCGCATATACCTATTAGTAATTTTGGCAAGAAGCTGTATGAACCCTCCCAACTCCCGAATTGTCGTGCTATTGCAAGCTCACGACCTCTCCACAATCGGTTGTATCTCGGTTCACAGTTGTTGTATTTAACCCTCACACAGTTTGCGACTGATTGGATGCTCATAGCCGGGTCCTTTTTAATAGAATCCTCAATAATATCAGCAATAATGGACGCAGTAAGCATTGCATTGTCTGTCCTTGTGTGATCAGTCCTGCATGTGTGAGGATGGTTTTGCTCTGTGATAACCCATGCATCCCCGTCACCCGTTGGTTGAGCTCTGAGTTTGAAACTGCAATCTTTATCCTTACAAACCACAACCATTCGAGTCTTGTCGCTTTTTTGCCTTTCAACCTCCTGATTCTTATCAACGTGGTACTCGTTAATCTTCTTATTCAGATCAGCTTTGTTTCTAAAATATAGCCCGGCTGCCAGGTCACTACTGTACGTGATTCGGGCACCGAAAAATCCGATATCAGCTTCTTGAAAGCCAGATGTATCATTGAAGCATTCGAACGGGTGCGTGCTGGCCCTGCCATTAAATGGGTTGATACGAACTGATCCTTCTCCACCCCCCGAAGCACCATCTTCACGTAAACCCTCCAAGTGGTCCGAATCCCATTCTCCTTCATATTCATCCGCCGTTTCCAGTGTATATTCTGGAATTTCATTCATGTTTTCAAAATCTGACCCGGCACGCTCATCTGCTGGTACTGGTAACGGTCTGGGGTGAGGTGGTGATTTTCTTAGTGGTGATTGAGGTAATGGCAATGGAATTGTGTTATGGATTGGTGGTTCAGGGGTTGGCTCGAAATATGGACCAACGGGGGTGTATGGTTCGGCATATGCAGTAACGGGGTTGTATGGGCCCATGTCTGGTGGTGAGTGTGGTTGGAAACTTGGACCAGCTGGGGTGTATGGGTCCATAACTGGTTCTGGGTGTTGTTGGAAACTTGGACCAACAGTGGTGTATTGTTCTATGACTCGTTCTTGTCCATAGTTTGGCGCCACCGAATTTTGTCCCGAACTACTCCCACTTTCGTCTTTTTTAATTCTCTTCACGTACAGTTCCATAAAAGAAAACCCCTGCTCCTTAAACTTGTTGCACAATTGACTCCAAAAAGGATCATTATCTATCGGAACTTGGATATACATTGGTCCGTTCATGGCTCGGGTTGACAGCTTTAAGTCACATCGATTCGGGTTAAAACCCACACAATCATAAATTTGAGACTTCAAGCCCGAAAGGGAGGTACCCTCTTGAACAACAAAAGAATGCGATGGCGGTTTGGAGTAATATACTCCTTGTGGACCATGTAGAAACTTTCCATTATAATGTAATGTAACAAGCAACGCCATGACCAACAAACTACATTGTCGTAAATGATAAACATCTTTCAAGTAATCCACTGATAAATAATAATAAAAAAAATAAAACGTTACTGTACAATGTTTACTATACAGCGTTTACTGTACAAAAATTGCTGTTCAAATGTTACTGTAGACATAATACTATACAAATTACTGTACACAAATTACTGTTGACAGAATACTGTTGAAATTACTGTTGACAGAATACTGTAGAAATTACTGTACATACGTAGTGTACAAAAATACTGCAGGTACTGTACAAAAATAATACCGGTACTGTACAAAAATACTATACTTACTGTTCAAAAAAATACTGCAGATCACTGTAGATTCGCTTCTTCGCGTCGTTCTCTTTCTCTCATCTTTTCTTCTTCTCTAAAAATGGGGCTACTATACGTTTTGAGAGAAATCGGCTAATAAATAGCTCTGGCCGAAATTAAACATGGAAACCGGCCACTAAACCCGCGGTTTCTAATTTTTATTAGAAACCGGCGGTCTAGTAGCCGGTTTCTAATAAAAATTAGAAACCGCGGGTTTAGTGGCCGGTTTGGGCATTTTTGACGAAATTTCAGATTTCTGGGCAGAGTTGGGGAAATGTAGGAGTTAGTGGGCATGGATAAAAATGACGGCAACTTCCTTTCAATTCAATTACAATCCCAAACTCAAAAGCAATTCCAAAAAATAATTAATATTCGCTTTCTCAGTTTCTTTCTCTATAAAAACCTCATCTCTCTTTCTCCTATTTCCACAAGCTTACTGCTTTCCTATTCAAATTTCAAACTCAAATCCATCAATTTCACAAAATTAGCATCAAATTGAGGAGGATGGACGCTCCAAATTTGATTCCGGGTATCCCTGATGAGATTGCGCAGGAGTGCTTGATCCGCATCCCGTATGACTCCTTCCCGTCGGTGCGCCATGTCTGCCGCCAATGGAAGCAAGAAGTCGAATCTAACCCTTTCCACTCGCTCAGAAAGGCGTCTGGCATGGCCCAGACTGTAGTCATCGGGGCCCAGTCGGAGCCGTCTCTGATTACCGCCTCCGAGCAGAACGACTCCAAATCCTACACTGCCTCAGGTACCATCTCCTATCACCTGTCGCTCTTCCATCCCGACACTGGGAAGTGGGCCCGGCTTCCCATGATCCCCGGCCTTCCTATTGGTATCCCTCTGTTCTGTCAGTTGGCGACAGTGGGGCGTAAGCTGGTCATGCTTGGTGGATGGAAACCAGATAACTGGGCTGCCTCCGACTGGGTCTTTGTGTACGATTTCATGACCGGTGCATGGCGTGGCGGTACACCAATCCCGGGCCCACGGAGATCTTTCTTTGCATGTGCGGCATCTGAGAATTTGGTCTTCGTTGCCGGAGGCCACGATGATGACAAGAACGCACTCAAGAGTGCCATGGCGTATGATGTGTCATCTGACACCTGGATCCCACTGCCCGACATGTCGGTCGAGAGGGACGAACCCAAGGGAGTTTTCATGGATGGTAAGTTCTTGGTAGCTGGTGGTTACGTAACAGCCGAACAAGGTCGGTTCAGGCGATCGGCAGAGATGTTCGATTCGGGGAACTGGACATGGGGCCCAGTGGAAGAGAACTGGCTGGATGAAGATGCAAAGGCAACACACTCCTGCATGACGCTCAACGGGAAGATCTACAAGATGAGGGAAGGAAGATACGTGGCAGTCAGGGAAGGTGACACCTGGAGGATTGCCGGAGAAGTCCCAGAGGACGCACGGGTGTCCACAAGACTCGCAGATGCAGGGGATCTGAGGCTTGCAGTGGTGGGGACCTCTTGTCATGGTGGGGTCCCGGTGGCTTACGTGGCAAGGGAAGAGGTGGGGAAGATGATGACGTGGCAGAGGATGGACATGCCACCTGAGTTCTGGGGCCACATTCATGGGATCTGTAGCATGGAACTTTAATTCTAAGTTTTGCTTAAGTAATGTAATATCATGTTTTCCCTCTTTTTGACTTTAAAATTTTGCTATGAATATGATGTGATATTTGTAGTAGCGTTTTAAAATGAGGTGTGCTTTGATATCCGGAATCCATATGCTATGAAAATGTTTAAAACATAGCCTTGACTTCATTTTACTTAATTTATTATGCGTAATGTGTATGTTTTGTTTGTTCTACATGCTTATGCCATGCAGTTATTAAATTAGATTACAAGTAAAATTAGTTTAAGAGACGCACTTTTGAGAAGAAAAAAAACAATTAATATTGAAGTTTATCTTCAGAATTTGAATAATAATTTTAAAGTCAACTGTTGATATCTAAGTCCTACAATCAAAACAAACTTGAAACAGTTTTTTAAGAAATCATATTTTGATTGATTGTGATCCTATCGTGTAGAATATAACAAATTGACTGTTGCTATCAAATATCAACAGATGTCAAAATAAGCAACGGAATTATATATTATCGTGACATTTTTAAGTGTGCCCAGAAAAAAAAATACACTTCATATTTAATCGTTTTATTTTCACATTTAAATTTGAAATTTGAAATTATTGTTATTTTAAAAATAGAGGTATACCTGGAGGTGACTAATCAGGAAAAAATTTCATCAATTTGAACTATTGCTAAAATGGATTTTGTTGTTTGTGCGACAACCTTCCACTGTAATTCACTTTTGCCATATTGAGAAACAATACAAAATGGTCTGAACTATTAATTAATTTCATATACCAAATTAGGGGGGCATAGCAGCAGAGATTCGATGGGTAGTTAAATAAAAAAGAGCTGTGGCCTGTGGGATCGGAACATGAAAGCTAATGCTGTTTAAAATTTTGCCAGAAGAAGAATCACTTCATCTCCACTACAACTATTTATACTTTAAATTCCCACCGTCTGATTCTCCAGTAAAAGCCGAGATAGAAATAGAATCCGTTTATATATTTAAATGTTAAATCGAAAAACAACAACGGGTCCTGTGGACTGTGGACTGTGGTTGTGGTGAGAGAGAGAGGAGAGCAGAGCAGAGCTTGATATTTGTTTTCTTCAGCGTGGGACCCACTAACAGGTAAAGTGGATGAGGGGCATGAGGCTGAGGCTGAGCTTTGCGCCTATCAGTTCACTGTTCCCGTGGTCCCACTACGGCCGTCCGTCCTTTGACCTCATTGACGTAAGCCCAGATCCGCACATGGGATCCGATAGTATGATAGGAACAAGATATATTTGTGAGATTCGTTCTCCTAAAACTAATGGGAGAGGGGGTGTCCGATGCCCGTTCCACGAAGAAGATATATTTGTGAGATGCGGACCATAGTCTCTCGTGGTTTTTATTGTCCGATTTATTTTAAAATTTGTGTGTATAATTTTAATATTCTTGTAGTTTGCTTTAATATCCGTGTGCACAGATATTGAAGTAGATCGGATGGTAAAAATCATTCATCGAACAGACTCTGGTCTGATGGGCATCAGAAACCCCCCTCCCAAAACTAAAAGAGTTGGATTCGCATCCTCTGAGATATGAATTTTTTTTTAGAAATTATAAATAAATAAATACATTTTTTTTTCCAAACCAACTTAATTATTTTAGTTGTTACAAAAATCATAATAGCCAAGGTGCCATTGCGGCTTGAAGATTTATTTTTTAGGTACCAACTTAATTTTTAGGTATCAAACATAATAGTCTCTTGTGGTTTTTATCGTCCGATTCACTTTAAGATTTGTGCATATAACTTTAATATTCTTGCTGTTTGCTTTAATATCTGTGTGGACAGATATTGAAGTAGATCAGACGATAGAAACCATCAATCGAACAGATTCTGGCCTGATGGGCATTTGAAACCCCCCTCTCCCAAAACTAAAAGGGTTGGATTCGCATCTGAGATATGAATTTTTTTTAGATATCATGAATAAATAAATACATTTTTTTCCAAACCAACTTAATTATTTTAGTTTTTACAAAAATCATAATAGCCAAGGTGCCATTGCGGTTTGAAGATTTATTTTTTTAGGTACTAAATTGTTATTTCGGCCTGAGGTGCTTTCAAAAATTTTACACTAATAACTACATCATTTTTTTTTGAAATTTGTGAAAACGGTTCGGACCGAAATGACAATTTGGTATGAAAAAAACAACACTTTGGACCGAAATGATATCTCGGTTCTTATGATTTTTAAAAACGCAAGCATCAAGTTGGTTTAGTAATTTTTTCTTATTTATGGTTATAAAAAAATTCCTAAGAAAATCTCAACCGTTCAAATACGTTATGCATGAATCTCAAAGCTCAAATAATACTGCCCCCCGCAAAATATGAGACATACGTCAATTAGTTAAGATTTATTTGATGTGTGATAAGTTGATAACATTTTTAAGAAGGCTTATTCTAGGACCGATAAATCTCTACTAAAACTCAAAATTTAAAGAGAGCAGTCACTCTCTCTGGTACTATAGTGATAAGATTCGCGAATAATTCCCGAATTATTCGGTTTTTTGGTGATTCCGAACCGAACGCCGAATTATTCAGTTGACCGAACTTTGACCAAATAATTCGCGAATTTTACCAATTTTTCCCATAATTTTATTTTTTGGTTATTTTTTTGTTTTTGCTCCCTTACAGGACTGAGATCTCTGATCTGAATAATACTGAATTATTCCCGAATTATACTCGAACTATTCCCGAATCACGAATTTTTGACCTTGCCTAACCGAAGCCGAATAATTGATTTGTCACTATGCCTGGCACACTGTGGTTCCGATTAATTCAAGTTATAAATATTTCAAGACTTTACTGTGGATCCGAATAACTGTCCTGATCTGATTAATTCAAGTTATGAAAATGAAACAGAGGAGAAGCTGTCACTGCTCACTAGTGCTAGCTAAGAACTCCAGGTCCCACAGTAAATGCTACTTGAAGTGAAGTCTTGCTGTGGAAAATATTTTGTTCATTATGATTGATTTATTTACATATTTGTTAAATTTTATTGTATATCCTTTTTTGAAATATTATTGAAAAAAGTTTGTTTCATTTGAATTTGATTAATTGATTACATTCACATAAAAGAAATGACCTAATTTTTTAATTTTGAATTATACAAAACAAGAAAACAAGATTCTTAGAGCATCTATATCCCTGAAACTCTTAGAGTTTCTAAATAACTATTAACAGAATTTTAGAAATTCCAGACTCTCTGAATTTCTAGATCTCTACATTCCTGAAATTAAAATTAGAGTTTCTTAATTGCCACATTAGCATTTAATTAAAATAGTATTAAAAATTTAGCGAATAAGAATTGATTATTTTGCCATATCAGAGTTTTGAAACTATTGAACAAAATTGCTAAATATGAAATCCATCTACATCTCTGAAACTGGTTTAGAAACTGCCAAGTCAGCTTTGAAACTCCAAGAGTTTCAGAGATGCAGATGCTAATCCTTTCGAATCATCTATATATCTCTTTTTTTATTATTATTATTATTATTATAATGCAAATATTAGCAGAATTTAGCAAAAGAAAGAAAGGGACAGATGTGCGATGGGAGACAATAAAAGAGACAGTTTTGAAGATTTTTTTATAGAAAAATCGAGGCAGATAGATAGAATTGAATTGATGAATATCGTCCCCTTTGGTGGCCCACCAAGAGAAGCTTCTAAAGATAATGCGCGGTGGGAGCAACAAATTAGGGCTCTTTATTGCTTTTGGATAAAGAAAGCATCACAACTTTTGGTTGCAATTTGATAATGGTAAAAGTTTGTGGGTCTATCTCTATCGTCTTGTTATTATAAAGGAAGATAAAATCAATCAATCAATCAAACCACAATGAACACCTCAAATTTGTCTCAAGATTTTTTTTTTTTTTTTTAACTTGGTACAATATATGTGGAAGATGCACACAACTTACATTTTCTAAATATTTCTTTGCACCTTCATATATCAAATACAAAAATAAAACAATCGGATTTAGAAAACAAAAACGGATCAAACATAGAACATAGCTAAAAGTAAGATAAATAAGAAGCTAAAAATAGAAAAGACTAATTTAAGTTGCTTTGATCTCTAAAAATATTCTAATACTTATTTTCCTTCATATTATGAATTGAGTGATTAGTACAATCTCTTTAGTTTCTTTTGGCATGTTAATATATATTATGAATTGAGTGATGTTTCTAAAATTATTTGAAGGATAAGTTTCAATGTATTCAGCCCAATAAGTCAATCTACAGCTAGGACTACATCATTTTTGGAAAAAAGAATGCCATCTCTAATTTGCTTGTTCCAAAAATAAAAATAAAATAATACAAGGATCACTATCATAAACCATAAAGACAGTACTTGAGGCACGCTTGCATATTAATTTTATTATAATTATTATTATCTTTCTAATTATCTTCTTTGAGAAAACACTACAAGCCACCATCAGCAGCTTGCCAATTATGTATTTATCCAATGAGTTGAAGTCAATGGCATTGTTTAAAAAATAAAAATAATAATTGTGGTGATGAGATTACCAGTATCATTGCCTATATTCTATTGCAAATGGTTGGGGTTTGGATGGAGAAACCTGAACCCAACATGAAACGACAAGCTTAATTGAAAACAATTCTCCATTTCAAACCTTGCATCATCATAAATTTTCAACTGGTAGCTTAATCTTGAATTCCCAGGTGGCATAATAAATTTATGTATATTTTGTCATAAAATTTTAATCAAGACTGAAGAATATGTATATGAAAAGTATTTACCACAGGACTAATGTTGTGTGTCTGACAATGGGTCCCACCGAAGTAATGGGACACTGATACAGATTGGGAATTAGTCTGATAAACAGTCAATTGTGTTGTTGTTAAACTGCATTTGTTGAGGCTCTGATACATAAATATTTTTTCGATGGATGGCAGGAACATTTTGGGTATTTTACTGGCAGGAACATTTATCTGTATCAGTCGACTGGTATCGATCAAATTAGATATTGAAATTCCTCAAGGTAACTCAAAATTCAAGCTCTTGAATCCGAATTGTTTGTTATAAATTGGCATGAATCATAAAAAAGTCCCATAAGTTTTCAAATTGTTCCAAATTGACCTGAATTTTAATCGGTCGGTCTGAACTTCAAACTTAAAGTTTTACATTACCAGAAAAGATACAGGCTCAAAACTGACGTTGCATGATCTGTGCAACAGTGCAAATTAAAACTGATTGTGCTTTGCATGCCACTTCTTTTTTCAAACAAAAAAAAATGGTTCACATTATATTATGTCTGTGTGTGTGTGTGTGTGTGTGTGTGCAGCATAGCAAAACTATTAAAATAAATTTTCAAATCTTTCCCTGAAGAAGCTTCCAAACTTAATTGACACTCTTTTCTCCTTTTGATAAACACAACAACATCAACTGATTGTGCTTTGCATGCCACTTCTTTTTTTAAACAAAAAAAATGGTTCACATTATATTATGTCTGTGTCTGAGTGTGTGTGTGTGCAGCAAAGCAAAACTATTAAAAGCAATTTTCAAATCTTTCCCTGAAGAAGCTTCCAAACTTAATTTACACTCTTTTCTACTTTTGATAAACACAACAACATCAACTGGCTTTTCACAGAAAAAAGAAATAAAATAGAAGTTTTAGTTGTAATTATTAAAATGTCATAGGTTGGGAGGGTATCACAGTATTATTTGGTGGCCTTAATTGTGTTTTTTGTTTTGTTTTGTTTTTGTAGAGCAACACACAGCGTGATTAGTCCAAAAACATCACTAATTAGCTCTACGTAATTGTTGAAATTTGGCTCAATATATTTATCAGTCAAAAGAAATGGACATGTTTTACATTAATTTAGTCCTATTTAGAATAAGCTTTATATTCCGATCTTAGCAACTTTGAAACTATCAAACTTGTTATTTTTTGTGGGGCCAAATAATAAGTTTCAATGTTAAGAAGCAAGAACCAGTCTTTCGCATCTTTGAAAATCCAGTTGCAGAATACCTTGGGTAACTTCGGCTCTCAATCATTCTTATATATATATATATATATAGAAGCTTAAGTTCAAAATGTTTGTTTCTAACTTTCAGAACAAATGATTCGGTTTTTTCAATTTTCAAAGTCCAAACAGTTGATACAAACCGTTAGATGTTCAATATATATTAAAATGTGCTTGGAGACCAAATTTTACATTTTTTTATTTTTTTTTACTATTTATTAATATGGTTTGAAATTTGATGTTTTTTAATGGTACAGAAGTTTAATGAAATCAGCTATTTCCAAACAACCGATCCGAACCGTTCAACATGATCTCCATATTGAAATGTGCTTGGAGACCAAATTTTACATTTATTGAATTTTTTTACTATTTATTAAGCCACTTTGAAAATTGCTGATCCGATGATTCCGAAACTTTTACTGTTTTTTTGCTATTCACAGTGGATCGGCAATTTTCAAAGTGACTTAATAAATAGTAAAATAATTTCAAAAAAAATGTAAAATTTGGTCTCCAAGTATATTCCAATATGGAGAATATGTTGAGCGTTTGGATCAGCTATTTGAACTTTGAAAATGAAAATATAGTGTAGAGTACAAACGTGTTTTACTCCATGAAGCACCCTAGTCAACCCCTCTCTCTATATATAATCATGGTTATCATGTAACATGAGAAAGTAATTCATCCGTGTTGTATAAAATTAGTATTACACTATTACTTATCACCATTGATAATTATAAACACTATAAATTCGTTGGCTTACCCACGTAAATAACAAGAGTAGAACTAAGGTGTTCTTAAGCTCACCAAGCCCCTTTGTGAGATTAAATAAAAAATATATTAGATTGGCTTCAAACGATACTTCAAACTGTTGAAACTGATCAACTTCACGAGTGATGTGTTTACACATCAAATATATTTTTTTAAATAATTTAGATTAAAGTCAAGTGGTAAAAAAAATGATTTATAAGTTAATTTTAATGCGTTCATTTTTTATTATTTTTTTACAGCTTGACTTTATACTAAATTAGTTCGAAAAATTATAAATTTGATGCATCACTCGTGAAGTAAATCGGTTTCAACAGTTTGGATGTGTCGTTTGAAACCAATCCGATAAGTTTTTTAGTTAAGCTCACAAAGAGACTTGGTGAGCTTAAGAACACCCCTAGTTCTACTCAAATAACATAGTGGTACGACATAATTTCTCCTTATTTGTGGGTGGTTGAACACCCTTGCAACTGGGTTTTGACACGAGCAAATAATTAAATTTAATCTCCACACATGTATTTTTTTTCTTTCTTAAAATAAATATATAAGTTTGCTATAATTATTGAAGGAGGTTGCATAATGCTCTACTATTATGGACGCACTCATATAGGAGGAATCCAATTATTATTTGTTTTTATTTTTTATTTTTACTAATCTAGTTTTACTTGTTTGATCAAATGCCATATTTCAATATAAAAATTCCCATCAATTTATAGGTAAAAAAAATTGTTTATATGAAAATATTTGTTTACATAGAATTACAGTAAGGTTTTTAAATTTTATTTTGGAGAACTAGCCTTTGGTCTAGTGGCTAAGGCACATGGTCTCTATACTAGAGGTCATGGGTTCGAAACCCAGATGGGAAAAATCCTTTGTTATAATAACAAAGGTATTAAATAGTTGTGTGGCTTGACCTCCAACCTTTACTCAAAAAAAAAAAAATTATTTTGTGAAAAGGGGAAATTTTATGTTTACTCTTGACAAATAATAAGTCATATTTCGGTTCGTTAAATTAATTTAAGTTTTATTTGTTTGCACAAGCGATAAATTTCCAGAACAAAACTAAATAAATAAATTAACAAAAATATGCTAATAGTGAATGAAAAAAATATATCTGGTAAATTTTTCTGATGGAGAATTTTGAATTATAAGTGTATATAGATGAGATTTGGTTTTGATAATTATCTCCAAAACCGAGGTCATGTTAGCATAAGTAAGGTTTGAAAAATAAAATAAAGAAATATAATATAGAAAAATAAAACTTTAACATGTTTTTTTTTTATCCGAATTATAAAAATGACAAATAAAGTCAGAAGTATAGCTTGTACGAGACGATTGGTTCTCTTGTTTCTTGGCGGCTACATAAAGCTAATTAATACATGAAACGAGCAATCTTAATCCGATCAATCTTAATTATTCTTATTTGCATGATATTTGGATTCTGGTCAAATCTCGTCATGGTAGTGTTTATCCAATTTATGGATAGAGATCACCTGCCCCCCGGGGGGCAGGATTTTCTTGCCCCCAGTGAGACTGACAAGTGGGTCCAGACGGGTTTATAAATTTAAATATTGATTTTTAGTTTTGGTGTGGCCCGCATTTCAGTGACTCAGGGGCAGGAAAATCCTGCCCCCTGGGGGCAGAGAATTCAATCCCCAATTTATGACCTTAAAAAGGGAAATAAATTTCGCCTAAGTTAACTTAGAATCTCAAGATTTGGGACTAGGGGTGAAAACAGAGCAGATAGTGATAAAATTATATCCATATTTCTTGTTTTCGGATACGGAACGAATATCAGACGAACATGAATACAGATCCAGATTAGATCGAATATTTATTAAAATAATATAAAAAATATTAAAGTTCATAATATTTATCTAATTATAATGGTAAATAATATAAAATTTTCATAATATATATTAAAAATATGTAGTATATATCTACTGTTCGAATACGGATAATTAAAACGTAAAAATACATCAGTATTCTTATCTACACGGATATTCAAATATCAGATATCCACATCTAAATTTTAAATACGGATTGGATATTATCCATACCGTTTTCACCTCAATATGGAATGAGCTCTATATGAAATTCTGAAGCCAATAATAGGTGCTCAGAATGCTTCAAAATGGAGCACTCCATGACAATAACCCAAAAAAGAAATTGAATAATAAACACTAATTAAAAAGATGAAATGATAATTGAAATTCGTTTTTGGCACTTCAAATTTAAAAATATTTCAGATTGATCCTACTATTGATATTTGTTAAAACAAATGGACGAAAATTCACATCATGTTGCAAGTTGTGGCATTTTCTCGAAATTATTGTTCACATCATTAATTAAGTTGACTAACATTAATAATAACTTTCACATTATCAGACTCTGGTGATGTGAATATATAAACGTGTATTCTCTGCATTAACTCAAAAGATTCCCTTTTGAGTTAATGAATCTTAAACGTTTGATTTTAAATGAAACCAAAATGACTCCTACTTATAACATAGGAAACCTTTTAATATTAGTACAGATTTAGTCTATATGAATTTTAATCAGACGGTTGAGATTCATTAACTCTAAATTTTTTCTTTTGAGTTAATGCAGAGGATACAAATTCTTAATATGTATAACATTAGCATTAATATTTTTTGCAAAATTATTTCTTTAAAAGAGCTAGAATTTGACTACTGAAACGTCTTTGAGGACAACATATATTTGCTTTCTAGTGCTAATTTTGCATTAACTTAGAATATTAGGAGTAAAAGTATTGACAGTGCTGACGTGACTTCATTCAGAGCATGGGTCATATATATTTTTTTGCATTTTGATTCTATTATTCGTACTCATTATAAGAAAAAACAACACTGTCAATATCTTTATCCATACTCAGGCTTAAAATTAAGTGCCATACCATTACAGCTGAATATGGTACAAACTTGAGAAATTGCTACTACATGATATTTTTAAGAAGTAAGATTAGTTAAAGGATGTGTTGTAGTGGTATTTCTGTTTAATAATTTTCTAAATTTGTTTTTTGAGGAAAAATAATCTTCTAAGTTGATTTACCATATTATTTTTGACTTGGGTATATTGAATTCATGGGTTTATATTAGTCTTACATGTTGTATTCTGGCTTTTAATTATGCTTAATTGTTAATAGCAATTTTAAAAATTACATATTGATTAATCAACTCTTGTCATGTTCTCTAATGAATTCAAATTAAAATTTTAAAAATACAGATTGAGTATTTTAATTTTGAATAATGGTAACTCAAATTGAATCTATTAATCAATATATCGGTACACATGATTGAAAATGACATGCTTTGATGTGCAGATTATCTAAATGTTAATTGGTAAATTAATTCCTTTCTGGTAATTGCTTGTTACAAATGCTAGTAATTAATCTAGTTTTGAATTTGACAAACCAAAAATACATAATATTGAACTAGTAAAAAAAAAAAATACAATACATAAAGCGTTCGTATTCTATTTAAAAAAATGATCCTACTTTTTTATTCGAAGCATTATATTTGAAAATACGGACCAGATCGATTTGCTAATATTATTTATGAAAGATTTTTTTTTAATGTAAATTGACATGCCCGTTTTAAATTAGATGACTTAATAGAAACATCATATTCTATTTTTCTGAATTTAAATCAAGTCGGATCGGAAATAGCCTAACAGAAAGATGCCCGAAATTTTTATTTATACCATATTAAAAAAAATAAGCTAATTAACAATTTTTTACGAAATAAAAATCTATAACGTCCGCCGATTCAATTGGTGGACCCAAAGAGAAGGGTCCGCCAATTTAATTGATGGACCCAATTGAGTCTGCTAATTGAATCGACAGATTCTATTTTTTAACAGAAATTAATATGTGGAGGGGAAGGAAAAAAATAGAGTCCGCTGACTGAATTGACGCACCCTTTTTTTTTTCTTCCCCTCCACACATTAATTTCTTTTTAAAAAATGGAGTATGCCGATTGAATTAGCAAACCTCAGACATAATTCACCAATTCAATTAACAGATTCCTGTTTTTGAGTCCGCCAATATATATAAAATTCTCCAAAAAAAAAAGTAGCGAAATGATTTTTTTTTTAATATGATATAAATAAAAATTTCGGAAAAGA
This sequence comes from Carex arenaria, assembly GCA_964058825.1. Taxonomy (NCBI): domain Eukaryota; kingdom Viridiplantae; phylum Streptophyta; class Magnoliopsida; order Poales; family Cyperaceae; genus Carex; species Carex arenaria. The sequence goes on along the minus strand of CAXKVW010000183.1, from coordinate 475,159 downwards.
TGCATAACGTACAAGAAATAATTCGCTGCACAAACCGCAAGAAAAATCACTAAATATGTTGTAAACCTTCTCAAATCTCAAGAGAAGAGAGGAAAAGATAAAACATTGGAAAACAGTCTCATTTGTGCTTTGTTGCCTCTGTACGTACTACACAGCACATGAATTGTCTTTCGAGGGAACATAACTTGTTCGTCTCTTTCAATATAAAAATGAAAATAAGAGGTTTTTGTTTTGGGTAAATCTTCTTGTAAATTCAACACGTGCAAAAATTTTTTTGCCATGGAAATTTCTAAATTGAGCAAGGAAGAAATTTATTTTTCTAATAAATTGAATCAGTTTTTAACACAACTTTGACAGAATCGTTGCTCAAATTTTCCACAACTTGTAGAACAAGGGAGAGATTTCTACCAGAATAAGTACATAAAATCTCATGACAGGTTGTATTTTAAAATGTATAAAATTTTCCACAACTTGTAGAACAAGGGAGAGATTTCTACCAAAATGTATTTTAAAACGTATTTTAAAATGTATACAATTTTGACAAAAAAAAAACACAGTTTTTCTTGTATAATTATCTTTTGAGTGCGTCTCTCATGGATAAAGAAAAAAAAAAACACTCAATTTTTTTAAGATGAATCAGAGCCGTTAATTGATTAAGAGTAAAATTAGTATTTAACTTATGTTGTGCTTATTTGATTAATTTACTGTTCGATTGTGAATATATGGACGGTCCAAATTTTTTTTTGGTCCATTCCAGAATTTGCCTTATTTTTTTTAAGTACAAGCTAGATTACCACAAACGCTATACATAGATAATTTTCAAGTGACTAATCCATCAATCATTGAACTGAAAATTACAATTTTATTATTCAATCTTTCCTTAGTAATAATCTTTAAAGCTGGACTTAAGAGTCTAAATAATTTGTCCATAAATAATTTTTGAGGCCATAAAAAACCCATTGCCGTGTCTAGAAAATGTTGAAATCAACAAAAGAGATGGCAAACTCAAACCAATATTTAATGAGGCAAAGAAAATTTTGCTTGGGAGATGGAAAAAACTTACTCCATATATATCTTTTTTGGAAGTTTTCAACTAATAAAAAAGAAAATGTCATTCTCGATGTGTCCACTAAATCCTTAAGAAAGTGATTTCACAGTATCATTTTTTTGTTTCATTATCTAAAAAACATGAAAAGATCCACACGAAATCTCCAAATTCCTACTATGGCATTAGCATGCTTTTTGTTTCTCGTTGGAAGGTTCTATTCCATGTGCAAAGAGGCAAATAGTGTACCAATTTGTGACATCAAAAAACAGTGACACAACTTGATAGGGTCATGTTTCAAGGAACGCGTATCCTCTGCATTAACTCAAAAGAGAATCTTTTTGAGTTAATGAATTTCAACCATACGATCTGCTTTAAGATCTGTGCAAACTAGATCAGCACTAATATTAAAAGACCCTTTGTTAAAATTAGACGGTCGGATTAATTCCATTTAAAATCAGACAGCTGAGATACATTAACTAAAAAGATTCTCTTTTGAGTTAATGCAGAGGATACGTGTTCATGTTTCAAGTGCCCTTGAGTTTCTACGGGCCTCCCCGGCGTCAAATCCAGCGACAATAGCTCCTTGAGCCCGTGTCTGCCAAGTGGGCTCGGGAAGGCCCTCTAATATGCGGACCTTTTTGGGTCCTAATTCGATGATTATGCGGATAGCTGCCAGGCCTCGTAATCACCAAATGAACTACAAGGTCCTAAATTCAACTAAATAGGAGACCCAATTATAAACTAAGAGAGATCAACAAAGGCAAGAGTTGGAATACCTCGTTACCTTCCCACTTCGGAAACCGACAATTTATATTCTCATTCTCAACTTGTCTCCTGGAGACAGAGCGAGCCCAAATCCAGAGTTTCAAACATACGGCCTACTATCTCCGAGATAGGGCGTATCACAACTTAAATCTCCACTGCCAAAATATATGGAATATGCTAATTGTTTGTGTTGTTCTGGCTTCTCTGTGTTGTGGGACCAATTTCACCCCTGGGTTTTTCTGGTCCTTTTAGTAGGTTACACACTAGGTTTCATTAACAATCGGAATTTTTTAGTTACCATCTTAGGCCATGTTTTGTTGTTGAGTAAGAGGTAGAGTAAATCCCTTACTCCACGCTTAAGGAACCAAACAAAGAGTAAAATAGAATAAGAGGTGAGCTAATTCAGAGTAAGTTACTCCATCTCTTCCGGTGGATTAATTTACTCTACACTTACTCCACTTGTAGAGCCCACTATCAAAGACCTAAGTTCATTTTTCAATATATTATTCCTTCATATGAATTAATTTAATCTATAACATAAACTATCAAATAAAGTGTAAAATATGAGAAATAAAATGGAGTAAACAATTTAATCCTCATTAATTTTACTCCACAACCAAACATGACCTTAATATAATAAATTTTAACCTTATCAGCGTGTTTTTTTTTTGTTGTTGCAAAATTCTAATTCTACATTCCATGCTGACTGAATCTGCATTTCACGTTAGTTCCACGCATATTCAATCTGCACAACACATTAAGAATGTTCTGTTTAATTAATCATGCTCGTTTTAGACAGCCCATGCTCGTTTAATTAATTATGGGTTGTTTAATTAATGCCTGGAATGTAGAATATATTGGAAACAACCCATGTTCTCTTTAATCATTTCTGATTCAATTATGCTCATTTCCAATACATTGACGGGTCACATTAATTAAACAACCTATGCTCGTATCAGACTTCAGGTTATGTGCATATTGAATCTGCATCGAACCAAAGATGTTCTGCGCAGATTGAATTGCGTGGAATACAGAATTGAAATTTTGAAACAAAAATAATAATGGTAAGGTTAAAATTTTAAAATATTAAAAGAGTGGTAACTAAACAAAATTTCGGCATTATTAGGCACAGATACATGAGCTGGGCCAAGATCATAAATTTGTGTGATACCAAATTGGATAATATAAACCAAGTCCTCCAAAAGCATCTAGGCCCAATTTGTGGATACATAAAGTTATTTAAGATGGGCCCTTTTTAAACGTGAAATGAAAATTGTTATTGCATTGATTGAGGTTCTATGTTTCTCTTTTCCTTGAAATTTTTTTTTAAAGTACTCGACCAATCGAGATTGAAGCACAACACATTTCCAAACTGTTTCCGTGCTGAACTAGTCATTGCATGCTTGGTTGCTGAACTAAAACCTTTTTAATTTTCTTAAAAGATACCCTTCAATTTGCTATGTCATGTATTAAAAAAGAGGAGGGTCGAAATGACTTTATTTTTTGTGCATACTTTTATTTTTTTTAATTTTAATAACTCAAAACTTAAAATTTAAAAATCAAAATAAAACTGTTGAATATAATCTACATTATTTTATCTATGCATGTGTAAAAAAATTATGACATTTAAATTTTGTTTTAGTCGTCATTAAGTATTTGTAAAAATATACTAATGTGAATAATTTCTAGACATTTTTTCAACTTATTGATTCATATAAAAACAAAATCAAAATGTGATGAAAAATTTATGAGCACATAGAAAAATAGCATAGATCACGGTTTTATTTTGGTTGGATGTTTATTTTATAAATTTTGAGTTATTAACATTTTAAAAATGGAGGCACGGAGAAAGCATAAAATATGGAGTCATTAAGATATTTTTTAAAGCAGATAATTCCCCATTATAGGAATAGCAATAAAGAGGTGACAATTGAACATGTCAGATCGGGTTGGATCAGGTCAGATTATTTTGACTTCAGAGAACTATCACATCACAGATCGAATTTCAAGTCATCTCGTTTTGATTCATGCTCATATTTTGAATGGGTCAGGTCAGGTCACATCGAGTTCGAGAAAGATCAATTTGACTTTAAGAAACACATAGGATGGGACGAATCAGGCGGGTTCTTTGAATTGAGTCGGGTTATAAAATGGCATCAGATGAGTCGGGTTAGATTTCGGCCATATTGGATTAGTTTGACTTCAAAGAATTGCCAGGTTAGGATTCAATCGTAATGGGTCAGATCGAATCAGGTTTTTGAATTATGATTGGGTCTTAAGGACATTTCGGATTGAATCATATCCAATTTCGAATCCGTTTTATTTTCTAGAAAACCAAATCAGGCATACTGAACTACGTAGACAATTAATAGTTACTAATCAAACATGTCAAACAAACTTACAAGATAATAATCTTTGCTGTTGTCACTAACTCATCCATATAGTATACTTCCCCAGCCAACTTCACATTGTGAACCAGTTCCTCAGCCAACTTAACATTCTTCCCTGGACATATTATCTTCATTGCTTCAAGATACTCATGCTGGAATGAAATTTCTGGTTCAAACTCTTCTTCGTCGGAATCATAACTCTGCTTTGGTAGTGAAAAAGGGTAAAATTGAAAGTTAACTAACCAGATGGCAGATAACGATAACCCAAGGTCTAGCTTGGGCTTACATGAAACAGAGTGCTTCACTCCGTTCATTTTGTATTTTTCTATGGTATAAGAGTATAATCATTTACATCAAAGAGAGAGAGAGAGAGAGACTACTTGATAAAGATGTAACGTGAGGTCCTTCAGATTGGATGAATGTTGGAGGAGACAGGCCACTAAATCCCAGTCATGATTGAAATCCAATACTCCAAGGTTCAAGCTCTCTAAGTTTTTTAAGATTGGACAGTTTGGAATATCCGCTCGCAGCAAATCCTACATAGTATAAAAGAAAATATTATTAAAAGGGGGAATATGGTTTTCAAATTGGATAAATTATTCAATAAATCAAACTGTTGCTTTAACCCAGCTGTTGTCAATGCTAGCATCAAAGTAAAAGAAGTTAAATTCTCAGATCTGGTACCCTAAAGACATAGCCTAGAGATAGCATGTTTGTAGAATCCAACCCAACCAATCATTAGTTTTGCTTTCCTTTACCATTCTACAAAATTGCTAAAAAGCATTCATAGAATGGAGAATACTGATGGTAATTAGTTGATGTTTCCAGTGATAAAGTCAAAAGGTTTTACTTGACAGAACAGAATGGAGAATAATACCATAATGGGGCTATATCTTGTATACAGCTTTAGTCTTGTCACATTTGAAAGGCCACTGAGAAGCCTCAAGTCATGATCGAGGGTGCCCAATGAACAACCATCATAATCTTCAAAAAGGATGTCAGCCGTGGCAAGAGATGACATATTCTTCAATGTAATACCTCCCTCACTCATAGACCTAATGCTCAGAGACACAACTCCTGGGCAAGAAATCTCCATTGGCCAATGCTGATGGCAATTTATTAGTACCAATTTCTTCAGCACATTAGAGGAAATCAAATTCACTTCCATAAAGCAGTCTATCAAAACTAGTTCTTCAAGAATAGGACACCCCGATACAAGCATTCTCATTATATCATCATTAAAATCCAGGTGACGAAGCTCCAGTTTTTTGAGGGAAGGGAGGTTCACTGATCTCGGTTCAAGATATTCATCACAAAAAAGCCACAATGACATCTCTTCTACTGACGTACATGTGCAAATCGAATCAGGCAAGTCGAACAATGTGCAACCATCGGTATGGATTGATAATACGCGGGGTCTACACTCGACTGCATAGCAAAGAAATTCAAATATATAAAGAAGAGTGTCCCTCTCTACATTCCACCATGTTAGTTTCAATGTATCCAGGGTTATCTTTTCTCGATGGAAAATGATGCTGCCAATGAATCTTAGAAACTTAGCATCACGTTTTCGGTACTCTTCTTTTGGTAGAATATCATATTGGTTTATAGGGTCATCAAAGATGAGAACTGGCAGAGAAGCCCAAACCTTGATCCACCGTTTGGCCAATATACATGTGCGCACAGCCACTTTGGTAGGTAAAAAAGAGAGGATGTGGGTAAGAAGCGGGTCAGGCAAAGCACTAACTCTGTCTCTGGTGAAATCTCCACCCTCCATCATTCACAAGTCATGAAAAATTCAACCAAACACCTTACATGCATCATCTCTGTAATCAAATGTAACAAACCAAAAACTATCCATAAGTTATTTCAAGCTAATATACAAGTAAGAAAAAAGTACCACTTCAAGAATAAACAATAGACCAATATTTGTTGTGCGGTATTGCCACCAACCTTAAAAAAAACAATAGACCAAACCAAATCTAGCAAATTTTATTCTTAGAAGAAGAGGGGGGGGGGGAGACTAATCAGGAATTCAACCTAAATTAAGAACAACAAGATGTGTGTTGCTTCGCTTTGTTTTGGCGGTGGCTGTCAAAGCAGAGGGAAAAGCATATAGAAAGTTTATATAGGAAACCTATATATAACAAAAACAAAAAAACTGTGAAGGTAGAAGAAAATAGTGTGCACAAAATGCTTTCCATTAGTAACACTACTTCATGACAAAGTAACAGATTCAATGCTGCACTGCTTTCTGCAATGAAGCACACAAATCTGGTTCTTCCACTGTATAATATTACTTGAGTGAATATTCCGATTTCTCATCAGCCACATAACTTGGGCAAATATGCAACCAATAAAGAGAAGTTATGGCTTTTCTTAGTTCTGAAAGAGAAATTTTTAATTCTAATAGAAGGATAGACTACAACAAAGAAGTACATTATAAATAATCTTTACTCAGTTACACGAAATAGCAAAATTTGGGACAATACGGTAAGCAAATCAGGATTACATTGAGCACAGAAAACTGTGTATTGCTTCGGACTGGAGAAATAGCTTGAGAGGCGTACAAACTAACCTCGAACAATGGCGGTTCTCACTTAGAAGTGCCAGACAACTACGATAATAAACACTACTGTTTAAATCTGATGCTTGAATAGATCTTTCTGGATCCAACCCTAGCTCGCCAGGAACAAAACCTCAGTTTAGATAGAGAAAAAGAGACCTGATACAATTGGTGCTCTCATCCGAGCGATGTCACCGTCGAATCGAGTGGAGAAAGAGATGACCAGTCGAGCCAAATTATCCGGTGGCAATGGAGACTGTAGGGGTTAAGCTTTGAGATTCGTGCCAAGTTAATAAAGGATCCGGATTTATCACTGAGGATTCAGAATAGGATCCGAGCAGAAGGCGATGGGAATCTGTATCCTCTGCATTAACTCAAAATTTTAGTTAGTATAACTCGGTCGTCTAATCAGGATCTGGGTTTATCCGGTCCAAAGTGTTCCACACGAGGCCCCTTTAATATTGGTGCGAATATGGATCCAACGATTTAAATTCATTTTGCATTAACTCAAAGTTTGAGTTATTGCAACGATTAATTCAAGGCGCAGAGGGAGGAAAAGGGAAGTGTTTAGACGGGGAGGGTTTTTTTTTTTGGAGTTTAGATCCTGAAATTTTTTAGTTATCACTCCAGAGTCCAGAAAATTGGAATTAAATGAATACCACATGTTCTGAGTTTTTAAAAAAAAAAAACCACTCTCGCAAACTGAATTCACACACTAAAATAATTAGCTGTGCGGACTAAGAGCAGGCGCACCCGAGTGCACGGACTGAACATGCGCACCCAATTTCTGGTGCTATTTAGGCGCTCACGCACCAAATTTCAGCCACAACAAACTTCACTTTTCACTCCAGCTGTAAAAGGTACTTTTTTTTTAATTCTTTATTAGTAGTTAGATAGTTGGATATGTATATATAGGTGTCCAAAATAAATTGGGATTATATTAAACCACTCCAAATAGTTTGAATGGTGTCCAAATTTAATAATATTTACCACAGTCGTAGTACATTGTACCAAATAGCTTGAATGGTGTTCCAAATTGGTTATTTTACCGATAGTGTCAAAAAATTATCAAATTTTAAATTTATCGCGGTTGTAGTATTGTAATCTACAATTGATTAAAAGGCACCCAATTGGTACATAATATGTGCAAATTACCAAAATTGTACCATTTTTTTTTTACTCTTAGTGTTCAAAAATTACCAAATGTTAAATTTATCCTAGTTCTAATATTGTATACCAAATATTTAGAAATGCATCGAATCGGTCTTGAATGGTTTGCAAATAACCAAAAAGCTATCTTTTTTTACGTTGGTGTCCAAAAATTACCAAAGTTTAAATTACCAAGATTGTTTTAGACCTTCATTATTTCAAAATACCGATTGTGTCAAAATTTGACAAAATTTGTCAAATTCCTTTTAGTATGGCGTTAACTAGCGGTACCCAAAGCACACCATTCGATGATTGTGATTGGGATCAGGAATTGACATTTATCATCTTTCCGCACTTGATAAAGGAATGCATTAGCCCTGTCTGCTGGTTCCGATCAAGGACCACAAGATCACACTAGCATATGTAAGTTTATATTTGAGAACCAATTTAATTTTCATTTGAATAAATATTTAAGTTATATTTTTGTTTTCATTTGAAATTTAATGTAGACTCATGATTTAACGCCGATGCGGAATAACAAGATGAGCATCTTCTACGACGAGCGATTTGCACCAGTGTTACAGAGGATGGGTCTGTGGCATGTGTCACAACTTATTAAATAAAAGGGAGCATCAATAACGTTGTTTCTATTAGTCATTGGATCATTGTTATAATTTAGAGATTGAGATATGTAAGAAAAATTAAAATATTTCTTGTGTGTTATTAGAAAAAAATAAAAATACTTTGAATCTGAGTTATTGATTTCGGCTTAAAAATCACTTCTAAGTAAATACAGATGATGAGTCATAGCGTTACAGAGAATAAGTCCGTGGCATACGCCTGAAAAAAAAAAAAAAAACATTAAGATCCGTCCTATCACCTTGAATATACACCACGAATTAAAGGGAGGAGGTTAAATTTATAAAAGAGTTGAGACAAAGTACTGTCCTTTCATTTTTTTTCTTTTGACAAAATTAATGCTGTCAACTGTTCATATTTAGTCTTTCCTTTTTCGCTTATTTTTTTCTTCTACAATTTTAATAATGTAATGTTGATAATTAGAATTTTAGCAATTTTATAATTATTCAACTTTGTTGTATAAAAAAATTGTTCAAATGTCCAATTTTACAATTCAAATTCACATTTTTTTTTTATTTTCATTCCCTGCATCTCAAATTTTAATTTACATATCCACAAATCAAAGTACAAGACTATTTTTTTGTAACAAAAATTTTCATTTCCTGCATTTCAATTATTCAAGTTATAATAGTACAATATTTAGAAGTTAAAATTAATTGATTTAGATAATTCAAACTTTTTAATATTCAAAGTTGTGAAATTAATATTTTAAATTTTCATATTTGATTCATAGTACAGACCAATCTGCAGTATGCAACAAGAGGATATATCAGTTCTCTTTATTTATTTTTAATTAATTATTATATAATATTATAGCTTGAATATGGGATGAGTGTATATCCATTAAATTTACTTGATAACTATAACAATCGACATTATAATTTATCAAAAATAAAAAATTAAAATTGGAGATCATTTTTTGTCACATTAATATACTATTGATCAAGTTTGGTGCAAATTAGAAATATTGAAATGAAAATAAGAACAAATAAAACTAAATTGTCATATAAATATACTAACAAACCAGGCCAGGCCGTCTGCATAAGAGACATCAGCTGCATGCATCCATTGTACTGTGGAGGCATCATGAATCCATCATCCATGTTTGAAATTGTTTCTTTGTTTATTTAAAGGTGACAGAGAAATACAACTGAGAAATATAATTGAGTTTCTTCCCCTGATAGCCTGTTCACAAAGAAACCACAAAGTAGCAGATAGAAAATAATTTAAATCGGCTGAAATTCAAGATTCTCTGAAATCCCTAAAATCCGAGATCCTAGCCATTTAACTTTTTTTGTGCACGCATCTCGGAACAGTTCAACGGCTGGATATAGATTGCAAGAATTTTAGGAACACTTTTTATTCGTCTCGGATTTCAGCAGATTCGGATCCGATAGAAAAGAATCCATATTTTTGTTAGAACACAGAACAAGAATTCTCTCAAAAAGTAACAAATAAAAGTCAACAGCACCAGTTGTGACAGTAAAGAAGTATAACTATAATTTATCTTCTCAAATAATACAAAAATTAACAATCCAACAATTAAGAATTGCAGAGAATCAATCTTTTAGATTTGTGACTGAGGCAATGCTCTCCAGGTGGGATGTTACAGGATCAAAATTGGTTTGAAATATCCTAGCGGATATTTAAAGTTAGGAATCTTTTCCCTATAATTCTTATCTCAAACAAAAAAAAAATGAAAAAAGATACTGTTCAGAATTGTTTGATATCATTCTGCTTGACTTGAGCAATGATATCTACCTGACGAGTGATGATGAAACTCAAGTCACAATAATTGTTCCATACATTTCTTTTCTTTGTTTCAATTTTTAAGTCCAGGGATCAGTTTGAGAAGAACAGTTAGGATTGAGAGGCAGGAGGAGAACAGAGGAGTGGCAGAGGTATCTTTACAAATGGATGCTCTAACAGCTGTACCGCCGAAGGGCGCTCATCAGGATTCACTCTAACGCATTGCGTGATGAAATCCTGTGCTTCTATTGACAGATAATTAGGTATCGGTGGTTGGTCGCCCCTTCCTATCTTGAAGAGAGCAGATATCTACAAACATAAAAATTACTAGCAAGTTACATGATGTCTGTTCAGTACCAGTACTGTGAAATGTGAATTACTTTAAGAAAAAAAAGAACACAATGCGAAATGATTGTGCTTACCCATTCAATATTAGGATAAGGAATCTGGCGGGTTAACATTTCAAGTACAGTGCAACCCAAGCTCCAGATGTCTGCTTTTAGCCCGTAAGTTTTTGTAGGGTTTACAACCTGAAAATAAAAAAATAAAAACAAAGAAAGAGAACTCAATTGCGCAAACCATTATCTGCAACAGCACTGACATCTGTTTTTATTAATTCAACCAAAGTTAAAAGAGCTACAGGAGAATATCTGATGTGCATGAAACAAAAATATTTTGCAAACAGACCCTTCCAATATTTCCCAACTTTTTTAACTCACAACTCACAAGGCAAAACATACCTCTGGAGCCATCCAATATACACTTCCTTTGGTTGACTTCAGGATGTTAATCTTGGTCATCTGAGGTGAATAATTAAACAAAATAATCACGTACTTAACATCATTTATATTTTGTAATCAATAGTTTAATACAGATAACCGATCGGAAACATGATGTAGTTATAAAGTGTCCACAAACCTTTTTTGCTAACCCAAAATCGGCGAGTTTTACTGATCCATTTGCATGAACCAATATATTAGCACATTTTATATCCCTAAAAATCAAACAAGAAATATTGTTCATAACATTTTAATAAGATCGGAGAGTAATGATTTAGTATGGTGAGCGACCACTACCCAAATAAAATAAATAGAATATAAATCAATTTTTAAAAATTGTACCAATCTAACAATAATTTTATTTTTTTTGAAGGTTAACAGCAAATGCTGTCAACTTTTGTATTGATTAAAAAAGTGTTCAAATTATACATGACCTTAGCTAATATTTACCTTGGCCCAATATTTACAAATATACTCACACCCTAATTTTCGACTTAACCTGCTACATAACTCAAGGTCCTCCTTGCTCTATATAAACAGTAACCAATTATTAACGTCCACCAGAGCAACTTCGATGAGTCTACTGTGCGGCTTGGTGTCACCCGCAAAAGTTCGTCTGTTTCTTTCCTTCCATAATGCCCAGGCTCCTGCTGCCCACAGTGTGTCCCATACTCTCCTTGCTGTCGGATCGAAGGTCCTTCGACCCTTGAGCCATGCTTCACAAACCCCCATCGTTGCGGGCCTTTGCATATTCATCCTCCTTTAGATACCCCGCCAGAATGACCTGGAGTACATACATTCCCAAAATATGTGCTCGCGTGTTTCCATTGCCCTGCTGTTGCAGAAGGGACAGCCCAGATCTACTGGACATGCTCTCGCATGGAGAATTTCTTGTGTGAGCAGCTTGTTATCCATGAGTAGCCAAATGAAAATCCTCACTTTCATGGGTGCTTTGATTGCCCACAACGGCTTATGATAAGCACTTACCATTCCCGTATCGTGAATAAGTCTGTATGCTGAGGAGCACGAGAAAAGGCCATTAGCATTCCATCTCCAATTTAGTTCTCCGTTCACCATTTTTATTGAGCAGGTGTATAGTGGCAGGAGTGATGCCAGATCTTTCAGAAAGAAGTTGGTTGGGGGGTTTGCTTGCCATGTGATTGGATCAGTGACTCGGTATAATTGTCTTACTGTTTCTGCCCACTGGCCTTTCGGGTGTCTCTGTATCCACCATAGCCACTTTACCAGAAGAGAATCGTTCTGTTGTTCCAAGTCCAATATTCCTAACCCACCGTTTTTTTGTAATGCACAAGTTCTATTCCAGTTTACCAGGCAGTTTATCCCCTTACATTCCTGAGTTCCCTTCCACAGAAAGGCTCTCCTCATTTGTCAATCTGTCTAATGACTCCCTTTGGCAGCTTTACTGCCTGCATAAAATGGAGTGGTAGAGCTGACAGAACCGATTTTACCAGTGTCACTCTTCCTCCGTAAGAAAGGAGGTTTGCTTGCCATCCTTCAATTCTCCCCCTTACCGTCTGGATCATGTTTTGGTAGTGGATTTTGTATGGTTTCCTAATTGTGAGTGGTAGGCCCAGGTACTTAAGGGGTAACTGTGCTTCCGGTGCCAGTAGTATATTGGCTATGATCTGTACCATTCTTGGCTTAACCGCGATTGGGATAAACATACTCTTCATTCTATTAATTTTGAGACCTGAAAGACTTTCATAGAGTTTTAGAATATGTGCGATTACCTTTAAGGTTGTTGGGTGTGCCTCCGTGATAATCACTGTGTCATCTGCGAATTGGATTGCCTTAGTTGGGAGAAACACCCTCGGTCCCATTTCTGGTTCCGCATTTCTCAAAAATATGTTGAGTGAATCTGCCACTAGGATGAAGAGCATCGGCGATAGTGGGTCACCCTGACGCAGCCCTCTTCTGTGAGTGAAAAAACGGGTCAGCAACCCGTTAACTCTAACTGCGGATGCTGAAGAGTACATGATTTCAACCATCGCTGCCATCCATTTTGGTGGGAATCCTCTTTCTATTAGGAGATTGATCATAAAGGACCAGTCTACCGTATCGAATGCTTTCTTAAAGTCCACCTTGTACAGCACGGCCGGGAGCTTTTGTTTGGAACAGAAGATTAGTAATTCCCGCGTGACAAGGAAGGATTCCATCAGTGACCTGCCTTTGATAAATGCAGTCTGACTGCTCAATATCAGGGTGGATAGGTATGGCTGAAGCCTATTGCTCAGGATTTTTGTTGCGATTTTTACCACCGTGTTGATTACACTTATTGGTCTATAGTCTGTGATAGTTGTCGGGGTAGATTTTTTCGGGACTAATGCTTTGGTTGCCCTGTTGATCCCCCGCATTGTGCCTCCTTGTTCAAAGAAATTCGTTATCAAGGTCACCATGTCTCTTTTGATGATCTCCCAGAATTCCTTATAAAATTCAGTTGGCATGCCATCCGGGCCACTCGCCTTATCCTTTGGCATCTCCTTAATTGCCGAGAAGATTTCTTGTTCTGAAATTTGGGAGTCCAAGCTCAAGAGGAGATCCGGGAAAGCTGGCCCCACCTTACCAGACAGGTTGAACGGTGTATCGTGTGGAACTTGGTGACCTAACAGTGCTTCAAAATGGTGATAGACGTGGTTGCTTAGGTCATCAACCCCTATTTGCTAGCCTTGCTCTGATTGCAAGCCTGTTATAGAGTTGACATTTTTTCTCCCATTAGCCATAGCATGGAAATTTTTTGTATTTTTATCACCCAATTTAAGCCATGCTGCCCCCGATCTCTGTTTCCACCGTATTTCCTTATCTCTCGCTAGTCTGAATATATTCTCTCTGAGCCGGATTCGTAGGCTGACTTCAATTGCATTAAGTTGTCTAGCTTCCTCAACCCTGTTCAACTGTTGCAGGACCCATTTGGATCTGGTTAGGTATGTATCTGCACTTTGAAATTTAACATGTGCCCAAGCAGCGAGCTCTCTCTGAGTTGCGCTGATTTTCCTTCTCAGTTTGCTGGCATGTGATCCTGTAGTGGGGTTTGTTGTTGATCATGCCCTCTCTACCACTTGATGAATTTCCGGGTATTTCAGCCAGAAAAGTTCAAATCGAAACGGTCTCTTTCTCTGATGGGTGTGCGGCTTTATGTGGAGGCAGAGTGGTGCGTGGTCTGATGTTGTTGCTGGTAAGTCTCTCAGAGTATATGTGCTACCGTTGTCTTCCCAGTGGTGGGAGACTAGGGTCCTGTCCAGTCTAGAGAATGTGGGGACTGGTCTCTTGCTTGACCAAGTGAAAGTTCTGCCGTGTAGCGGAACGTCAATTAGTCCCAGATTGTCAATTAAATTGTTAAAAGCTTGCATGATCCCTAGATTAATTGAGTGGCCTGTTGTGTCCGATATTTCTCTAATTATGTTGAAATCACCTGCAATTATCCAAGGATACTCGTTCCTTTGGCGAATGCTAGTGATTTCTTGCAAGAAAAGTATTTTGTCGCTATCCTGCTGTGGCCCATATACCCCTGTGTACATAAAGATAAATTGAGCCTTACTCAGCACCACTGTGACCGAATAAGTGTTAGTGAAGGAGTCTATGAGTTGGAATCCCGATCTCCACGCGAGAAGTATTCCACCTCTAGACCCTTCCGCATCCAAAGTAATAAAATGCTTGTGTTTTGAGGGGCAAGCTTGCCTTACTTTAAAAATCGAGCACTCACTCCATTTGGTCTCTTGATAACATATAAGGTCTGGTTTTGCCTCATCGGCCAAATCTTTGACCACCATACATTTTTGCAAATCTCCTAGGCCCCTCACATTCCAATTAAGCACAGTTAAATTAATTTTGTTGGATTTGGCCTGTGAACTATGTTCTCCTAGGCCAAATCTAACAATAATTTTAATTTTGTTACCTGTGAACTATGTTCCTTTCATGAAGATACACCAACCCGTATAGTATTTGCCTTGTGTACTCCGATACGAGTGTATCTTGTAGATGGTAATTTTGGTACAATGATGCAATAGAGCCTTGTGTCATTAGTTCTAGAAAGATGTACAGTTTTGTTTCCTCCTGGTATAATGTTAATTATGTTATACCAATTAATTCACAAATTTCTTGGAACTTAGCACCATTGTAAAACATACAAAATAGAAACAATTTAAAATTTACCTTGTCAGTTCCATAGTATTGAACAATATTCTCATGTTCAAACTGACTCAAAAGAGCAATCTCCTGCATTAAGAAAAGCACAGCACATCTCAGCTTGCAAATTGAAAATTTATAAAAGGTCAATAACATATTGTATTTTCATTTGAAATTCAAAATTTTATACCGACCTGTTCCAATTGTGTGATACATTGTTGAGCATTGGTCCCTTGATAAATCAACACCTCTTTAACCGCAAAGAAAAATCCTTCACTGTATAGAGTGATAAAATACAGTGTAAACAAACACAATTATTGATCGAGTCTCTAGTCCACAAATAAAAATTCTTCTGCTGCTAAGTGTAATATTGTCAGCAAAGTAATTTTCACATTTTGTTCAGTATTAATTGGTGTGGAGTTGGTAATGATCTGTATCAGTAGTACACTAGCTAGGACATACATTCCCAAGCCTGACCTGCAGAATGATGTAAATATAGAAATAGAAGCAATTTCAGTTATATTATCTAAAGAAGAAAAGTTTAAATGCAGACTTACTCACTAATCGCCTCATAAACTATGCCAAACGACCCACCTCCAAGTTGTTTACCCCTAGACCAAGACTTGATCCTTCTCTTAACCTTTTTATTAGGTGTAGTGCACATGGTCTCAGTGGTGGGAAGGCATGCATAGCTTCTTTCAAGAAATGGAAATATCTCATTGTCAGCATTAGAGTCCCAAAGCTCACTTTCTAAAATATCTCTCCAAATCACTTCTTCCGCCTCATGCCTCAAAAGGCTAGCAATTGACTTCACAGCAAGGGGCAACATTCCACATTTGTTCATGATTTGCTTCCCAATTTCTACCAACTTTGGATTCTTATTTTGTTCTACTCCACCAAATGCATGATGTTCGAACAATCGCCAACACTGTTTGGCTGATAAACAGCCAAGGTTGAATATTGACACTGCTTGCATGATTTGTGCCACATTATTATTCCTGGTAGTAACTAGGATTTTTACAAATGTTGTTGACATAAAAGGAGCTTGAAATGAGTTCCAAAAACTCTTCTTCACATTCGAGACATCATCAAGGACCAAAAGTACACTTTTTCCACTTATCTCTTCCCAAATTTGCTCATGCAGAGCACTCAAATGCGTAAGACCACACTCATTTCTTGTAATGGACTCCACTAATTCTTTGGTAAGCCTTTCAACATTGAAATCCTTTGATATGGATATCCATCCAAATATATCAAAATTTTGTTGAATTCTTTCATCATTATGAGCAAGTTGTGCAAGAGTTGTTTTGCCAATGCCCCCCATGCCAACAATTGCCACGACCGAAACAACATCACATTAAGTGGACAACAAATCAATCAGGCTCTCCTTTTCCCTCTCTCGTCCAAAGATATTGGACTGAACTACAAATTGGCTAGTTTTAGCTATTTGTAATTCGTCGTTGCAACACTCAGGCCTATCTCCCTCTGACAGTTGAAGTGCTATCCCATCATTCACAATCATATCAAATATACTCCTCATTTCCTGAGTGTATGGAAAGTTATAATTACCGTTAGAGTGTATGACCTACTATAATGTTTAGGTTCACAGATAATTAATACTAAATATTACTAATTATATAAATACATTACAGGCCTTTGCTACATCTTTGCAGTTTGCGATGTGGTTTTTATGGACTCATCATATTTCCTATGGCATGCCATATGACTCTACCTAGACTTTTACCTCAATTAGCTTCATTTTACGAGCCCGTAAGGGTTTATAGTGGCACTCATTCAGTAAATCATCTGCATCATATACAACTCTCTCGAGCTCCTTCAACCAGAGCTTGATTGACAAGTCTCTGATATCCTTCCGGTCTGCCTCATACATCGCGGCCTTAATCTCCTCCAGCGTACTCATCAATTTCTTAATTACAGCCTGATCAATTTGGTATTGATCTACTGCAGGAGATGATGAGGAATTTGACGGAGCTTGTGTAGAAGTGATTACAGCTGGCAGCAAATTCGCATCCATGGATCTAAAATTGCAGAGCCTCTTTTCTTCTGTTGGGTTGATATGAAACGATCCAAAGAGTGAAAGTAGAAAAAATAATCATTGGGGGAATGTGACACTCGCAGAAGACTGACTCATCACTTCAAAAGAAAAAAAAAACAAGAAGACTGAGTCAATGATATGCATTATATATATATTTTTTGGGTACGATGCCCATCGCACTCAAATTTGGGTCTAATGGTTCGACAACCGTCTAATTTAATTTAAGATCTGTACGCACGGATATTAAAGCAACTCTCACGGATCTTAAATCGGATTGGACGGTTATGGAGCCCATCGCACTCAGTTTGAGTCCGATGGGCATCGGACCCAAATTGCTCTTCCTTTTTATGTCTTCAGCTTTTTGTTTTTTAACTATGGCGGCAGATGGGCCCTACAAAGCGGCGCAGGGTTGACCTCACGTGTTGGAAAGACGACTATCCTCTGAGGGAAATTTTTTTTCGGTAGAAATTAACAGAAAAAAGAGAGAAAAATAGAAAGAGTGCACGGATTCTAATAGTAAGACCAGTACAAATTTTACCAGACTTAAAAATCTCAAAGTTTAGACCTGTAAAACTCTTACCGGTCGTAACTATATATATATATATATATATATATTTTCAAGGTTTACTGACTGATAAAAAAAAAGTAGTTAGGACCGGTAAGAGTTTTACAGGTCTAAACTTTGAGATTTTTAAGACCGGTAGAATTTGTACCGGTCTTACTATTAATATTAGAATCCATGCACTCTTTCTATTTTCCTCTCTCTTTTTCTGTTAATTTCTACCGAAAAAAAATTTTCTCCTCTGAGATGTCTCATAGTTTGCATGACCGACTTGTCTGATGCCTATTCGGGGTTGGCGCAGGGTTGAGCTTTGAGATTCGTGCAGATAGTATTTGAACGATTGAGATTTCTCAAAAGTTACGCTGCGTTTGAGATATCTCAGAGAATGTGAATTCGAGACGCCATGAGTTGGCATCCACTTATCGACATGAGACCTTCCCACTATTTAGAGTTAGAGAAGAAAATTTGTCACGGTGTGACGAGTCACGTCACGTCACATGTGTCGATTACGTGATGTGATTCGCGTGTCGCGTGACGTGACTGCATTCTATGAAAATTATACGTCACGTCACGTCACGTAAACCAATCACGTCACGTCACGTCACGTCACGTGGTCACGTTAGTCACATGTGATCACAATTGCGAAGATTATGGGTACAATATGTACAATCAGGGTTGGAATTATTAATTTAGCTTAATGAATATTTATAATTTGAATTTTTAACAATATTATTTACTCATTTCATATTTTTTTATTTTTTTTCTGAATTTTTAACAATATAAATAAAATATAAAAAAAGTTTGTCATGACTAATTCACGTTATGTCATGTCATGTGTATTCACGTCACGGGTGATCACGGCGTGACTACGCGTGACGTGACAATTTGCGTGACGTGATCGTCTACTGCTATTTTAGTCACGTCACATGAAAAAAATAATTAATAACGTCACGTCATGACGTGATTGTCACGTCACATCACAGCGTAATTGTCACGTCACGTCACGGCGTGTCACGTTTTTCCTTCTCTATTTAGAGTATTAGTCGCCTCGATACCCACTATTTGTCTTCTCCTTTTTCGAAAAGCTAAGAGCTAAAAAGCTAAAAGCAAGCTATTTGGTCAAAGTGCCCTGAAATTTTGATTACTTTAGGCAGATAATAAATTAATATAAAATTTTATGTGTTAGTAGGATGCTTTTTTTTTCTCGGATAGTCCTCTAATGATAAATTAATATATGATTTTGCATGATAACCTTTTATTTCTTAAATTTTACATTTGTACACCGAATCAATATATAATACTAAATCATTTTCGAATTATGTCCGAATCACGAATTTTTGACCGCGCCGAACCAAACTCAAACTTTTAATTTGTCACTATGGTCGTCCCCTTCATTGTTATAATCAAACTCAGTAGGGACTACACCAGCAAGAGGCATATATCATCCAAGCCACCTTGCTCAGCGCTCTTTTGTGGATGTGGTCAAACAGACGCAAGGAAACGAGTTAGCTGTTCGCTTAGGACAGCGACCTGCTACACAAACTTCTGATCCAACAAGGCATAATCAGCGATGACCCAACTTCAACCTCATTTCAATTTAGGATCTGAATATGCTGCGATTCTTTATTATGAATAGTATTATACAATTCCTGCTATTTTAAATTTAACTGTTGAATTATTTTGAGATTCGTGCACAGAAAAATCAGCTGTTTTGAGATACATGCACAGAAATTATTAGACAGCTGGATTTGGAAAAACAAAGATTTTAGAATTACTGTTCATAACATACGGATCACAGCAGATCCAATTCCGTCAATTTAGGCCTTGTTTGGCTAACATACTATTTACGTGGAAAAAAAAAATTCACACATGAATAGTAAAATTCAGTTCATGTCCTACACCCATGCATTTATAAATGGAAGCCAAACAGGACCTTATAGAGTGAAGATATAGCCTTTAACCATTGAAGGCAAAATCAGAAGGGGAATCAGAATCAGTCACTTAATCGTGAAATTGGTTAGATTCGGTTGAATCAGATCAAAAACTCGGATTATTTTTAGAGAATCTTGTTTTATACTAAAAAAATAGAATTTTTTTTTATAGAAATTAACTTGTCAAAAAAATAATTAAGTACTTTGTTATGTATTTTCTAGACATAAATCTAATGTTATGTATTTTGTTATTTACGAACAAGTCCTTGTGTTTTCTAATATTACTGGCTCCGTGATTTTTATTTATATCCAACAATAAATATAAATTGTCAAATATGTCCACGAAGGTTAAGTAATTTTAAAAATAATTGGCCGGTTCCTATTTTTTATTAGAACTGGCCAATAAATAGGAACCGGCCAATAATTGACCGGTTCTTAATTTTATTTTGGGTTTATTTTAGCAATTGATGATCTCCAGCATGTAATTCTATATATCAAACATGCCTATACTGCTGCTTATTGCTTTTTGTTGTTTGGCTTTCTTGTGTAATATCTTAAAGAAACCGTCAAAAGTTGTCCAATGTGTGACTGAACAGATGTCGTCAACGCATAATTTTTTGAGTAAATTTTTTTAGGAAGGATAACTATTGACAATTTTTTTTATTTTTACAATATTAAAAATCTTAAAAAAAAAAACTCAATTTAAAATCTAAAATTATAGACATGATATATATTATTCACATATCATTTTTACTAAAAATAATTAGATTTGATGTGTGATTTACCATACTGTACATTAACGATGGCTTGAAGTTTTAATAACGGTCCTTGATTGTGTGAAATTAACAGTTCCAAATTAACGGTGAAAACAAATACTTAAATCGCATAATTTAATTGTTAGGCTATCAATATGTCCGCCAAAAAGACATTCGTGGTTTTGGATTTGCAAAATTACTCACAGATCGTCAGATATGTTGAAAATTGAATGAAGAAAATAAACCACTTCTAAAAACATGTAAAATATGAATATGTAATGAAAGAGATAAAAAAAAAAAGCTGATATGTCTATTTTTTTTTTTGAAATACTTAGTATCTTCATTAGGAATTAATACTTTATGTATTATATATTAATATTTGTATGTATATGTATTCATATTTGTGTGCACCAGTTATAAAATTTTTAAAGATCCTCCAAATAGTTAGTGGTACCTCAGGTAATTAATGCCTGAAGACAGAATGAGAGATTGTTATAGGGAGGCAGTTAGACGCTCCCTAATAAAAATAGAAGCACCATTTCTATTTTTATTTAAAAAAAAAAAAAAAATCAAGCTCTGAATAGCATCCACTCCTATTTTAATTCCACAAAAAGCGCAATCTTTCTATTTCTCATGCGCAGCTTTCCGAAAATGAAAAAAAAAATGTTTGAATCTTCTATGTATAAAAGATTGAAAATTCTCTCGGCTATAACTGCCACAAGTTAAAAAAGGAGAGGGTATCAAAATAAATTATCTCAAAAATAGTTTCTCTATTTTTAACATTTGTTTCGTTTTATTTAAAGGGGATTTTCTAATTCTTCACCTCTCATCTCAGCTTGTCTCATACGCAGGTCGCACGCTCAAAGATAAGAGAGACCCATTCTTATGCAACAATTGCAGCATATATCTTATACATAATACATACCTTATTTAATTCTCTTCAATGCATCTATTTCTTCGCAGTTCTTCATTTATTAGATCAAAAGCCAAATAAATTGGCATGGGCGAGTTCATCATCACCACTCCCAAGTTCTCTACCGAGGAACTTAATTTGTGCAATGCTTAAAAATTGTTCCATTAACGGACTTGGTGCATTACTGGAAATGAAAGAGGAGACTGATGTGACTTTTAAAGTGGAAGGAGAGAATATATCTGCTCATAGATTAATACTTGCTAGCCGTTCACCAGTATTCAGAACAGAACTGCTTGGCCAGATGGCCGAAAGGAACTGTAGACTGTAAATGCAAAGAGAGAGATGACATGAAAGCGCTGGTTTTTAGAGCAATGCTTTATTTCATGTACACTGATTCTGTACCTGATATGGATGACCTTGTGTCCTGTACTATACTATACCAGCATTTACTTGTGGCTGCCGATAGATATGCGCTTGAGGGGTTGAAGATATTGCGTGTGGAGTGGTTGTGCAGGATGATTAATTTCAGTTGATACTGCTCTATATATATATATCTTCTCTTGTCGTGGCTGATCAGCACAACTGTGATACTCAAAAACAAATGCCTTGAATTTATTGTTAAGTGGCAGAATTATGGTCCAATTACACTGAGGAAAGAGTACTTTATATTAATAAGAAGTTATCCCTCACTTTGGAATGAGCTCCGTGCGAAAGTTCAATATGCGTACAACTTAGATCATAAATAAGGTAATGGTGATGTCTATTATTGATTTATATTGATGACGCGTCAAAAAGAATATCAAACTTCGTGCTAATTAATTACTGCTCGAGTCCAATGACGATCCTTTTTTTGAGTAAAGATTGGAGGTTAAGCCATCAAACTATTTAATATCTTTGTTATTATAACAAAGAATTTCTCCCATCTAGGTTTCGATCACATGACTTTTCACATAGAGACCATATGCCTTAGCCACTAGACCAAAGACAAGTTCTCACATAAAAGATTCCCCTCATTCTTTATTTAGTCACAAATTTTGCACTATATGCTCGTCTATTTTTCTCAAAGGAACTGTTGTGTGTTTTTGGAGGCTAAATTCGTATTGCTGTTATTGTCTCTTTTTCACTTGTTAAACTATATATATATATATATATATATATATATATATAGGACTCGGTTACGGTGCTACGCGTAGCATAGAGACCTCCATGCAACGGCTCAAAATTTATGTTTTCAAAATTCTAATGGTCGATCCGAACCGTTAGATGTGTTCTCCATACTGAAATGTGCTTGGAGACCAAATTTTATATGTTTTGGAATTTTTTTACTATTTATTAAGCCACTTTGAAAATCGCTGATCCAACGGTGGCTTACCCAAACAGTGAAACCGTTGGATCAGCGATTTTCAAAGTGGCTTAATAAATAGTAAATAAATTCCAAAAAATGTAAAATTTGGTCTCCAAGCACATTTCAATATGGAGAACACATCTAACGGTTCGGATCAACTATTAGAATTTTGAAAACACAAATTTTGAGCCGTTGCACGGAGGTCTTCTATGCTACGCGTAGCATATTAGCAATTTCCTATATATATATATATATATATACTAGTATTGTGCCCGTGCGTTGCAACGGGATATTATAAGATTGAATAAAATATCAAGAGACTTTTTATTGACATTTCACCTAGAATTAAAAAAAATATAAAAATAAAAATAAAAGACACAAATGCAAAAAAGAACGGAGAGATAAATAATAAATAACAGTAAAAGAAACAACAACAAATGAAAAAAAAAATGTATCAAACATAACATGAAATCAACACCAATCCGGTCTCTGGTGGTGAATAGATAGTACAGTGTATTAGGGGACCTTGGAGCTCTCTAGCTTGGTTAATGCAACAAAATGTAGGAAATTTGTACTGGAACTTTTTGGCCCCACAATATGTGCAGCAAATTGGTGCCTTGAGTAACCTTGACGTTGAGGGCAACCCATGATATACAAAATTATAAGGGCCATGTCCATTAGCACAATTGAATGAGGGATCAATTGAAGATGAATGGTTGTTGCACTTGACTTCTTCAAAAGTATCTACATATATTACAAAAATTTATAAAAAAAAAATGCTGAATACAAATAAAAATGTTGTTGTTAAGCATGAACGATTGCAATCAGTGAGATATTAAAACCGTACCTTCAGATTGAACAGTGAAGATGAGTGCAACAGTTTCCTTGTCAATGTCATTTGTGTGGTCACAAGTGGCACCGTGTTAACATTGTTATATATCTTCTTACGACTTGTTCGTACACCTAAAAGAAAATCCAACATAAAAGCTAATTTGCGGCAACTACTATTTTAAAATATACATACAAATAAATTTTTTTTATAAAACTGTCTTAAAATTTATATAACCGTGCAACGACTCAATAGCAACATGTGGAGCTGATGAAGCTACATCTATTTGGAGTGGAGTCTCCAAAACTAATAAAATATTTGACCTCACAACATTTGGTATTGGATTATTGCTATTGTCTCCGGCAACATGTGGAGCTGATGAAGCTACATCTATTTGGAGTGGAGTCTCCAAAACTAATAAAATATTTGACCTCACAACATTTGGTATTGGATTATTGCTATTGTCTCCGGTTTTAAATTGCTTATTTGTATGGTTTTTCATCATTAGAAGAGTTTGCTTCTTTTTCCAACTCATTTCTTGATATCTTCTTGTACCTTCTCTTTTCATCCACTCTTATTTTTGTTATTTACAAATAAAATAATAATACAAGTTTGCTTTTTTGAGAAATGTACATCGATTAGTGATAGTGCAAAAAAAAAAAAAAATACAAATTTTTAAAAACCTGATGTTCTTGGAGTAGTTGAATAAGAATCCTCATTTCCATTAGTTATATTTTTTTGAACTTTCTTTCCTGTATGATGTCTTGACATAAAATAGAACTAAGATAATTAAATAATGAGTGATTCTCGTCTAAGGCATAAGCAACCAAAATTGATATAAGAGTTTCCAAAATTATTTTGTATTCCAATGCAAGAAAGGAGTAAAATGGAAATAACAAAACCACTTTTGGGTTTTATTGCTAGTTTTTTTTTTTAACATTCACGAAAAATAAAATTCACAAATTGGTAAGCATTTGGCGCCACAATGAAAATTACAAATAATTCTAAATCCCAAGTGCCATAATGAAAACAAATTGAGTAGTATCATTTGTTACCTAAAATAAGAGATTTTTTAAATCATGTCACATGAATGTAATAAAGTCCAAAAGTATATATAGACGTAGATGAAATAAAGTCCAAAAGTAATTATTTTAGTAGCAAAAGTAATAGACGTACGTGCTTCTGAAATCTTGTGCTTCTATGATTTTCAAAGAGATGTGAGTTAGACTTGTATAGAAACAAAATTAGAAATATATGTATAGAAATTAGGAAGTGAATAAAAAAATGATTTCCATTGTGATTTGCTGAATAGAAATAGAAGGTTGCTAGAGTTGGTTCAATTAGAAAGGGAAAATAATAACAAATAAATAAGGAAATGAAGAATTATATTGCTAAATTTCAGAGTCTGTTTAATTTTAATTGTAACGGATCGTGTGGTGGTACGTGTGGCGAGTATGTTTGTAGCTAAATTTAGACTTCTACAAATAAGGCATATGCATTTAATCAAAAGAAGAGAGATTATGTAATTAGAGGGCTGAGATTACATTCAAAAATTCATCTTTCAATTCTAGCCGTTGACGGATCGGATACCCAATGTGCTTAATAATATAATGGAGATGTGTGTGTGTGTGTGTGTGTCCTCTACTCCTCTCTCTTATTCTTGCAGGGAAGGATGTGATATTTTGAGACTTCGTTGGGTGCAAGCACATGAACTACAATTTCTGATGCATATATTGCCTTGGATATATATAGAATTAATTGTATATTTGCTAGTTTATTTTAGAATATTTCTTTCTTTTTGTATCCACATGTATGATCGGACTACCTGGAGTATAGAGCGTTAATAACCAACGAATTAAGTTTTTGTTTGTAATTTTTATTGCATTTACTGATCATATATTCATAAGATAGGGAATTGTTTTAGTTCTTGAAACATTGCTATCATAGTTATGGTGGCATATGAATTTATCCTTTGACTGCAACATTTTTTTATCCATGTAGTAGCATGAAGTGTGTGTTGGATTTAGAGACGTCTAATTACAATAATTAAGTTGGACATGCGTGCATTATGATTATGATATCAAATACTGTCACAAGATTACATTTATGTAATGATTAAGAGATGCCAAATAATGTGATTAATTAAGTCATGGCATTATACGTATTTATATATATAAGGTTTTGGATACTAATACATATAGAACAATGTTAATCAATATAATTGTTAATGGACCGATTATAATTGATTAAAATAATAGCAGTAATAAATATAGGCTAAATAAGGAAATCAGAATTTATTCTGATTTATTTCGGTTTTTCTGGAGGTTCCTGATTTTCTAGATCCTTCAAATCCGAAATCAAGATTTCTTAGCCAATTTTCGGCAGCCCTGATGCTTAGGGTTTTGCACTGCTATAAAAGGGCTGGGTCTCCAAGGCTTGCAATCAATCCATCACAATTGTCTGCTCCATTGAAGACAGGATACTCTGTCATAATAATTAGGATAGCCAGAGAAAAGGATTGCAAGTTCTTGGAAGGACTCGAGAGCCAACAACTCAGTCAGGACCAGGAGCGTATCAACCCAGAGCCTTGGAAGCTGTCTGATTGATAGCATACGGAGGCCTTTGAAGATGGAAAGTAAGTTCCGCTGTGCATTAAGTTTAATTTCTTACAAAGGAGTAGATCTTGGTTAGGGTTTTAAAGTAATTAGTAAAACCCACAAAGTAAAACCAACAAGTGGTATCAAAGCAACCTTATGTAAGAATTACAGTTTAATTCGGTTTTAATTGCTTTCTATTTTTCATATCGAATTTAATTGTTGCAAAAGGAATTGTTAAAATTATGCTTTAATCGATTTTTCATGCGGTTTTGAATTAAAATCTTGAATTTGGACCCATCCTTGCGCTTCGTGCGATCTTGGAGAATTTTTTATTTGAGATTTTAATTTTTAATTTGCATAATTTATTGATTTGAGTAAAAGGATTAATTATGCAACAATTTAAGGTTTTAAATTCGAATTAGAGAAAGTAATTTAGGTTTGAATTTTCAGATCTGGTCAAAAACAATTGATTTGAGGTAGTGATCTTAAAACAGACCAAACTTTTGACTCATAACTCCGATTTGGACGTATGACCACAATTCGGAAACCTTGAAAAAGGATCTAGCCAGCCATTAACCACTATGTCGTTAAAGACGATTTTCCAGGCCTAAAAATGCTGTTTAAGCCCTCAAAATGGTTGTTTTAGATTTTTTGACCCTTAAAATTTCGGATTTCCCTCAATTCCATATCTGAAAATTTATTTATTGCTATAATTACTGCTGTTATATATTGTGAGTAATTGTAAATGATTGTAGTTTAGGTTATAATAATTATAATTGCTATAATTACTATAATTACTATATATATTATGCTATATTTAGCCTAATTATTAGATTTTATATATTATTTAAAATTGGTATTAACACCAATTAAAGGCTATAATACTAAATTCTGATTTGTTAACAATAATGCTTATTATGGTATAAAATTTTGTATTAATGTTAATATTTTCTGCCATAATTATCTTCTACCATAATATTTTTTTTTATTGCTGCCATAATTTTAATATTACCTTTTTTATGCCAACACTTATTATGGCATAAAATTTATACTAAGTATGGAGGCAATGAAATTATTAAAGCATTTTTAAAAGATAATCATTGTAGAAATTGCTAAAGTTTTGCTAAAACCTAATAATTATTTTGATGAATATAGTTGACATATAAAATTAGTATATTCTAATTTAAAAGTGCTATAAGATACTGTATTCTATTTAGGACGAGTAGATACTATAGGTACGTCCTAGATTAGGTTTTAGGCATAATTTTGGAATCTAACTAAAGGCGTTTTAGGTATACATGTGTTGTTTTTTGCATGAGTCAAGCATTGATGTTCGCAAACGAGCCGCTCTTTGTAAGACGATTGCAAGGATGACTCATGACAAGTTAAAATGACGTGCTGACAATGGACGTGGGTGTTAGCTTTCCTAAAGGAGGGTTGGCGCCTATTAAGTTGTTTGGTGCATAAGGGTAGTGAATAAAAAAAATTAAGTTGCAACACACATGGACTAGCGATGTCTAGAAAAGCATCAGGGGCTTGGAACATAAGCGATCCGTCTGTGATCCTCCTCCCCCCGATGACTGGCCTGGTCGTTAGTTCATGGATATGTTAATTTGACCCAAAGGTTGATTGACAAAAATGTTACATGTTTGTACTTTATTCACTACACCAAAGTGCCTGAAGGTAATGATTGCACCCAAAGGTGTTTCATTACTGAATGGTGTTTTGGCTAAAGATTTAATGGAGAAAATAGTTTTATACAGGCCTTTAGATAGATTTTAGAATTATGATTAAGGATCAAATCGTGAAGCATGTATCTAAATTATTTCTTTGTTCTTGAATTTTCAGATCTAAACATAATGTCAACTCTAAGTCAGATTAAGCCCCTCATGGGGAATAATTTCAAACAGTGGGAGGAAAAGCTGAAATTAGTCTTAGGGATCATGCAATTGGACACTGCACTGAGATTTGATTGCCCCAAGCCTACTAAAGAGGGTGAGGTAACTCCCCAAGAAAAGGCTGACATTGCTAGATGGGAGCATTCAGATCGCATGTGCATAATGGTAATGAAGCAAACGATCCATGAGACTTTTCGAGGCATCATACCTGATACAGAAAAAGGCGCTATTAAATACCTTAAGGCCCTTGAAGAAAAATTCACAAAGAGTAAAAAGACTGAAGTTAGTACACTTTTTGTGAAGTTGGCAACAATAAAATACAAGGGAAAAGAAGGGGTTAGAGAGCATGTTATTGAGATGACAAGACTGCAACGTGCCTTGAAAGGGCATAATTATGACATCTCTGATGAGGTTCTCATTGAGTTCATTTTTCTGTCTCTCCCGTCTAACTTTAGTCAATTCAAGATGACTTATAATTGTCAAAGAGAGACGTGGACACTACCTGAGTTTGAGGCTCAGTTGGTGCAAGAGGAAGAGAGACAGAAAATGACTAAGGGAGAAAGTGCTCATGTAGTAACATCTAATCCTAAGGGTAAAGGCAAGAAGCGCAAGTTTACTGCCAAGGAAAAGGAACCTGCCAAAGTAGCTGCAAACAATGCGGCGCAAAAAAGCAAGAAGGAAGATACTTCTGCGAAAGCAGAAGAAAAGAACTGTTTTTTCTGCAAAGCACCAGGACATACAAAGAAATTCTGCTCCAACTATCATGCATGGTTGGCAAAGAAAGGTATGTCTATTGTTTTGGTTTGTTCTGAAGTTAATTTAAGTTCTGTATCTAGATATACTTGGTGGATAGATTCAGGTGCAACAACTAACATCAGTATGTCGATGCAGGGTTGCCTAAGCCACCGCAAGCCAAGTGAGGCGGAGCGCTACGTTTACGTAGGAAATGGCAACAAAGTGGAAGTGGAAAGCATAGGAAAATTTAGATTATTATGTAAGACAGGATTTTATTTAAGTTTTGATGCTTTAGTAGTTCCATCTTTCAGAAGGAACTTAATTTCTGTATCTTATTTGGACAAAAATGGTTATGTATGTTCATTTGGTAATGGAAATTTCAGTTTGTGTCAAGATTCTAAACTTCTTGCTTCTGGTATCCTGTCTTCTTATGATAATCTTTATTTTCTAGATATAGACACTTTACATTCAGAGGCACTGCATATAGATAATAGAAAACGTAAATTAACTTGCGAGAAATCTGCAACATTATGGCACAAGCGATTAGGACATATCTCTATGAAAATGATAGAACGTCTTGTGTCTAATGATATTCTCCAACCTTTAGATTTTACAAACTTAAGCGATTGTATAAATTGTATAAAAGAAAAACAAACTAATAAACGTAAGTATGATGCAAAAAGATGTAATGATGTCTTAGAATTGATTCATACGGATATCTGTGGTCCTTTTCCAAAGGCTACAAGAAATGGACACCGTTATTTTATCACATTCATAGATGATTATTCAAGATATGGTCATATTTACTTAATAAAAGAAAAGGCGAAAGCATTAGACATGTTCATAAAGTTCAAAACGGAAGTTGAGTTACAACTTAACAAACGTATAAAGTCCATTCGTTCTGATCGTGGTGGTGAATACTACGGTCGTTATGATAGATCAGGAGAACAGCGTCAAGGTCCCTTTGCAAAATTCTTAGAGGAATGCGGAATTGTGCCTCAGTATACGTTGCCAGGTTCGCCTGCAATGAATGGTGTTGCTGAGCGACGAAATCGCACCCTTAAAGACATGGTGAGAAGTATGATTACTCGTACAACTCTACCTGAGAATTTGTGAGGAGAAGCCTTAAAGACTGCAGCATACATACTTAATAGAGTGCCTACTAAAGCAGCTAACAAGACCCCTTACGAGTTATGGGTTGGGCGCAAGCCTAGCTTGAATCATTTGAGAGTTTGGGGATGTCCATGTGAAGCTAGGCCTTATAAGCCAAGCGAAAAGAAACTGGACGAAAGAACCATTAGTTGTTACTTTATAGGCTATTCTGAACGATCTAGGGGGTATAAATTCTATAATCCAACAGAACATATAATTTTCGAGTCAGGAAGTGCGAAATTTTTTGAGGATAATGAGTTTGTGGGGGGAGATATGACAAAAGATAGTATTTTTCAAGAAGAAGAGACGAATGAGAATGAGACTATGGACCAAAGTCCTGGTTTTATTCAAATTCCGATTACGATTAGAAATACATCTTTTGACAATGTGCAAACTACATCATCCCAAACAACTCAGTTAGAAACTCAACATGGAATAGAGAACACAAATGGACCTGAATCAAACCCAAACCCTGACATTGTCATGACTAATGTTGATGGCCTAGGGCCTGTGGGAGATTCAGAAGTTGGTAATAATGTTCCTCCTCTTGTTGAAGATCAAGTTGTAAATGAACCTCAAGAAAATCTAGAGCCTGTGCCAATTAGGAGATCTACTAGAGAGAAAAGATCTACACAATCGAAGGATTATGCATATCTTCAAGAACATGAGTTTGACATTGGCATGTTTGAAAATGATCCTATTAATATCAAACAAGCCATGGAAAGCTCTAACTCTCGAATGTGGATTAATGCATTGAATAAAGAGATGAAATATATGTATGACAATGACGTTTGGGATATTGTTCCGTTGCCTAAAGGCCAGAAACCCGTTGGTTGCAAATGGATATTTAAGACTAAGCGGAATTCTAAAGGCAATGTTGAAAAATACAAGGCACGTCTTGTTGCAAAAGGTTTCACACAGAAAGAAGGCATTGATTATAAAGAGATTTTCTCTCCAGTTTCATCGAAAAACTCTTTAAGGATTATATTGGCGCTTGTAGCACATTATGATTTAGAACTTCATCAGATGGATGTAAAGACGGCATTTCTCAATGGTGACATTGATGAAACGATCTATATGAAGCAGCCAGAAAACTTTGTATCAGGTGATGCAGGGTCTATGGTTTGCAGACTTAAGAAATCTATCTATGGGCTAAAACAAGCATCTCGACAATGGTATCATAAGTTTCACAAAGTTATTAGCTCATTTGGTTTTGAGCCTAATATAGTGGATGAATGTATATACCTCAAGTTCTGTGGGAGTAAATTTATTTTCTTGGTTTTATATGTAGATGACATATTGCTTGCCAGTAACGATAAGGACATGTTGCATCAAACTAAGAATTTTTTATTTAAGAACTTTGAAATGAAAGATCTTGGTGATGCATCATTTGTTCTAGGGATCGAAATACTTAGAGATAGATCTCAAGGTATTCTAAGGTTATCTCAGAGGAACTATATCGATAAGATTCTAATAAGATTTGGCATGCAAAACAGTAAACCAGGAGATACCCCTGTATCAAAATGAGATAAGTTTAGTCTAAAACAATGTCCCCAAACTGACTTAGATAAAAACATCATGAAATATATTCCCTATGCCTCAGCCGTAGATAGCATCATGTATGCACAAGTATGCACGCGTCCGGATATTGCGTTCATTACTGGAATGTTAGGGAGATATTTAAGTAACCCAGGTATAGAACACTGGAAGGCAGCCAAGCGAGTGTTGAGATACCTAAAGAGAACTAGGGACTATATGCTCACGTATCGGAGATCGGAACAGCTCGAGGTCATTGGATATACCGATTCTGATTTTGGAGGATGTGTTGATAGCATGAAGTCAACATCAGGATACATCTTTATGATGGCAGGCGGTGCCGTGTCTTGGAAGAGTGCTAAACAGACTTTAGTAGCATCTTCCACTATGGCAGCCGAGTTCGTTGCATGCTACGATGCATCTAATCATGGCGTATGGCTGAAGAATTTCGTCACAAGGCTGAAAATTATGGATTCTATTCAGAAACCACTAAAATTATTATGTGACAACAATTCAGCAGTGTTATACGCAACCAACAACCAAAGTTCGTCAAAGTCGAAGTACATCGACATTAAGTTTTTTGGTTATAAAAGAAAGAGTGCAGAATAATGAATTATGTATAGAACACATAGGTACAGACCCCATGATTGCAGATCCTTTTACTAAAGAATTACCACCCAAGCAGTTTCATGAACATGTTGCTCGTATGGGTGTAATATCTGTTTAGGATAATAAGAAAATGTGGGAGTCTGAATATGTTTCAAGTTTTGATGTTCTATGTAATGCAATTGTAAACAATTTTGATGATATATACAAGTTGCATTCAATTTCAGTTTCATTATTTCTTTCTTTAAAGTTTAAATTTTGACCTCATACAGTAAAGTAAAGGTGACTCAATTAGAAATAGGCACGTCTAATCACACTTGCGTGTAATTTCTAAACTATATGTCCAAATCAGATTCATGTCATTCAGTTATGTTGGCAGCGTGATTTATGTCGGTTTAGTTGCGAATAAATGTGACAAATGCCGCTTAAGTCCTTTGTTAGCACAATTGATGGACGGAATTGTTTAAGAAATACGATAAGTAAAGACAGAAAAGTTGCATGCAATAAAGTTAAGGATATATATAATCAAAAGGTTGCACTTGTCCATGTGGGAGATTGTTGGATTTAGAGACGTCTAATTACAATAATTAAGTTGGACATGCGTGCATTATGATTATGATATCAAATACTGTCACAAGATTACATTTATGTAATGATTAAGAGATGCCAAATAATGTGATTAATTAAGTCATGGCATTATACGTATTTATATATATAAGGTTTTGGATACTAATACATATAGAACAATGTTAATCAATATAATTGTTAATGGACCGATTATAATTGATTAAAATAATAGCAGTAATAAATATAGGCTAAATAAGGAAATCAGAATTTATTCTGATTTATTTCGGTTTTTCTGGAGGTTCCTGATTTTCTAGATCCTTCAAATCCGAAATCAAGATTTCTTAGCCAATTTTCGGCAGCCCTGATGCTTAGGGTTTTGCACTGCTATAAAAGGGCTGGGTCTCCAAGGCTTGCAATCAATCCATCACAATTGTCTGCTCCATTGAAGACAGGATACTCTGTCATAATAATTAGGATAGCCAGAGAAAAGGATTGCAAGTTCTTGGAAGGACTCGAGAGCCAACAACTCAGTCAGGACCAGGAGCGTATCAACCCAGAGCCTTGGAAGCTGTCTGATTGATAGCATACGGAGGCCTTTGAAGATGGAAAGTAAGTTCCGCTGTGCATTAAGTTTAATTTCTTACAAAGGAGTAGATCTTGGTTAGGGTTTTAAAGTAATTAGTAAAACCCATAAAGTAAAACCAACAGTGTGATCTCAAACAACGTAACTGCATTAAAATTTCAGTAAAAGTTCTTTTGGAGGTGCGTTCTGCAGCAAGTTATTTTTGTTGTATATAACAATGTTGCACTTATTCAAGCTTAAATTTCTTATTTGGGTCCTTACCAATCAAAAGTTAGTTAATATGCATGTTGATAAACTATAATATGTTGTTGTTCTTTTTGTTATAAAAATAGTAGCTATTTTCATAGCAAATCAGAACTGAAATTGAAGTAATTTCATAGCATCGCTGCTCCAAATCAAAATATATATCCACAGTAAGTTCAAAGTGAATTTATAATTCGCAAGTACAAATTGAATGTAATATTGAAACAAACTTTGAGAAGAAATCACCAACAGTTGAGTGGCGGGTGATCGATGCAGATCTAAGTTGTGATTCTGAATTCATGGAAGAGAGAGCATGCAAAGCACGCGGGAGAGAGAGAGAGAGAGCTTGTGAAGGATTGAGAAAGCAGAAGCACGCACGCCGCAAAGCATGCGCAGTGCGAGGTAGAGAGAGCAGGCGACGTGCACCAGAGAGGGAAGAGATATGAAGAGTCGGAAGGGAGGAGACAAATTTTAGTGGGCTTAATCAGCTAATCGGATATACAATAGATAAATACAGTTTGATTGAGGGTACTCTGCTAATCAAGAAGATACGATAATTGATGAAA
The DNA here is from genome assembly GCA_964058825.1 of Carex arenaria. NCBI lineage: Eukaryota > Viridiplantae > Streptophyta > Magnoliopsida > Poales > Cyperaceae > Carex > Carex arenaria. Next base: position 441,057 of record CAXKVW010000183.1, on the reverse strand, counting down.
TCCAATGGTTTACACTTCCCATCGGACGGGACCTGGTCCAATGGGCATCAGAACGCCCCTGCTCCCATTGTAAAATGGTGCTTCCATACTGGTATACTGAAGGATTTGAGTGATCCCTTCTACTATAAAAGTATGAAATTCACTATGATCTCTTGATTCGGGGGAAATAATGGCTTACGAGGAATAGAGAAAACATTCTCTATTTGATAAATAAGTCCTCATATAACATTTTCCCGGTAGGATCACTTTAAGGAATGACATAATACTAATCAATGTTTTACACGGCCAAAGAAGCATTGTTTTTTAATCTGATTAAAGATTCAATAAAATAATTCTTTTTTATAGGAATTTGGTAAAAAAAAAAACACTAAAAACAAAAGAGAGTCCTTTTCCAATCGCCTGATATGATACAATTGAATGTAGCTCAAACTTTTTATTAATTTTCATTTAGAGTGCTCAGGCACAGAGATGGTACTGTGTTATCCGGATAGACTGTGTTGAGACACACTAGATAGAATGAGAACTTATTTGATATGCCAGTAATGACATCATAATAATTGCATCGTATGTTTCATTGCAACTTCATTTATATAATGTTAATTTGAACTTCTTAATTTTTTTTTTTGGAAAGATCTACAATATTAATGGACGTATGCATGAAAAAATTTAACTGTAACACACTTATGACATGAAATAGTGTGCAAAAGAGCAAAAAAGCGATCCAAATACATAAACTGTTTATTTTTTTCCTCATTATATATATTCAAACAACAGCCCTAGTCTTCTTTAATTATTGCCTCCTTTATTTCATGATACAATACATAGTTATATAATTACCCTTTTAATAAGGCTTCTGTCCAGGATAATTTCCCGGAGGATAATAATTGCATATTATAAATATGCCAGAATTATTATCACACACAACCCTTGCACACCCAATTTGGTTCGAGTTGCGCCATACCACTTGGGTGTAGTGACCACAAGTCTGTCCAGATGCACATGAATTTGTATTATAATCATAGTATTTCTTTTCATCTACCCAAGAATTCACTGCATCTAGCCCTGTAAATCTCGAAGGATTGGGCACAGGGCCCCCATAAATGTTCTCACCATATGGACTACCAGATGAGTGCATCAATTTGCAATCGCCCTTCCTTGAATTGGCATAGGTTTGTGCATACTGTTGCACTGTGTTGTTCCAAGAGACATTGCCTACACCAACAGCAGCTCGTGCTTTGTTGTGGGCGTTGACATAATCTTGTTGGTTATTTTGGGCTAGTGTTGTGTGCGCTAATATGGCAAGGACCATGGCACAAGCCAAAGAGAGAGCATTCATGTTTGTTGCCAACTTGTGGGAATACTATAATTAAAGAGAATATGATTGTTGATTGGTAAGGATGAACAAATGGCTCATTGAGGATATGTATTTATAGCGAGGATGGATAAAGAAAAGTCTAGGTATTGCTTGAAAAACGAAAAATATTTCTTTGAAAGATGAGAATGATCATTGTTGACTTGATTGAATGACCGTTAGTTTACAGTAGCCTCAATCTAATTATCTTATCGGGACCACCTTCTACAAGGTCACCAGCGAATTTACAACTAACAAAATACAAGTGTTCGTGGTTTTAGGCACGCAACTGTTGATATTTAACATATCAAGTTTATCTAAAAAGATTGAACATGACAACTCTTTTATTTTCTCTTTCTCATCGCCACACAAATCTTTTACACGTTTTTAGAGGTGGATTTTTTTATCCGTTCAATTTCACCCATATTTCTGATGATTTATGAGGAATTTTACGAATCTAAAACCACGAACGTATTCTACATGCTCTTCTCTTTCGAATGATGTTCACAATAAAATACTTTCGGATTATTCATCGCGTAAATATTTGTAACTCATCGGGCAAGTGTTTATACCTCGTCATGCAAATATTTATATATCATCATGCAAACATAAATAGTTCATGTGTCAAGTGATTTTACCTAGCTAACATATTCTATCAAATTTTAATCTTGCATAATGAGGTATAAATACTTATAATACAAGATATAAAACTTGCATGGCAAGATATAAATACTTGAGCGATGAAGAACCCAAAAGTACTTAACAATGAATTTCATTTGAAAGAGAAAATCCAATAGAAGATGTCCGTAGTTTTAAATTCACAAAAATCTTGACAGACATCAAAAGTATGAGCGAGATTGATCTGATGAAAAAAACTCCCTTCTAAAATATATAAAAGATGAGTGTGTGATGAGAGAAAAGAAAAATATTGATATATTCAGTGTTTTAGAAAAAAATTGATATGTTAGGTATAATGATATGTATCAACACTTGCATTTTGTCAATTGTAAATTTACTGGTGACCTTCTATAAAGTGGTCAGATAATTTGAGTTGGGGGAATTTCGTATTCGAATTTAGTGAACTTGGAGGATTTTTAGGGGACCGGAGACATTCTAATTAATAAATTTTGCAAAAACTTAACACACAAAGAAGACTATATATCCGACTTATGCACGTTGTTTTACTCCTCTTCAAACAAATTTGAAGACTTCTCATATCAGCATCTTAATTTGCATACTAAACTATATATATTTAATCCTTCAAATAGATGCCTTAGAAACCTGAATCGATCAGCAGTTCATCAAAGATATCATTTCTTAATTATGATTTGGGGGATTTTGTTGTTTATTTAATTAATTATCTTCTCAACATCTACCGACTTCAAAAAAAAAAATGGAAGTTTTGTGGAAAACACATTAAACATATCATTTCTAATGAGTTTTCAAAGTCTCATACTTATCACTGTTATGTTTTCTTAAGCTATAAAATATGTAAAATTACGTTTTAGACCAATTGAGGGAGAGACGTACTGAAATTTTACACAAGTTCGAAACTAACAAACAACGAGTAGCGAGAATAATCACTTTTGCAAGCACACTCAAAAGAGAAATAAATTTCTTAACTTTCAGATATTATGAAAAGATATATATATATATATATATATATATATATATATATAGAGTTGGGCTATGGTACTCTATAGAGTAAAAGGCCATGGTACTCTACGGCACTATATTTTCATTTTAAAAATCCAAACACCCAATCCGAACCGTTGAACATGTTCTTCATATTGAAATGTGCTTGGAGACAAAATTTTACATTTTTTGGAACTTTTTTGCTATTTATTAAGCCACTTTGAAAATCGCAGATCCAATGGTCCAGAAATTTTTACTATTCACAGCAGATCTGAGATTTTCAAAGTGGCTTAATAAATAGCAAAAAAATTCCAAAAAATGTAAAATTTAGTCTCCAAGCACATTTCAATATGAGGAACATGTTCAACGGATCGGATCGGGTGTTTGGATTTTTAAAACGGAGATATAACGTAGAGTACAAAGACCTTTTACTCTATAGAGTACCATAGTCCATCTCCCTCTCTCTCTATATATATAGTCAATTCTTATAATAAAGCTATATTGGTTCAGAATAACAGAAAATATAAATAATTGCCTACAGAGAGAAAACAAGAAATCTGCCCTCTATTACGTTGCAAAATATTTTACAAGCAAAATTTAATCGAAAACTTCAAACTCAAGTTTTTTTTCTTCTTTTGTTGTTCTGATCATAAAATCCTCAACAGCCTATGACAGATTGCGGTAATACTTTTTCATTTTAATTTTTTTTTCGTTCTCTTTATTTTTTCTTGAGACAGAAGCGAGAGAGAAGAAATATAAAGGAACAAAAGGACATGAACATATATGACAGATTCTTTTGCAATTTATTTTGAGATTTATCAAGAGAGATGAAAAGAAGACGGGAATTAAGCAGGCTATTAAAAAGAAAATATATATAGTAGCGATAACGAAGACAAATTTAAGAGGAAAGTCATGCACGATCATTTAGAACAAAAAAATAAGAAAATATCTGAAATGATAAAAAAAAAAAAAATCTTTCTGATTTTAATGATGTAATTTGAGTGATAAAAAATAGCACTCTAATTTAGAATTAATAATTCAGTATATATGGACGTACTCCAGTATAAATTTAGCAAAACTTATATATATTACCAAAGAATATATCAAAACGAAACTAATTTTTTTTTTTTTTTTGCAATTCACGATGCAACTTGCAAGTTCCTGAATAAACATTAATTGTTGTCAATTGTCTACTTTGTCCTTTTGAAGTAGACAAAATATTGTTGCCAAATGTCAAAGTTCTCTTCAGAAATTTCCTAACGAGAGAGACCCACGTCAACTAGAAAATAGAAAAAACCAGTAATACTGATTATGATATTCACTTTTACGGTCGAAATTTATGCTGAGATGGTACGACAGTACGACGTACTCGCCACTTTGTTCCAACATTTTTTTTTAATTGTTGTTCTTTGATGTAAATGTAATGCATGGTACACAGCTGGTTGACTGGTTGTTCTGAGTTCTGGCGACCCCACAAATTTAGAACTTTTGAGCCCAATCACTAGTCCTTCAAACAAATTTCAAGGACTGTTCTCATATCAGCATCTTAATTTGCATATTACTAAACTATATATATACTTAATCCCTTCAAATAGATTCCTTAGAAACCTGCATCGATCAGCTGTTCAGAAAAGATATCATTTCTTATGACTTGGGGATTTTGTTGTTTCTTTATCTTCTCAACATATATATATCTACCGACTTCAAAACAAATAAAAAAAAAAGAATAGAAGTTTTGTTGAAAATACATTAAAGATATCATTTATAATGACTTTTCAAAGTCTCATACTTATCATTTTTATCTTTTCTTAAGCTACAAATATGTAAAATTACATTTTAGACCAATTGAGGGAGAGACGTGACACAACGAGTAGCGAGAATAATCGCTTTTCCAAGAACACTCCAAAGGGATAAAATAAATTTCTTAATTTTTAGATATTATGAAAAGATATATTCAGTCATTTCTTATAAAGCTATATTGGTTCAGAATAACAGAAAATATAAATAATTGTCTAAAGGGATAAAACAAGAAATCTGCGTCCTTCCGCTGGTCGCCCTCTGTTACGTTGCAAAATATTTTATATGCAAAATTTTATCGGAAATTTCAACTCAAGTTTATTTTTCTTTTTTTTGTCGTCCTGACCCATAAAATCCTCAACAGCCTTTGACAGATTGTGGTAATATTTTTTCATTTCAATTTGTTTTTTTCATTCTCTTCATTTTTTCTTCAAGTGAAGCGAGAGAAAAGAAATATATATAAATGAACAAAAGGACATGAACATATATGGCAGATTCTTTTGCAATTTATTTTGAGATTTATAAAGAGAGATGAAAAGAGGATATGCCCACTTTAGTGCAAATTTAGCGTCACTTTAGCGCCACTTTAGAGTAACTTTAGCGTCACTTTAGCATAACTTAGTATAACTAACCATAATATATGAAACTAGGATGGCTGGAGGTAAAGGTAGAGGACGGCTCAGATGTCCACTAGCTGTTGAGCTGCCGATCAACCCCACTAGTGCCGAGCACTTCAGCCCTCTCCTATGGATACCCCATGGCGAGCACCGAGTATCTATGGCTTCCCGTGAGATATGTTATTTTTTGTCCAACTGTGAAGTTTAAATTTTTATGTATACATTATGTAATATATTGTTTTGCTATTTTTCAACACAGGACGAGACACTCATGGACGTAAATTTGCGGATCCCTCGGATGTGGTACTTTGGGGTGATGGACCTGTATCTCATCTAGCTGGAACTATACCATATTGTGTCCATACTGCAGGACACGACCCGCTCCATCAATGCATCCCTCATCGCAGGACCAGTGGAGCAATGGCGTCCCGAGAAGCACACGTTCCACCTACCATTCGGGGAGATGACCATGACGCTCCAGAATGTGAGTGCCCTCTGGGGTTTGCTGATCAGAGGTACTCCCGTAGGTGGTGCATCTGACAGCCGAGGGTTCGCATATGACATCGACCAGTTGCTGGGGGCCGATGCGACCCAGTTACGGGCCAGAAGTGAGACGTCCTGTTTCCACATGTAGAGTAAAGTGCTGCGGCGGCACTTCAGTGCCGGTCTGACAGATGACACCAGCCTGGAGGACATTCAGAGGTAATCATAATAATATTTTACATTGGATTTATTAATTACCTTATGTAATAATAATAATCATAATAATCATAATAATCATCTACTTTATTTTTGCAGATACACCCGGGGTTACGTGATGAATCTCTTTGGTTTTGTTATGTTTCCTGATGCCAGCGGTGATGGCATTCCGATGATGTATCTACGGCTTCTGGCGGATCTCTGCCATGCTTGTCGGGTTAATGATTATGTTATTTGATACTTAATTATTTCATCAATCAATCGAATGATTAGTATGGCTAATAATCTCGGAAATGCAGGTCGGGGCCAAGCAGATGTACGGGCTAGTTCTTTTGTTGCAGCATTAGTCGTGGTCACAGCTACGGATAGGCCGTCTCATCCCCAATGAGCCACAGCAGGATTGGGGATAGCCAAATCAGGATCAGTGCCTGACGTACGGCAGTCGATGGCACGGTGTCCACATGTACAGGGATGAGGGCCACAGATGCACTGTAGGTATCGGAACGGTCTGTTTACAGCTGCAGAGTCCGAATCATTCGCATGCGGAGTGGACACTGTATGCCCAGCTGTATGATGATCATAATTCAAGAGAGACTTGACTGATCAGTAAGACGGGTCCACAAATGTATTGAAAGAAAAATGAAAGGGAGTTGGATAGAAAATATATGTGGTCATAATTCAAGAGAGACTTGACTGATCAGGGTATGCAATTAAATTGACTTATTTTTTGTAAATTTTTAAGAGCATCACTTAATTATCCACCATAGACAATGCCCTTCATCCTCATGATGCAAATTTTTTCATATATGAATATGAGAATATACAATTCTCAAAGTTAGCAAATCTAAAAGGGATGAGGTTTGGTCCAAATGGCTTTGGACCAAACACCGTCCAAAGCCTCTAAAAATTGTAGGATTAAAGTCCGAACAGTCTATCCGAAACGTTCAACAAGATTTTCATATTGAAATGTGCTCAGAGACCAAATTTTATGTTTTTTGAAATATTTTTACTATTTTTTAGATACATACAACAAAATTATTATTTCTGAATGGTCCAAAAACAATGATTTTCATAAGGTTTTCTATTTATTTAAACGAAATTCAAGATTGGAGATGGCATCAACCAAAGTATGTACTGGAGATATTTTTCTTCTTTTGTCTTCTTTATTAATTGAGGTTTCCCTTTCCTCTTTGTTTTTCTACGAGTGAGATATATCAAAGGGAAGCCAGAGAATGGTTACAAGTTTCATTTGATCCGTTTCCTCTTTGTTCCCTGAAAAGTGTTTGTTCTTGAGTGTCCAACTCTAACAATTTGTTTTTATCCGATAAAGTAATTTTGTACCTATTTTAAAAAATAGTAAAAAAAATTCTAAAAAATATAAAATTTAGTCTCCAAATATATTTTATTATGAAGGTCATGTTGATCAGTTCGGATTGACTGTTCGGACTTTGAAAATAAAGATAAAGAATTGAGAGTAAATAGGAGCATAGAAATTTAGGTGCATTTGAACTCTCACTTGGTTGCACGGGACCTCAGGAACAACTAATTTGATATTAGCCAACCTCTATCTATCTATCTATCTATCTATATATATATATATATATAGGAGGGTTCCAATGCCTCATCTTCTCATACCTCATCCATACCTTATGTTATATATCTCTATTTTCAAAGTCCAAACTATCGATCCGAACCGTTCAACATGATATTCATACTAGAATATGCTTGAAGATGAAATTTTATAATTTTTGCAATTAATTTAGTTACTTTTGTCATGAAAATTTAAAAACAGTTCCATGGTCCCATGGCAAAATTTTATTAGAAGGGGATCGAGGGTTATACACGGTGTTTGACACACAGTTATGTATTTCAGCACTGCGGGTCCCACTGAAAGACAGGTGCTTGAACTGTTTATACCGGTTATTTTGAATGTTTAAGCTGATAGATAATTTGTTCTATAATTTTAGGAACATAATCTTGGGCAAAATTTCTGTTTTTAAAGTCACTAACACGTGGATCTGGATAAGTCTGGGACAAAACTATATCTAATTTTTAAATATTAAAACCACCTTAGATCCATGTGTTTAGTGACTTCAGGATTAGAAATTTTCTACCCACATAGGGACAGATGATATGGTTCGTAATTTTAGTTATTAGCACCAATATTATAGAAAAAAGGAAATGCATGTATTCAATATAAGGAAATGGTTTGTGAATTACACATGCATTCACTTATAAGGGCAATTACTTCCAAATATCCTTCAGAGAGCTTATCTGGCAACAAGCATTCAATTAACCAAATTGAGTTTCATTTTGACACAATATATGTTGTACATATGGCTCAATATGGGAAGTTTCACCTCAGTAGTACAAGTTATAGACAAAGAATACAAGGAAATGAGAACTCAAGAGTGGATTATCAATCTATTCAAATTTCCTGGTTCATAAGTCTTAATTTTGCTTATTATTTGATGCATTAATAGACCTAAAATTAGTCCTAATTTTCAAGTTTTGCCGAATTTTTATGTTTGATTATTTTTTGTAGTGAGACGGAATTCTGCCCAATTATTGTACACTTAGAGGGCGAGAGATTCAAACAAATTTGTGCACAGAAGATCTTTGAGTGCCAGACAACGACAATTCAAATTTTTTGAGAGATCTTTGGATTTCAGAGTAGGTCCGATGCCATCAGACCTATAATGACCATTTAATTGCATCAAGATTCGTGTGAAGTACATTAAAATCCGTGCAAGTTTGTTTCAATTTCCGTACACACATATCATAATGCTAATCATACAGTATTTGAGCTAATTGAACCTAAAAAGTAGGTCCGATGCCCATCGGACCTACTCCTATCTCAGATCTTTGGGACCATTGTCCCCATTGAATTCGCATCCTCTGAGATATCTCAAACTTTGCATGACTTTTTGGAATATCTCAATCGTTCAAATACGTTCTGCATGAATCTCAAAGCTCAAATAATACTGGCCCCCTACGTTCTCTCGAATAGGCACCGGACACGTCGATCACGCAAAAATTGAGATATCTCAGAGGATACGCACCCGTCCCCATTGGCAGCAACTATTTTGGAGAAATTTTTCGCATTCTTTATTTCAATTTAAAGGACATAATATTCTATATTCCACATGGCAACCCACCATTTGATTCCAATATACAGAGCAGCACTACTATCTCCTTTGCCATTTTTTCCATATTGCATTGATTGTCCATTACATCCGATATTGAACCAGAGGAGCGTTTTTGGAAGGGAAAGCATTTTTCACACATTGACATGCCAAGGCTGGTTAGGCCTGCTAATGAGGGTTATTTCAAACCCAAAACTCTACTCAGCTCATTCAATCTTTCATTAAAATGGGTCATTTCAAAAGTAATATCTAACCGTACTTCCAGTTGACATCACAGATAAAATAATAATTACAAATTTAAATTCGGGTTAGGTGGATATATAAAATATCGGGTTTGAAACACAGAACCGAATTTTCCTTACTGACTCGTATAAAATTTCACCACCAAAATAACAAGCAATTCCAATCATAATTAGTTGAATTAAGAAACATACCAAACAATTAATAAATTTACAGTAAATTAAAAATAATGTTAGATAATTTTAAAAATAAATTACTAAATTGAAAAAAAAACTCACAATTGCTCTTGTTGAGTGTTCTGCTTCCTTTGCTGGTGTTATGGAATGAAAATAGTGTCAAAAAAGCTCCTTTATAGCACTAGAAATTGGGTGCGCATGCTCAATTGATGCATCCGCAGGTGCGCGTCCTCAGTCCGCGCACCACCTGGTGCACTTTCCCAGTCTGCACAGCCAACTATTTTGGTGCACGGATTTGTTGGCTATTCAAGACCTATGTTATTTTGTTTAATATTTTAGTGGAAGAGAGAAAGAAAAAGGAGAAGAACTCATATGTAGAAAAATGACATACCTCCTATTTATAGGTCATATGGTGACATTTTACAAACTCAAGAACATAAGTATAATTAAACACCACACAAATACCAAGTACATGAATTGCACTTTCCAACATAACCCTTGAAAACATAAACAATTAATCTATTTAAAAACCTAAATATATTCACCCTAACTATTTGACTAATTTACTCATTTAATAATTTTTTTTTCCAAAAACATTAATTTCAACATGATTCAGTCTGCAAGAGTGGTTTTTTGTTTTAAAACTCAGAACAGAGTGATATTCATTTGATTCAGATTTAATTTCTGGGGTGGTAACTAAAAAAATTTCGGGTTTAGATCCCAAGAAACAAATCAGACGGAAAGGAGTTTAGATCCATGGCAACAAAATATTTCTGTTAAAATTCGGACCGTCCGATCAGAATCCACCGCCCAGTTATCAAGCAACTATATCATTAACTGTCAAATACAAATCGAACGGAAGCAGATAATCTTGTTACTGTAAGTAAACAGTACAAAACTATCCAAAATTATAATATAAATAAAATAGATTGCTCATTGCCGGCTGTCCTCTATGTGTGAGTATTCTAACTTTTTTTTCTTCTCTATTTTATCTTTGCAGCTAAGCAAGAACTGTTTATGACTCTGATACCAAAAAAAAAAAAATCGATATGAAATAAGATAGCTTATTACTATAACGAAATATATAACAAAAATAAATTATTAATCCAGACTTCCTTATATATTTGATACAACAAAAACAAGCAATCCAATACATATGCTAGACTATAAAAGTTAAGAGCAATCCACAATTATTCAAAATTAAATAAAAAGCTAGATAAAAAAGGAAACTAGTCCATAATTTTCATCCCACGTACGAACTCCATGGAGTGCTCCTTCGTGACACAACTCGCCAACAAACAGGCCCCTTCGAGAGGTGGCGGTGCCTTCAGAATAACAACCGATGCAATGAAGTCGTTATTCACCAATGGTGAACAAAGCATAGGCTTCCCAAACCCGTAATCTACATCGACAAACCCTATCTTGCTCCAATCAGACACATAGACTGATTCGTAGTTAAAAGTCATTTGGAATGGATCGGTTTCTATCTCCTCTTTTGCGAAATCTAAGAACTCTAGTGACATTCTCTTCTTTGCTTCTTGGATAAAATTCACCACCTCTAGTAAGGTTGAGTTTACAACTTTATCGCTAGGTGCAGTTAGTTTAACTGGGAAGATGGAATTACCATAATAGCCCTTGTCAAGCTTCAACAGGTGACGAACACTAGCAAAGAAGCTTAGCTTTACTGTAGATTCAGGCTGAAGGTTCAATGCTCGGGTCCGGCATTGCCAAAGCTTAGCAGTTAAAATATCAAAAGTGGAGCAAAATTTACCAGTACACTCCATGTACTGAGACTTGAGTTTGTTGATGTAATCAATGGGAAAATCTATAACTGCATAGTCTAGGGCTAAGATGGGCAGTTCGGGTAACGGACTTGGTTTGATTTTCGGGTCCGGAAACTTTTCCCGGTCCCATACTGGCATAACAAGAGGTTTCGCAAGGCCGCGTGCTATGTCACCGACAGCTTGGATGAATTGAGCTGCACCCATGCCGTCCGCCACTGCATGGTTAGTCCGTAAACCCATCACAAATCCGCCACATGTGAACGTTGTGACCTGGTTTGAAATTTTTTAAAAGATTAGCTTGTGATGACACAATTTAATCGAAAACATGACAGTAAATATTCTGGATGATCAGTTTAATTAATTTAAGTGCGTCATAATATATTTTTTTTTGTCAGTATTAATTAGTCACAAGCTTGTAACTATTTCAAACAATAGTTGAAAACTTTATTTCCTATGCAATTAAAGAATTAATTTGTATGGTTACCAAATACTGACAAGGGAAAATTCATGATGATATATTGATACTTCATTAATTAAGAGCACGTTCTGCTTCATTGTGGGCAGGAAATCCTTGCTTCTAAAGTCACGGACATATAGATTCAGAATGGGTTTTGAAGTAAAATTATATCTAATATTTAAATGTCAAAAATTCACTCCGAATTCAAGTGTCAGTGACTTTAAAAGTAGAAATTTTTTATCCACAGAGGCAGGTGATCCAATTCCTTTGTTGAGATGTGCAATTTTTTAACTGATCACATTAATTTCTCTACTTTAGTTTGGTTGGATCCACTAGTTTAAAAAGTAAACTTAAAGTACTGTATGCATGCAAACTTTAGTTAGGCTGATAGGATTAAATAGGACCCCATTAGGCTAAAGCTTCCCCCACACAACTAAAAATAAATAAAAAGCGACTCGCCATTAATTGTAAGCTGCTTTTTTTTTATATGATATTTATTAGCTACAGCACTGTACGAGGTTATCACTTTCATGTGAATATTGTAACTAGAGCTCCGAATGTTAGTGCATCTTGTGTTGCTATTTCCCTTGCACTAGAGTAAAAAAGAGTGTATTTTTTTGTATTTTTTTTTTCATTAGAAGGGTCCAAATGTACTATGATTTTGTACTTCAATATGTTACACATTCTTTATCACTGTTTTTAAAGTCTAAACAGTCGATTCGAAATGCTCAATATGATCTTCATAATAAAATATGCTTGAAGACCAAATTTTATATTTTTTTAAAATTTTTTACATAGGTACAATATGATCATTTTTCGGATGATTCAGAATTTTCTTAAAACAATGATTTTGTATTTATCTAAAAAAATAGTAAAAAAATATAAAATTTGGTCTCCAAGCATATTTTATTATGAAAATCATGTTAAGTTGTTCGGATTGACTGTTCAGACTTTAAAAACGGAGATAAATGATGAGGAGCATATTGAAGCACAAAATCATGGTGCATTTGAACCCTCTTCTTTTTTCATATTACAATGAAAAATCTGAAAATGATGCCTTAAATTTGTTCTGTTATATTTTATTTTAATGGTTGGCGGTATACTTGTTCTGCTTTATTGCTTCTATCGTATATATTGTTTTAAATATTACTGAAAGATGCTCACAAACTTTGTATTTGATTAAATCTAGAATATGCAAGATGCTATTAATTTAAAGAAGAGCATATCTGCATCCATGAAATTAATCAACAATACGTATTTTACCAAAAGAAAAGTTCATTTATCACTGATATATTATATCAAGAATTTTTTGTTTTTTAGTAGAAAGTTGCTATACCTGCATCATTATAGCTGTGTTGTGCGGTTTAACCTCCCATTCCTCAGATCCAGGGCAGGGAACTAGCTCCTCTTTAGGTATCAGCAATGGACGTTCCAAATATTTGACATCCTCCAAGCTACAATTTGCTTTTGCTTCAACAAAATATACGCCTTTCGCTGAACACTCGATTGCCGGCTCTCCTGGTATCGGTTCGACAATATGACCCGCGAGTGGATAGAAGAAAACCAGCGCCTTCGCAAGAGCATCACGGATCACTTTTGCCGGGTTGGTGGCAGCACGATACATATGCATAGACTCGACTAGGCCACGGTGAGTCGGGTATCGGTCAACCCAAGCGAGCCGGAGAGTCGGGTTCGGAGTTGGCTCGGCTGGCTTGACCACACCTTCTGAAACTTTTGTCACTTTAAAATTCATTTTTTTCTTCTTTTGGAGGTATTAATGTCTTCAGTTGTAATTGGTTTTGCAAGTGCAAGAGAGCTGCTCTATATATAACATGAGAGATGAAGGTATGAAGCCGATTTGTACGGAGATATAGTTCAGACTACTATAACCCCACAAAATCTTTATATTTCGACTCGTTTACTTCACAACTCTCGTTTATCAATGCCTACCTATCACCTTTTGGCTTTTGGGCGTGTAAAACCAAAAATAATAATATAAAAAAAAAAAGTCTCTGATCAACTATTCTTTGACGTGTTGACTACCTCTGACCCCTAATAATGAGGGCATGCTCACGAGGACGGAGTAGGTCCGATGGACTTTTGGTTTAATGAGGTATATGACCGTCCAATTCATCTCAAGCTATGTGCGCACGAAAATTGAAACAATCACGCACGAAATTTAAAGTATTATACACGAACCTTAAAGCAGATTGGACGGTGATTGAACCCATCAAACCAAAGTAGGTCCTATACCCATTGGACCTACTCCCAAGTCCAAGCTGACTCGGAAATAAATCTGCTGTTATTCCGATTCCAACCGTTCAAAGTATTTCATATGCGAATTAATCTCAACAAGAAACTTTTTTTCATGTGCAAATTTCAACAAAGATTAACAATTTAAATCGGAATAACAGGTTCAGATTTATTTCCTGCTCACACACTATGTATTTTTGTTCTTTTCATTTTACTTTTTTGGGCTGCTCATTTACTTTTTGACTTGAGAGGAGGTCGGATGCCATCGGACCTATTTGTTTCGACGGCTTTAATCACTGTTTAGTATGCTTTAAGATTCGTGCACAATATTTTAAATTTTATGCGTACAGATTTTGAGATAGATTAGATGGTCAGGAGCTTTCGTTGAACCTAAAAGTAGGTCCGATGTTTAAGATTCGTGCACAATATTTTAAATTTCATGCGTACAGATTTTTAGATAGATTGGACGGTCAGGAGCTTTCGTTGAACCTAAAAGTAGGTCCGATGGGCATCGGACCTACTCCGTTCTACTTTTTTTTGGGCGTGCTCACTTGTATGAATCCGTATCCTCCTGACTCAAAACAATTATTTTGTTCACTTAAGTTCTCCAATTTTTTTTTTAACTCAACTCTAAAATTTATCTGATTAACTTTAAATAACAAATTCAAACTATTAAAATCCTTCTATCTTATGAGAGATGCATCTACATACAAAAAATTTTAAGTTTCGAATTAAGTTTGTATAGAGTGAAGTGGTAAAAAACATTCAGAAAATGAATGCATTGAAATTAATTTATTAACCTTCTAATTTTGACCGCTTGACTTTATACTAAATAAATTTGAAAGTTTAAAATTTTTACATTTAGATACATCACTCGTAATGTAGAAGAGTTTGATCAACAGTTCGGATTCGTCATTTAAAATCTATTTGATAGGTTTTAAGGTTGAGTTCACAAAAATAACTTGGTGAACTTAGGAAGACCCTAGTTCTACTCATCAACAGATGGTCTAGATTAATTTCAGTCAGATCAAATTCAATCCGGTGCCAATAAAAAATGTAGGGGTCCGTTTTGATATTTGTGTCATGTTAATCTGGACCGTCCGTTAACAATTGTTTCGAGTTAGGTTTCCAGCCGGGAGGATCTGAATTCCCCATGTATCGTTTTGGTTAAAAATAAAGAACAAAAAAAATAGACAATCTAATACATAATTAAACCAATGATTGCAATTTTGTAGTTGGGACTTGAAGAGTTGATGCAGTCCATGTAGCAATGTTATTTGTCTTTTCTTTGAAATACTGATAGTGGCTATCATTGTAATACAACAATAACAACTGTTTTGGCTTAAGGGCTATGTCATTTGTCATTACCTAAAAATTAATGCTTTACCAAATCCGATGGTCCTTGAATTAATAATTTGTTAGTTAACAAATTTCAATCAAATGAATGAATAATTAAAAATTGTGTTGCTCATATATAGAATACGGAAGAACATAGTATATATATATTTTTTTTGAGAGAAGAACATAGTATATATATATCTAGCAAATAAATAACACATGCAAAAGCGGGTTAAAAGGAGCATAGATTGATACGAGAAGGAGACAGCTCGGCTGCATGCAATTAAGATGGGAGTAGTAGTACAAATTAACCACCTTAATTTGGGTGCGTGTATATATCAGACAAAATAATAGAGCGTGCTTGATTTGGGTTGGTAACAGTTGTATCCATCTTCTTAATTAAATATATATATATATATAATATTAGGAGTAGAACTATGGTGTTTCTAAGTTCACCAAGTCTGTTTGTGAACTCAACTCTTAAAATCTATCAGATTGGCTTCAAACAACGAATCCAAACTGTTGAAATTCTTCTATCTTACAAGTGATGCGTCTACATGCGAAAATTTTAAAATTTTTAATTAATTTTGTATGGAGTCAAGTGGTCGAAAGACGTCCAAAAAATGAATACATTAAAATTAATTTATAAACCTTCTAATTTTGACAACTTTGACTTTATACTAAATTAATTTGAAATTTTAAAATTTTCACATGTAGACGCATCACTCATAAGATAGAACAATTTCAACGGTTTGAATTCGTCATTTAAAGTCAATTCAATAGATTTTAAAATTGAGGCAATAGGGCAGGGGGCTCCAATATGGGTTAATTATGTAATAGCATAGGAATTTTTGTAATTCATTATGGCATGTGGTTGTAAACACATTTATTAATACAATCTGGGTAGCATCTACCAAGTTTTCAAAAAAAAAAAAAAGATTTTAAAATTGAGATTACAAAAAAATTTGGTGAACTTAGGAACACCCTAGTTCTACTCAAATTATAGAGTGGGCTTGATTTAGGTTGGTAACAGTTGTATCTATCTTCTTAATTAAATATATTTATATCTTAAATAATAGAGTGGGCTTGATTTGGGTTGGTTGATAACAGTTCTGTTTAATTAATTTCATATTAGTTGTTTCTGTCTTAATTAGCAAATTAATTTAATTATCAATTCCCTAGTAATTTTATAATTTCAGATATTATGAACTAATTGTAAATGATGTCGTTTAGTTTAACTAATATTGCTAATTTAGCAAAAAAAAATTAAATTATTAATTACTTCCTATTAATTGAAATTGTAATTGTCACATCAATATTTACAATTTTTTCTACAAATAAAATGATGATGATGAAGATGATGATGACAACAAAAGGTCATCTTCCCTGTCACGAGTCAGTTCGATTTAAATGTGACTATAATTTTGAATAATTAATAAATAAACTTGGTTATGAGTTATAACTTACTGGCATTTATTGTCACCTCAAATTTGATTGGCGATGCACTGTCTATTATGTTGGAATTTAAAAGTCTAATCCCATTACTTCCACTAATCAACATGTAATATTAGATTGATGGATTTTGGATTATCGTAAGAAATATTTTACAGATCAAATGATTTGGGCCGAATTAATATTAAATATGTATTCAGATATTGGGCTGAATATATTACGGGCCTAATAATATGTTATATGTATTTCTGGATAAATCTCTCTGAAGTGGTGTGATTGAATAGGTGCATTTGAGCTGGTGCATTTGTTTTATAAATGTAGTTCATATATGTTCATTTTTTGGATCCCATTCAGTTCACACTAATTACAGAAAAACATAAGAGAGAAACATAGAAAGAAGTGCAAGTCAATCGGTTTGTGTGGATGCTGGTGGAGGCGCATTTGCTGTTGCTGGTGCGTATGTCCTACACGTGAAAGAAGAGAAGAGGTTGACTGCTCCTACAACTAGACGAAGATTTTCGCTGCGCGTCCAGTGGTAAACTCTATATTACTCTTAGAATTTAATTTATACTTGGATTTTAGTTTTCAGATAGTGAACAAATTGAAACACTGAATCAAATTGTTGCACTATAGCCTATCTGAAATCCTCACAATCAGAAGGATTAATGTCAAATCAAGCACATAACATTACCATTTTCAAAATTTTCTGCTAATTTTGGCTTAAATTGGTTTACCCCGTCAGAATCAACGAGCTCGCGACATCCCACAGCTATTTTATATAACTTGCAAGGACGACTTGCATTTTTTAGTTCTAAATCCAAATTAACTTGCTTTTCCCCAAATTTAACTAGGAATAATCAAACCTGTAATTAATCCGGATTGCATGATGCCAGTCTCTAGAGACGGATTAATTTATTCAAAAACAACGAATTAAGGAGTATTTATACAAATGATAATATGGCCAAGCAGGAGGACGGACTCCTTCCTTTCCGTCATGGTGCCTAGTAGGAGCGGACACAGAATTTCTGTCAGGGAGGGGCAAGATTCGAATTAAAATAACTTATCAGGTTCAAACACATTAACTAATCAGATACTAGATAAAAACAATCAACATAATAAGAAACAATTAAAATAGTATAGTACTACATAATAAAAAATAATAAAATAATATTATTTTAAATATTAAAAAATAACAAAGTTGGTTCGGATCCGTAAATTTCTATAAAATTTCTATAAAAACAACAAAGTTTCTCACTAACAGTGTTTTTGGACTAGTCTAGCGGACTTTCTAGTTTCAAAAAGAGGCAAAACAATTTTCAGGGAGGAGCAAGATGGTATCGAGCCCATATTTTTCTACTAAATTTCAAAATTCAGGAAGGAGCAGCTGTCCCTTTCTACTATGTGTGGGTCAGCCCTTGGAACCTACTTATATAATTATATCAGACTAGATGAAACCTGAAAGCATCTATTTCTTTGTGAGATGAAAAAGATGTTGGATTTAATTCCAGATCTTGTTGGATTTAATGCCAACGCTGAGTAAATATGTAATACAATTATGAATTGGTTACTGTCAATTATGGTTATCAATTAAAGTGATCAAATCAGGCATAAGATATCCAGTATATTCATTTAGATGTGGTTTCACAAATGTGTATAACAATTTAGGCAAAGATCAAATCATTGATGGACTGATTCTGAAATTTGCAATTAAGGAAACCGATTCTCCAGTGGCTGCACAGATTTTGATGCATTTGCACAAAATACCATTTTTAAGTTGGCATATGGCTAGAAAGTCGATTATGGGTTAGGGTTTGGCAATATGCCGACTCTACATCTCTATATATAGGGTTGGTCCTCAAAGCACAAGAAAATAACGAAAAACTGCAGAATTTTCTAGCCGTCAATCCAGTCAATTATGTGGCCTTCTCTACTTCTCCCCATTAAAGAATAGAGAGGTGATATCATTGAGAAATTGTGTATACGATCTCACAAATGCAGTCTTGTAGCTTTGGAAGGCATCCCGCATCATCCTACCACTAAGGAGGCCGCTGATGCTTCAACCTCTACATCGGCACGAAGGTTTTCTTGCCACTGTCCCACAAATTCATCAACCGCTTTTGAGTGAAGCTTTACTTAAACACACTAATGGAATCAGGTATTGCTTCTGCTATCTAAGAGTTGATGATTTTTGCATGATGGCAATTTTGGCATAGGTAGTTCTTAGCACTTTAGAATTGTTTAACAATTATTTTATTTTGTTTTGTGGTCTTGAATATTAGAACTATCTTAGTTTAATGGTATGATCAAAGACAAAACCCAACAAAAGATATATAGATGGTAAAGCTTTCGTTAAAAATGAGGCAACTGTCCTTTAGGAAAGATTGAAAGGGATCAGTATTTTAAGTAATATTCACAGTAAAAACTGAAAAGAGCTTCGGTAACAACCTAAAAAAAAAATTCGGTATTTTCAGATCTTCTTTCCCGTTCCTGCCATATGATCGATGGAGCAAGTTCAAATCCAGTATCACGACTTCATGAAGCATCATTCATGGAGCAAGTTCAAATCCAATATCATGGTTCGGTTACAATGCTAAATCAGTTCGGTTTGGTTCAATTTTTGAAACCGAATTATAACTTTGATTTGCTTGGTTTCAACCGAACCGAACCGATGAACACCCCTACATATGATCTTTATTCCTTCTTTGATTTTTTTTTTTTTTATGTTGTAATTTGTACACAATGTTTAGATGTTTCCTTCTTCCATCTCATCTCAAGTCGGTTCATATAAAATCTGTATATCTTTTTGAGGTAGGTCTTAGGTGCATATCCTCAATTTACTGCATCACTTTAGTTTCTCTGAATTCATTTTGCTGATTGATAAAGCTTTATTGTTAAAAAGGTTTTTTTTATAATTATCAGTCTATACTTTTCCCGCACAGTTCTTGATTTCATTGTAGCATGACATGAAGCTTGTTTCTGATCTCTATTAACAATAAGGTTGAAATAACGAAGAACACATTCTATCGTAATACTTCTAATTTTAAGCTTCAATTAAAATAAGGTAATCCCCAATTGATTGTTGGATATCAAAGAATGACAAAATCGGTCCAGCCCGCTTCATAATTATGTTCAATGAGATGTTAAAATATCAAATTAATGAATAAAACATGTTTAAAACACAAAGATTATGATGATTGCGCCACAAAAAAATAGTGAGAGAATTGGTTAGAAGTATAAATGAATTATGGAAAGGTTCTACAGAAGTTGAAATAAACGGTCCGTATCTTATATTTATGGTTGAGTGCTCCCAAATCCCAACTTGATGGAATTTATTTGCATCGATTATATTGTTGTCAAGAAAAAAAAATGTCACTGATATAGGCCCATAATCGAGCCCAACACCAATTAGTGGCCCATAATTGTCCTATCTAGTGCTTAAATTGTGCAACCTTTGATATGTCCTTCTATAAAAAGGCTAAAATGTAGACTTTAACACACACCAATGCACACGTGGTTAAACAATTAAGGACAACTGGGGAATAGAAATTGTTTTGAGTAACTTAATTATTATTACAAAATATTTGCTGGGACACATAATTATTATGAGGAGGGTTCAAATGCACCATTTTTTTGGTGCTCCAATATGCTCCAATATACTCCCTATCGTTTATCTTTGTTTTCAAGGTTCGTACCGTCGATCCAAACCGCTCAATATGTTCTTCATAATAAAATATGCTTGGAGACCAAATTTAATATTTTTTAGAAATTTTTTACTATTTTTTTCATAGGTACAATATCACTTTATCGGATGGTCCAGAATCTCTTTAAAACAATGATTTTGTATCTATGAAAAAAAAGTAGTAAATTTTAAAAAAAAAATATAAAATTTGGTCTCCTAGCATATTTTATTATGAAGATCTGTTGAGCGGTTCGGATCGACCGTTCGGACTTTGAAAATAGAGATAAACGATGTAGAGTATATTGGAGCATATTGGAGCACCCAAAAAATGGTGCATTTGAACCCTCCTCAATTATTATTTTTTTTTTTTGAGATAACAATGAGGGTCTAGCCCACATTTAATTAACCATAGTTGGTAGAAAGTTTTTGAGTTTCTGAGTGAGAAACCCGGTTTACAAAAATAAATATAAAAGCAAGATAAATATTGAAAAAACAGAAACAGATACAAGCACTACTGATCCTGATACATCAATCTACTAATATAAATTAATCTGACTAATCTTTGACTTCTCACTCCGCATTTGGTTCTTCTGGGTGATTTGGTACACTAATCCTGTACTGTGTGAGTACCTCTTGTACCAGTTCAGCCGTGTCCTTGCTTAATTCTCTGAAGATTCGATTGCATCTTTCTCTCCAAATTACGAAGTGCGTGATCAGCATAATCTCTCTTATGGCACCGGTTATATTTTCCTTGATCAGAAGCTGAACTCTGTCTTGGCCCGATATATTTGTCAGATTATCTCTTAAAACCCTTCTGTGTACCTGGTCACTCACAGGGCATTCAGTAAATAGGTGTGTGACTGATTCATCGTTTCTTCTACACATGTAGCACATACCAACGATATGCAACCCTTTCGCTCTGAGATTGTCAGCGGTCAAAATTTTATTATGCAATAGCAGCCATCCAAACACTCGCATCCTTGGTGGTACCCTGATTCGCCATACCTTATGAATATCTGATATAATTTCCGGAGTGTGTTCCATTGTAGTGTATGCTCCTTTAACTGTGAACTGTCCATTTGCTTCCATCTTCCATTTTGCGCCATCTTCCTCAATTTGAGATCTTCTTTGAGCTTGTACCAGTGAAAATCTGGCCTGTACCAGCCCTGTTAGCTGCTGATTTGCTCAGTCTGACAGTACCGATCTGAACATGGATTGTACCCTTGGCGTCTGTATGAAATCCTGTAGCGTTGCCTCCGTGTGTGTTGTGAAAGTATATAAGGTCTCAAAAACATGTTTCACCACTCCTATTCCCCAATCTTGGTCCCACAAACTAATTGTGTCTCCCCTGCCAACTGTTCTCAAGATAAAGCAATCACAGAAGGGCTTGACTGCCTTGAGATTTTTTTTGTAAAAATGAGAGTTGCATAATCCTTGCTGTTGCTCTCCATACAACCCCTTGAACAATATTTTCCACAATTTTTCATCGCTACATTGCCACTGCCAATACCACTTTGCTAGCAAAGCATGATTAAAACTTCTCAAATTTTTAATGCCCATCCCTCCTATCTGTTTCGGTCGACACACTAAATTCCAGTTGGCCAAATGTAATTTTTTTTCAGTCAGATTTGCCCCTTGCCATAAAAAGCTTCTTCGTGCCCTGTCTATCTCATTTATTACCCACACCGGGAGATTAAAAACTGACATGTGATATATT
Source organism: Carex arenaria (assembly GCA_964058825.1). Classification (NCBI taxonomy): domain Eukaryota; kingdom Viridiplantae; phylum Streptophyta; class Magnoliopsida; order Poales; family Cyperaceae; genus Carex; species Carex arenaria. The sequence goes on along the minus strand of CAXKVW010000183.1, from coordinate 418,716 downwards.
GGAATGGAAGATAACACCGAGTTGATGAGTACTATTCTCCCTGCGCTTGACAGTAGCTTTGCCGACCACCCAGACATTCTGTTTTTAATATTCTCCACTAGTGGCATGAATGCAATCCTGGGTAACCTATTATCGGACAGCGGCAGACCCAAATATTTAAACGGGAATTTGGTATCCTTACATCCCAGTAAGATTGCCAGTTCCTTTGTATCTTCTTGCGCCGTGGCTGTTGCCAACAATTCTGATTTTTCAAGATTTACAGTGAGTCCGGAGATAATCCCAAAAGTCAGTAGCATGATTTTTAACACCTGTACCTGATGCTTCTCGGGTTTGATAAAAAAGATCGCGTCATCTGCGTAGAGCATAGACGGGTACATCCCTTGAATTGGCATTCTAAGTGCTCCTATACTCATTAATCGTGTCAACCATCTCGGTACGAAGTCCATTGCTATGATAAAAAGAAATGGCGATAACGGGTCGCCTTGTCGTAACCCTCTTTTTAACACAATCTTCCTTCCTATCAGTCCATTGAGGATAATTTGCGCTGAACCCGGTAAAACCAGTCTTCTTATCCATGATAACCACTGTGGTGGAAATCCTATATGCCTCATGACCTCATGCCTCCTCAATTATTATTAATCAATTATTATTAACAATTGAATTAAAGCACTTTGCCTTTTCGTATACATTGGGACGCATGTATGAATCGTTGTTTTTGTTCATACTGATACATCCCCTTTATTTAAATTAATGGGGTCAAACTGTCTGTCTCAATTTCCTAAGTGATCTTTTAGTGGGCAATATTAATTATTCTGTTAATAAAAAAAAAATCCTATATAAGAAAATGATTCTGGTGTTACTGAACCGAACTACAAACTCTTCTCTAAACCAATATATACATTCTCAGGGGAAGATATATCCAAATGGCTTCCTCCGCTAGACCTCTGTAATTCGAACAGAGACCATAACAGGATCACATCTGTTTAAGATTTTCAGATATTCCCTAACTAAAGGAATTGGCATAGGAAAGAGCATTAACTCTGATGTTTTTACGGTCGGCGAATTTATCTGGAATTAATCTAGTTATCACATTACTGGAGATACTAGATCATCTCGAATGGGCTGATAGAAATTTTGAACTTGACATGAACTCAATATATGAATTTGACATACAATCACTTATTAATATTTTTATTTGTGAAATTTGGCAGGTTATAGGCATAAGAGAGAGGTGTTTCAGCTCGATTTTTGTATTTTTAGTGTTGTGGGAAAATTTAATGCTGGTCTTTGTTTAACATGATTTTTAATACTTCAGTTGAATCATTTATTTCTCTTCTTTCTTTGAATTTTTTTGATGAATTGTAATAAATAATTCAATCAAAGTTGTGATTTTTCTAGTTCTGTGAAAGTCAATTATATCTCTGCTAAATTGGTCTGATCTCGTGTGCCAAAAAAATATATTGTTTTGACTGCCAGCCGCTACTGTTCAATTGAACTTTTGTTTTAGTTTTTATTACATAGTTCAGCCCGAATTGTTGTCCAAAACAGGGCCCGATTGGTTGTCCATGGTTCAGCCCTATTCACTAAACCGGGCTTGTTTTGAACAGGGCTCAAGTTCGAACAGGTCTCAGTTTTGAAAAAAACTGAACTGAACATGGACATGAAAAACCTTGTTTCGGGCTGATCACGAACAGGGCCCATTCATTTCAATTTCGATATGGGCCGGTAATGAACAGGGCTTTTGCTCATTGGCATGCCTAACCAAGGGTGACCAAAATTTTACATCTATTTTCCTTCAACTTGAAAGTGAAGCTACAGATGTGAAGGTACAAGTAAGTTTTACCATCCTTAAACAGAATGGTTTTAAGCCCTCTAACTTTAGCATTCAACACTCACCTTATACTTGACTTCAAAACATCCCAGCAAGGGTTGTCATCAATTTGCAAATAGAGCTGAATTTGAGGCATCAGAATATCTGAAAAATGATGCTTTAACTGTGAGTGTACGGTTACGGTTATTAAAGGAACTAAGTTTGAAGTGACTAACTCCCATGGCATCATTGTTCCACCGTTGAATTTGAGTCAAAATTGGGCTAGCCTACTAGAGAGAGGAAAGGGGAAGGACATTACATTTGTAGTGAATGGAGAGAGAATTAAGGCTCATCGGTGCGTGCTTGCAGCAAGGTCGGCTGTCTTCGATGCTGAACTTTTTGGTTGCATGAAAGAGAAATGGACAGAAACCATAGCAGTTGAAGATATTGAAGCACCAGTTTTCAAATTTCAAATTCATGCTTTGCTTCATATATTCTGATTCGCTACCTGATTTTGAGAGGATTAGTGATAATGAAGGTGAAAAGAAAGATCTGAGGTTGATGGCTCAGCATTTGCTAGTAGCTGCAGATAGGTATATATAAGTTATATTTTGTTTTTCTCTTCTAATCTTCCTTTTACCAATTTTAATATGACGAACAAATATCTGAATGATAGGTATCAGTTGGATAGGTTGAGCTTGATGTGTGAAGATTTATTGTGCAAGAATCTCGATGTGAGCAATGCTGCGACTACATTAATTTTAGCCGAGCAACACAATTGCAGTCAACTTAAAAAGCAGAGGGCCTCAAATTTATGAGTTATTCTGAGGTTTTTAAAGCTGTGGTGCAGACTGATGAATTTCACAATTTGATGAAGATTTGTCCATCAATTTTGAAGGAAATCTAATTTTTTTTTAAAGATGATTATTCTTGATAAAAAATTGTCCATCAGTCTTTCCTTTTTCATATTAATTATGTGTTGTCACGGTTTATGTAATCAAGAGTAACTGGTTTTGCACTTGCATATATTACATGGACATCATCCGTGGAAATGATCGACAATATATACAGTATTATTAACTTGTTTTTTTTACTGTGTAATTGCTTTCGGTGCAACTTACTTTTCGACTATTATTATTGATTTATTGTCTTCCATATGCTTCTTTTCTGAAACTAAAGAATATAAAGTCGTGTTTTTCATTAATAACCATTAAAAAAATATTAATAAATATGTTTGTGTTTTATAAATGTGACATTATTTGTGTTTTATGAAAATAAATATGTTGTTATTCCAAAGAAATAACAGGAGATTTTTATTTTGATTCTCGCGCATGACAAATTTCTTTGTTAAGATTCACACATGGAAATATTTGAACGGTTGGGATCAGAATAACAGATTTCTTGTTATTCCTTTAAAATAAACAACCGATTTATTTTCATGTTTTGTAGTTTCTATTTGTTATATTTATGGTAGAAATATTGATAGTGTTATTTTAGCTTCATCCAGCATACAAACAATAATATAAAATTAAAATGAATATAACATGTGATTTGATTGAGATATTAAAAAGTCATGTTGTAATGGGACATGTCACGATATGGGTATGACAAAATTAAATTAGTATACAACATAGTATGTGTACTCGTTATGTGTTGTGACTCACGTCTCGTGATGTGATCATCTTTTGAAAATTTGTATGGCACGACATACAAACTGATTTGGTCACAACACGCAGGCCACGTGATCACTCGAGTCAAGTGTGATCAGGACTATTAAATCTCGATCGAATGGTGAATTTTATATAAACTAACTTAAATTATAAAAAAAAATAGTTCAACATTATCAATCGTTTCATTTTTGGATACGTTAAGTATGATTACAACGTGATTAACATGCTGTGACCACTAATGTACCATGATCGTCCCTCCGAATTTAATCATGACAGTATATAAAAGTCTAATTTGATTATGAAACGGCATGTGACTCAAGTTATGACATATCTGATTACATAAGAATTTACATTTTTATGTCTTGCATGAAATGAAAACCAAATTTTGCTCAATGGAGCAAATGCGGCATTGTTAAAATTATAAGAGTAATCTTATGACAAGCTTTAATAGTCACATGAACGGGCTGATTGCAGTTTCGTTAAAGTAGTCCGATGAACAAGTGGAGGAATTTTTTTATTTTATTTTATCTGCATTCTAACAATTCAAATGAGTTTCTAAATAACTTTTAATCACTTTTTAAATATTAAGTCTCTTATATAAATTTTGTAAATCTCACATCTTTGAAATTAATTTTAGAGTTTCTATTAAGACACGTCAGTTATAAATTAAAAGAAGAAATAATTTGAGCTAATTATTTGGCTAGTGTGGAGCTCATAAACAGTTTTTTAATAAAAAAAACTTTCATGCATAGTTTCTAAATAATAAACTCCTCTACATCTCTGAAACTGAATTAGAAACTGTCATATCAAATTATAAACTCTCATAATACCAAAGATGTAGATACTCAAAGTTTAATAAGAAATATTGGAGGCTATCTATCTGATGTCCAATCGAAATCATTCGATCCACGTTAAGGTTTGTGTGCACTTAATCTTAAAGAATCTCAAAAATATTTATGTGAATTCTGATGTTGATCGAACGGTTCTGATTAAGTATAGACTGCCCCGATGCCGATTAATAATGCTCTTACCTTACCCCGCTTTTCCAACAAGATGAAATGAACCCAATCAAAGGTTGCCCATTATATTACTTTTGGATTGCCACTTTATATGAGTTCAAACTACTAGTCACTCTTATAATTAAGCCCATCTTATTCAACTTTAATAGCTATATAACCGAAATATGACAGGATGAACTAAAATTCGGTTTTAAATAAATAGTTTATATAATATCCAATTCAATGCTAACCTTGAGTTTAAGTGATGAGAAATTTTTTATTTGTAGAAATTAAAGAAAAATAAGAGAGAGAAACAGAAAGAATACATCAGAATTTTGATGGGTAGTAAAATCAGTAAAACTCCTATCGATCCTAAAGATAAAAAAGTTTGGATAGGTATGAGTTCTACTGATCGAAACTTAGTTTTTCTTTTTTTCTTTTTAAATCTGATGTATAGATGGAGGGAATTCTTATATTATATTTCTAGTAAAATATGAAAAGTTTTTCAAACAATAGATGTAATATTTCTATTATATCGATTTTTTTATATTCTATCTATTTTCATAAAAAGAATTATATTTTACTAGAAAAAATTAGAAGGAAAAAAAACAAACCAGTTTTTGGATAGGTAGGAGTTTTACCGATCTAACTACCTATTAAAATTTTGATGTACTCCTTTTGTTTCTCTATCTTCTTTTTCTTTGATTTCTACAGATAAAAAATTTCCTAAATGCCCCAAGTACAATTAAAGCGAAACAATTATATCTCACATATGGGAGAGGAGGGTGTCTGATGCCCATCGGACCAGAATAGTGTTCGATGGGTGGTTTCTACCGTCCGATCTACTTCAAAATATGTGCGCACGGATATTAAAGCAACAGCACGGATATTAAAGTGATGCGCACAGATCTTGAAGTAAATCGGACGGTAGAAACCACCCATCGAACAGACTCTGGTCCGATGGGCATCGGACACCTCCCTCTCCCCTCACATATGTAAAATTGACATCACCCTTTAGGACAATGATCAAAGTCCGCATTACATTGTACTTGGTCCCAGTATGTCTATATATATTATATATACAACCACCATTCAATTGCATAATCTGATCAAAGCAGATATAAAAAATATACCCATCATATTGAATTATGCGATTACTATTTTTTTTTTTTTTTGCTTCAACTTACTAAGGATTGAATCATCCTCGAGATCATTCCTTCGTCACTTTTCTTTTTTTCTTTTTTTCTTTTTATCGCCTAAGAGCTCCTCTTTTTTTCTTTCAGTTTATTCTAATCTTCCCTGCATTGCATAAATAAGATAAATGCGAGATGAGTTGATAGTTGTCGGAGATACGACCGGCTACTCATGAGCAAAATTAGCATAACTCAAATCTTAGTTCATCCAAGCACATGCATTTTAAACATAACAGGAGAAAAGTTAATTAAAGCAAGTAGGGCTTCATGAAACCTTTAACAGGCGCCAAGAAGTGCACTCACTTCAGCATAAACTTTTTTTTTTAGGTTAAGGTGGCAAGTAGCCATCTTACGGTTTTCATTGATAAGAAAAGTAGTTACAGAGTCACAAATGGACCCATACACCACTTAAAGGAAAATAATAGAAATAAAATTAAAAATAAAAGAGATTTTAGTAAATTTGGGTTAACCTAATATTTAATAAGCCTTATTGAATGTTTTGCATTGAATTGTGGTTTTAGTCAGTGCCAATTATTTCCAATCAAAATTCATAATGTGACATAGTAGAAATGTAGAATAAAACTTGTGTAGTTAAAAGAAAATAGTAGTCACTGTTAAGCATCACACTTGTACATCCATACACAACCAACTAATATTCTGATGCCAAATAAAATCTAATCATTATAACGAAATATAAGGCCTGAATAAATACAATTGGATAATGATAGCCCATGTAATTTTTACTGACAAGCTAATTAAAGTTAATGACAACATATCTAAACTAGAAGTTACTGATCACATGAGTGACATAATTTATGGTTGTAACTATTAAAAGGTAGAATAGATGCTTTAATAAAGAAAAACTCACGGATAGGAATAAAGAAGAATCATGATTGAGATATTTGCTCACTAAAGCAAAATCAGAGACAAGACTAAAGTCTAAAGATTCGTCTAACTTTAAAGAGATATAATAATACATTGGTAAGCTTTCTCAAAAAAAAAAAATACATTGGTAAGCAGCAGTACAGGAATGACCTCTGTTAGGGTTTTAATAAACTTTTATACAGAAATCGAAGATGAACCTCCTGGAATTTCCAATTCTTCAACCCCCTAAGAAAGGATGTACATAAATGCAAAAAAAAAAAAATAACCAGGTAATTTCTAAGAAATTTCTAAGAAAAGTAAGAGCGACTAAGTGAGAGAGGTGAGGTAAGAGATTTCGCAGATCTAATGGAGAGGAGGAAAAGGGTGGCACTGAGCGGAGGAGTCGACACGTGCTTTTCAATCTCTTTGGACCATATCTACCCCACAAAATTCTCTTAGAGGAAGGGGGTGACACTAAGCGGAGGGCGACTGCGCTGAGAGGAAATCGCGCGACAGAGAGGAAAGGGGTGGCACTAAGAGGAGGAGGCAACTGCACCGGTGCTGATCGTGATTTCACAGATCACGTTTATTTGGTATTGGCGTGCGATTTTAGTACTAAAGCGCGAAATACCTAATTTTTTTTACACAGAACTTTCAGCGACCAGTACTGATATGGTCGCTGAAAGTATTGGTCTCCAAAACATTTTATTTATTATTATATTTTTAAGGAAAAAAAGTTTCAGCGACCGGCGACTGTACCGGTCGCTAATATGGTCGTTGATGCTATATTTTGCTGTAGTGTCTCCACTACTCCCATTACTCTTTAGGAAAGACTATAAATATCTCTCTTGTAAAATTGTTTAGTGTGTGTGTTTACTTGTGTAAAATGGTCCCTAAACCCTAAATTCTAAATCTTAATTTCTAAAAAGCAGTTAAAAGTTATTTAGAAACTCATTTAAGTTGCAGGGATGTAGATATATGCTCTTAGCATTAAGATATGTGTGGGCGGAAATCGAATAAGCCTGCACGAAATTTTAATGTAGTCACTACTTGCAAGGCGTCTTGTGCTTTGTTATGCGTTTCTGAAAGATTTTCTGATCTTTCGATCGGCATTTTAAGTACAAAATTATATTATTTTCTTGTACTATTATGTAGTTGAAATATCTCAAATCCCCACCTATCTAGATGATTTCTAATGTTGTTCTTACTAAGTCTAGATTGTCCGTAGAGAGACCAAACTTAGCCTAAGATGCTTATTACTTTATCCCACCAAGGAAACCCCTTGGGTTCTAATTCTAATCTTTAAACCGCTGTCAGGCCTTATTAGCCAAAGAGTTAGTAGTTCTAATGCATTATCCTTCTCATACAAGGATGCAAACGACTGCGCACACATTGCTATGTGGAGGGTCATCGGCATATAGTAGACAGAACTATGTATGCACGAATATTATAAAAAGACTAAATTGCAAAAGAAATTCAATGCAAAGAAAACATTAACAAATATCAAACATTAATTAAGAATTCAACCCTCACCATAGAGATAAGAGATTTAGCTACTTATGGCCATAGCAATTAAAAAAAAAAAAAAAACATAGATTACAACTCTCTTTAAAAAAAAAAATTCTCCTTAGATGACGTCTCAATATTACCTTAGCTTCTAAAGGCTTTGCCTCTTTTCCTAGTACCCCTAATCTAGCCTAACAATGATAATTTCTATCTATAATTCTGGATTTAATCACAAGTAAACCCTAAGTCCAAAATTAAACTGGATTTAAATTCCTAATTCCCTTTGAATAAATAAGGTTTAAGGTATGAACATCAACACAATTCCCATTAGTACCCCCATGCCACTAATGGTTTTCTGAGTTCAGCCAAGATAGGAAAAAGAGAGGAAGACAAGGAATTTCACCACATATAAAATAGATCGAGCCAGTCCATCTTCTTGATTCATCCAAACGCACCCTTAGTATACAGGTTGACCAATCCGAAAGCATCATTTACTTCAAATTGTGCAATAAGACCACAACTTAAATCAATTTGCTTCAACTGGCAAAGATTATTCTGGAACTGAAGCATTTTCATCCTTCAATATACAATGCCCAAATTACTTTAGATTGAGTGTTAAAAGAAAAAAGGATTAGGAAAAAAAATACGTACTAGCTTGTTAATTACTCCACCAAGTGCAGCAGGAATAAGCACATCGCAATCTTCGATTAACAAAGAATTTGGATCAAGTGAATCGGCTCCCTCAAATCCTCTGATGCTACGATTCTTTGCAGAGTGTTCGAGTAGTTTGGGAACGTCAGGCCTTCTTTGTTTTTAATAGCCCCAGTAACATCACTTACAGCAACTACTTTTCCACCCGCCTCACTAATCAGTTGGGGATAGGGGTGCACAAAAAGCTCATGACTCGAAACTCGGTTCGGAATTAATTCGGATTCAACTCGCTAATAACTCGGTTCGGAACTGACTCGAGTTTACTGACTCGGTTAATTTATGAGTCGATTCCAAGTCACCTCCAACTCGGTTTGGAATCGACTCGGTTGAACTCACCAAACCCTAATTCATATATTCTTAGTTTCCCTACAAATAACATTTCCCACTAGAGCAGCAAAATCTTATCAAAATATTAACTACTCAATTATTAAAACATGAGAAATTTAGCAAAACTTCCTCCATAATCTCATTTCATGTATGCATCTTCTTAATACTGTTAAATTATTTAAATTTGTTAAATTTTGAGCAATCTGCAATAGATGAAGATAAATAGAGAAGAAATAGGAAGAGAAGTAGAGAAAAGAATTGTGCACTATTTTGTTAGACTTTTTTTTTGTAATTCTGTTTGGTAATTTGATAAATTTATTAGACTTTGTAATATTCAGTAATTTGGTGAACTATATACTATTTCTTTTAATTGTGTGTTATTTTGATAAACAATGTACTATTTCTTTTGTTAGAATTAAATTAGATTGTCTCACTGTGTTCTATATTATGAGTCATGAGTCGACTCACTTCGACTCGAGTTTTTTGCGAGTTGATTCCAAATCGGGGTTTCTGACTCGAAACTGAATTATCGACTCGGACTCAACTCGGCTCATGTGTTTGTGAGTTGATTCCAAGTCACCCTCAACTCGGACTCAACTCGGCTCATGAGCAGCCCTAGTTGGGGAACCCACATTTCCAAAACCCTAATAATTCGAATTGGATCATTTTGTAAGTGAATGCTAACTTCTCGCCCAACGATATTACATATCACCAATAAAAAGGAAAAAAAGCCTGACCTGAATATATAACAAAGCACTGTCCAGAAATGGATTTATCGTCTGAGGCTGACGGCGGGGTCGGTGTGTCTATGCTAGCGCCGATCTGAGGCGAGATAGTGAAAGAGATGGTGCAAAGAGGGTTTAGGGCTGGGCGAAGAGGTTTTTTTTTACGCTAAACCTAAAACGCGGGAGGGGTATGACTCAGAGAGAGAAGGAAAACTTAGTGCCGATATTTGAATTTCCACCCTTCAGCAACCGGGACAAAAACGGTCGCAGATATGTAGGGCGTCGGTCGCTGAAGGATTTTGTCGCCAAAGTTTTTTTCTTTTTTCTTTTTTTTTGTCGGTCGCTGAAGGGTTTTGTCGCCAAAGTTTTTTTTCTTTTTTTTAAAAATTGGTCTTCAGTGACCGGACTCCTAACCAGTCGCTGATACCGGTCGCTGAAAAGTTGGTCGCCTGATTTTTGTGGTTATTTTATTTTTTTTAGGATAAATGGCATCAGCGACCGGCGACAGAACCGGTCGTCGGTCGCTGATGCCCAGTTTTGCTGTAGTGAAGGATCTTGTTTTAGTTCACGCTCATATCTCTGTTTCAAAGACCAAATAATCAATCCGAACCACTCAACAAGCATATTGAAATATGCTTAGAGACTAAATTTTACATTTTTTGAAAAAATTTTACTATTTTTTAAGATAGATAGAAAACTGTTATTTTTGAATGGTTTAGAACCATACAAAACAGTGATTTTGAAATATTTTTAAAAAATAGTAAAAAATTTCCAAAAAATGTAAAATTTAGTCTCCAAGCACATTTCAATATGAATATCTTGTTGAGCAGTTCGGATCGACTATTTGGTTTTTGAAAACGGAGATATGAGTGTAAAGTAAAATAAGATCCTTACTTCGCAACTCACTATAGGCCATATCATATATATAGAGAGCTGGGCTACGGTACTTCATGGAGTAAAACAAGTTTTTACTTCATGGCACTATATATTTATTTTGAAAATCCAAACAATCGATCCGAACCGTTCAACATAATCTCCATATTGAAATGTGCTTGGAGACCAAATTTTACATTTTTTGGAATTTGTTTACTATTTATTAATCCACTTTGAAAATCGTTGATCCAGTGGTCGAGAAATTGTTACTGTTCACAGCAGATCCATGATTTTCAAAGTGGTTTAATAAATAGTAAAAAAATTTCAAGAAATGTAAAATTTGATCTCCAAGTACATTTTAATATGGAGAACATATTGAGCGGTTCGAATCGGCTATTTGAACTTTAAAAATAAAAATATAGCGTGGAGTATAAACGTATTTTACTCTACGTCTCACCCTAGTCAACCTCTATATATATACACGCAAAGTTTGACAATTTGACACTGACGCACGTAAAAATTTTCATTTATGTGCCGCACATGCAGTTATAGCCCTAACATTCATCATTCAATTTAAAAACAGTTTGCAAAAAAGCAAAAGGCAAAAAGCAAAAGAGCAAAAAAAAAAAAAAGTACGTAATTATCAGATGGAAGTGCGCCCCAACCACCTGCGGGCTCTTCATCAAAAAAAAAAAAGTGCCCCCCAACCAAAATTTCCTATTTAAACAGCAAAACCTCACTGCTCATCAGTGGTCAGACCATACTCGTTTGGCATTTTCAAAATCATAGATAGAATTGATCGATGGGTAAAAATTTTAAAAGTCCGGTGCTCGTATGTCTTCTATTCCTATTAGGAACCATATTTCTCCTCTCCTCTCGGGCTGACATGGTTGCCACAGCATACTCTCCAACCTCCATCAGTTCATGCAACGGCAGCGACATTACATGTCGAGTTGAGGTGCAATTATCGGATGAAGACGAGCTGCCTTTGGATCTTGAATTGCACAGGAGGATCCTAGCGGGCTCCATCCACTATCATCCATTACAAAACGGGCCCGCTTGCAATCCGCATTGCAGTAACCCAGGAAAAGGGTACACTGGCAATCATTGCACCTACAAAAATAATTGCCCCCATTAATTTATGAAGCACTCGCTACTGTCAGCAACTCTTTTGAAACAAGAGATACACTGAAATATCTTTTTACTGGCTGTATCAACAGTACGTAAGAGTTTGTTTTCTTATTTCATTCGAATAATATGGGGGATTGTATCTTCATTATTATCTTGTACGCCGTGCATGGAGTTATTGTGAAGTTTAAATCTGTTATATTATGTACCAAATTGCTATTTGTACCCTACGAATTATGTATCTTGCTTATATATATTCTCTCATTCTGTCATTTAGAATAGAAAATAGTAGCTATTCTAATTATTTCGAATAGCAAAATTTTGGATTCTAGAATAGCCTCTATTCTTGTGTCATCCAAACATAACCTGGAACAGATGTAAAAGAATTCCAGATGGATTGGATGTACACCACCGGATTAATCTCCAGGCAAGTAAAACAGGCATATATAAACTATGAAACATTAGATCGAAAAAACCCACCATACATGCCTTCTGGGTAGGGTTGCAAATGAATCGAACCGAATTGAATTTAACCCAATTCGAGTTTGAGTTTGAACTAATTTCGAACCGAACTGATTCAAAATTAATGCAGAGTTTTGAACTAAAAAGAAGAGTTTAAATTTGATTTGGTGCGATTCAAACTAGTTTCGAACCGAACTAGTTTGAAATTAAAGCAGTGTTTAGAACTAAAAAGAAGAGTTTCGAATTGAACCAGACTAAGTTAGAGTTCGATTCGAACCAATTTCAAACCGAGCTAGGTTTGATTCATTTCAGAACCGAGCTGATTTGATTCATTTCGAACCGAATTCTTTCGAATCAAATCACGACCTACGAGTTTTTTGTGCACCACTACTGTTCTGAGTTTTTTTTACTATTTATTAAGCTATTTTAAAAATTGCTGATTCAACGTTGGTTTAATCAAACAGTGAAACTAGAAGCTACTGTTGGATCAGCAATTTTCAAAGTGGTTTAATAAATAGTAAAAAAATTCTAAAAAATATAAAATCTAGTCTCCAAGCAAATTTTAATATAGAGATCACATCTAACGATTTAAATCGGCTTTTTAGAATTCGAAAATTGAAAAACGAGTTAGTTACACTACGGCCGAAGTGCTACTGAAAACATATTAGTCAGTCTGTCTATCTATATACACGTATGATTTTACACGTTTATTTTATCGCAAGAGTTTATATAGTCTTTCCTACAAATTTTGCATTTTACGGTGGCACGTGCCAAATAAAATGTATTTATTAATGCCGTCGATACTCGGTACATTAGCCGACAAATTGGGCCCAAGTTCTGGGCCTCTTAGGCCGTAATCTTCCGGAATGGGCTTTTTTTCTTGCGCTTCCAGAAGAAATCAACTAATTTAAGACGACAGGCCCAATAACATCGACAGGTGCTTTCCCATTTATTGGTTACAATTTCAAGTAAAGCACCTCTAAAGAAGATATTGCTAAAGAACTATTATATCACATTTATATTTTCAACAATTTTATCGGTAAAATATTTGTTTTTTACCTGAGAACAGATTCGATTAATTAGGATGGAATTATTTATTTATGTTTATAGATCAATCAAAAGTTCAAGTAATATTTTTTTACAGAATTTATTTGGGTAAAGATTAGTGTATGGTCAGGTTGCTTTCAAGTTTCAATCAATATTGTCAATTGTATTGGACAATGTTGTGTCATATTTGAGAACGAATCATTTTGATTCAGGTCAAAATCAGGTTTTTTAGTTTTAAAATTAAGGGCTCCAGGTAATCATTTTTTAGCTTTTGCAATTTCTCAGACTCACATCATGTTAGGTTCAAATCATTTTCAAATAAGTCGTTGGAGTACAAGTTACCTGAGGGTTGAACTTTACAACTAGGGCTGCACAAAAAATTTGTAGTTCGTGATTCGATTCGAGTTTGATTCGAAAAAGTTTGTAAAAAATTCGATTCGAAATAGTTTGAAATTAATTCAAACCAAACTCAAACTGGACCTGATTCGTTTGAAATAGGTTTGCGAACTATTTTAGTTAGAATCTCAAAGTAACGTAAATTGTTGATTTTCACTAATGACTTATGTTTACTGATGACTTAAAAGTTAAAAAATAAAGCCGTCCAGCCATAAGTCATAATTCGTAAGTCGTAACCCTCGCTCTCAGTTCTGAAATCCTAGACGACTTTCATCTCTCGCTCTCGGTAACTACAATCACTCTTTCTTATTGTAAAAATGTTCGTAAAAAGTTCGATTCAAAATTAATTCAAACCAAACTCAAACTAGGATAAGTTCGATTTGGTTAGATTTGTTTGCAGCCCTATTTACAACATTATCGAATAAAGTTAGAAAAATCAAAAGACAAGCACATGCCAGTATAGTAAAAGCTGAATCAGACTATGAGTGCTGGCACATTACCAGTTCTGGTTAGTTATTGATTAGGTGTAGTCACATTAATCCTTCACCAGTTTTTCTTATCAATTTTTAGTTAGTCGGTCTATTTCCCAAACAAAAGAGCAGTGAAACAAAACAAGGTGCTCTGGAACCAACACACTTTGGTACCTACCTACTGAAAAATGAAGAACAACACCTAAAGTTGTAAAACTCAATAATTTCTAAGACAACTCCAACTGGTAACTGCTTTTGCATTTTCTTCTAATACTGTTTAAAACAAACCAGGAGTTATAAAACTGGCCTCAAAGATCATCAACAATTTAGTATGTATCTAAAAATATATTTTTCTTATTTGGTTCAACAAAACACTTTAAAAGTGTATGTTAGAATGAAACATAGTAAAAAAAAATAAGAAACATACAACAATAAAAACAGCAACTCCTAGAAAACCGTAAACTCACAACATAATAATCTCAAATGTTCCATAAAAAAAATTAAAAGAAAAAACAATTAAAAGTAAAAAACCTACTCCATATGTTTCATTCCACGCACAAACTCCTCAGAGTGCTCCTTTGTGAGACAGCTGGCTAGAATTCGGGTCCCATCCAGAGGTGCCGGTGCTTTCACAATAACAACAAATGCCATAAATTCATTATAACCCAGAGGCCCACAAAACATTGGTTTACCAAACCCGTAATCAACATCCACAAACCCTAACTTGCTCCAATCTGTCACATAAACAGACTCATAGTTGAATGTCATTTGGAATGGGTCAGTGTCAACCTCTTCCTTGGCAAACTGAAAGAATTCAACTGCCATCCTCTCCTTCGCCTTCCGGATCATATCAACAACCTCCAATATCGTTGAATTAAGCACCTTTCCACTGGGTGCAGTCATCTTTACAGGGAAGACGGAATTACCATAATACCCCTTGTCGAGCTTCAAGAGATGGCGGACACTAGCGAAGAAGCACAGATTGACTATAGATTCAGGCTGAAGGTTCAATGCTCGGGTCCGGCATTGCCAAAGCTTAGCAGTTAAAATATCAAAAGTGGAGCAAAATTTACCAGTATACTCCATGTACTGAGACTTGAGTTTGTTGATGTAATCAATGGGAAAATCTATAACTGCATAGTCTAGGGCTAAGATGGGCAGTTCGGGTAACGGACTGGGTTTCAATTTTGGGTCCGGAAACTTTTCCCGGTCCCATACTGGCATAACAAGAGGTTTCGCAAGGCCGCGTGCTATGTCACCGACAGCTTGGATGAATTGGGCTGCACCCATGCCGTCCACCACTGCGTGGTTAGCCCGTAAACCCATCACAAATCCGCCGCATGCGAACGTTGTGACCTGGTTTAAATTTTTTAACAGATATATTAGCTTGTGATGATATAATTTAATCAAAAACATGACAGTAAATATTATGGAGAATCAGTTTAATTTAAGTGTGTCATAATATTTTTTTTTTGTCAGTATTAATTAGTCACAAGCTTGTAACTATTTCAAACAATAGTTGAAAACTTTATTTCCTATGCAATTAAAGAATTAATTTGTATGGTTACCAAATACTGAGAAGGGGAAATTCATGATGATATATTGATACTTCATTAATTAAGAGCACGTTCTGCTTCATTGTGAGCAGGAAATTCTTGCTTCTAAAGTCACGGACATGTAGATTCAGAATGGATTTTGAAGCAAAATTATATCCAATATTTAAATGTCAAAATTCACTCCGAATTCAAGTGTCAGCGACTTTAAAAGTAGAAATTTTTTATCCACAGAAGCAGGTGATCCAATTCCTTTGTTGAGATGTGCAATTTTTTAACTGATCACATTAATTTCTCTACTTTAGTTTGGTTGGATCCACTAGTTTAAAAAGTACCTTAAAGTACTGTATACATGCAAACTTTAGTTAGGCTGATAGGTTTAAATAGGACCCCATTAGGCTAAAGCTTCCCCACACAACTAAAAATAAATAAAAAGCGACTCGTCATTAATTGTAAGCTGCTTTTTTTTTATATGATATTTATCAGCTAGAGCACTGGACGAGGTTATCACTTTCATGTGAATATTGTAACTAGAGCTCCAAATGTTAGTGCATCTTGTGTTGCTATTTCCCTTGCACTAGAGTAAAAAAGAGTGTATTTTTTGTATTTTTTTTTCTCATTAGAAGGGTCCAAATGTACTATATATGATTTTGTACTTCAATATGCTACACATCATTTATCTCTGTTTTTAAAGTCTAAACAGTCGATTCGAAATGCTCAACATGATCTTCATAATAAAATATGCTTGAAAACCAAATTTTATATTTTTTTTACATAGGTACAATATCATTTTTCGGATGATTCAGAATCTTCTTAAAACAATGATTTTGTATCTATCTAAAAAAAATAGTAAAAAAAATTCTAAAAAATATAAAATTTGGTCTCCAAGCATATTTTATTATGAAAATCATGTTAAGTTATTCGGATCGACTGTTCAGACTTTAAAAACAGAGATAAAGAATGAGGAGAATATTAAAGCACAAAATCATGCATGGTGCATTTGAACCCTCCTCTTTTTTCATATTGTAGTGGAAAATCTGAAAATGATGCCTTAAATTTGTTCTGTTATTTTTTATTTTAATGGTTGGCGGTATTTTTGTTCTGCTTTATTGCTTCTATCGTATATATTGTTTTAAATATTACTGAAAGATGCTCACAAGCTTTGTATTTGATTAAATCTAGAATATGCAAGATGCTATTAATTTAAAGAAGAGCATATCTGCATCCATGAAATCAACAATACATATTTTACCAAAAGAAAAGTTCATTTATCACTGATTATATCAAGAATTTTTTGTTTTTTAGTAGAAAGTTGCTTTACCTGCATCATTATAGCTGTGTTGTGCGGTTCAACCTCCCATTCCTCAGATCCAGGGCAGGGAACTAGCTCCTCTTTAGGTATCAACAATAGCCGTTCCAAGTTTTTGACATCCTCCAAGCTACAGTTTGCTTTTGCTTCAACAAAATACACGCCTTTCGCTGAACACTCGATTGCCGGCTCTCCTGGTATCGGTTCGACAATATGACCTGCGAGTGGATAGAAGAAAACCAGCGCCTTGGCAAGAGCATCACAGATCACTTTTGCCGGGTTGGTGGCAGCACGATACATGTGTATAGACTCGAATAGGCCACGGTGATTCGGGCATCGGTCAACCCAAGCGAGCCGGAGAGTCGGGTTCGGAGTTGGCTCGGCTGGCTTGACCACACCTTCTGAAACTTTTGTCACTTTAAAATTCATTCTTCTCCTTCTTTTGGAGGTATTAGTGTACGTCTTCAGTTGTAATTTGGTTTTGCAAGTGCAAGAGAGCTGCTCTATATATACATGAGAGATGAAGGTATGAAGCCGATTTGTACGGAGATATATAACCCCACAAAATCTTTATATTTCGACTCGTTTACTTCACAACTCTCGTTTATCAATGCCTACCTATCACCTTTTGGCTTTTGGGCGTGTAAAACCAAAAATAATAATATAAAAAAAAAGTCTCTGATCAACTATTCTTTGACGTGTTGACTACCTCTGACCCCTAATAATGAGGGCATGCTCACGAGGACGGAGTAGGTCCGATGGACTTTTGGTTTAATGAGATATGACCGTCCAATCCATCTCAAGTTATGTGCGCACGAAAATTGAAACAATCACGCACGAAATTTAAAGTATTATACACGAACCTTAAAGCAGATTGGACGGTGATTGAACCCATCAAACCAAAGTAGGTCCTATACCCATTGGACCTACTCCCAAGTCCATGCTGACTCGGAAATAAATCTGCTGTTATTCCGATTCCAACCGTTCAAAGTATTTCATATGCGAATCTCAACAAGAAACTTTTTTTGTGTGCGAATTTCAACAAAGATTAACAATTTGAATCGGAATAACAGGTTCAGATTTATTTCCTGCCCACACACTATGTATTTTTGTTCTTTTCATTTTACTTTTTTGGGCTGCTCATTTACTTTTTGACTTGAGAGTAGGTCCTATGCGATCGGACCTATTTAGTTCGACGGGTTTAATCACTCTTCAATATGCTTTAAGATTTGTGCACAGATTTTGAAATAAATCAGACGGTCAGGAGCTTGTTGTGTCCGATGGGCATTCTCATCGGACCTACTCCGTTTTACTTTTTTGGGAGTGCTACTCAAAACAATTATCAACAAAGAGTAGAACTAGGGTGTTCTTAAGTTTACCGAGTCTCTTTGTAAACTCAGCTCTAAAATTTATCGGATTGACTTTAAATAATAAATTCAAACTATTAAAATCCTTCTATCTTATGAGAGATGCATCTACATACAAAAAATTTTAAGTTTCCAATTAAGTTTGTATAGAGTGAAGTGGTAAAAAACATTCAGAAAATGAAGGCATTGAAATTAATTATTAACCTTCTAATTTTGACCGCTTGACTTTATACTAAACAAATTTGAAAGTTTAAAATTTTTGCATTTAGACACATCACTCGTAATGTAGAAGAGTTTCAACAGTTCAAATTCGTCATTTAAAATCTATTTGATAGGTTTTAAGGTTGAGTTCACAAAAATAACTTGGTGAACTTAGGAAGACCCTAGTTCTACTCATCAACAGATGGTCTAGATTAATTTCAGTCAGATCAAATTCAATCCGGTGCCAATAAAAAATGTAGGGGTCCGTTTTGATATTTGTGTCATGTTAATCTGGACCGTCCGTTAACAATTGTTTCGAGTTAGGTTTCCGGCCGGGAGGATCTGAATTCCCCATGTATCGTTCTAGTTAAAAATAAAGAACAAAAAAAATAGACAATCTAATACATAATTAAACCAATGATTGCAATTTTGTAGTTGGGACTTGAAGAGTTGATGCAGTCCATGTAGCTATGTTATTTGTCTTTTCTTTGAAATACTGATAGTGGCTATCATTGTAATACAACAATAACAACTGTTTTGGCTTAAGGGCTATGTCATTTGTCATTACCTAAAAATTAATGCTTTACCAAATCCGATGGTCCTTGAATTAATAATTTGTTAGTTAACAAATTTCAATCAAATGAATGAATAATTAAAAATTGTGTTGCTCATATATAGAATACGGAAGAACATAGTATATATATATCTAGCAAATAAATAACACATGCAAAAGCGGGAAAAAGGAGCATAGATTGATACGAGAAGGAGACAGCTCGGCTGCATGCAATTAAGATGGGAGTAGTAGTACAAATTAACCACCTTAATTTGGGTGGTGCGTGTATATATCAGACAAAATAATAGAGCGTGCTTGATTTGGGTTGGTAACAGTTGTATCCATCTTCTTAATTAAATATATATATATATATATATAAAATATTAGGAGTAGAACTATGGTGTTTCTAAGTTCACCAAGTCTGTTTGTGAACTCAACTCTTAAAATATATCGGATTGACTTCAAACAACGAATTCAAACTGTTGAAATTCTTCTATCTTACAAGTGATGCGTCTACATGCGAAAATTTTAAAATTTTTAATTAATTTTGTATAGAGTCAAGTGGTCGAAAGACGTCCAAAAAATGAATACATTAAAATTAATTTATAAACCTTCTAATTTTGACAACTTGACTTTATACTAAATTAATTTGAAATTTTAAAATTTTCACATGTAGACACATCACTCATAAGATAGAACAATTTCAACGGTTTGAATTCGTCATTTAAAGTTAATTCAATAGATTTTAAAATTGAGGCAATAGGGCAGGGGCTCCAATATAGGTTAATTATGTAATAGCATAGGAATTTTTGTAATTCATTATGGCATGTGGTTGTAAACACATTTATTAATACAATCTGGGTAGCATCTACCAAGTTTTCAAAAAAAAAAAAAAATTTTAATTGAGATTACAAAAAAAATTGGTGAACTTAGGAACACCCTAGTTCTACTCAAATTATAGAGTGGGCTTGATTTAGGTTGGTAACAGTTGTATCTATCTTCTTAATTAAATATATTTATATCTTAAATAATAGAGTGGGCTTGATTTGGGTTGGTTGGTAACAGTTCTGTTTAATTAATTTCATATTAGTTGTTTCTGTCTTAATTAGCAAATTAATTTAATTATCAATTCCCTAGTAATTTTATAATTTCAGATATTATGAACTAATTGTAAATAATGTCGTTTAGTTTAACTAATATTGCTAATTTAGCAAAAAAAAATTAAATTATTAATTACTTCCTATTAATTGAAATTGTAATTGTCACATCAATATTTACAATTTTTTCTACAAATAAAATGATGATGATGATGATGATGACAACAAAAGGTCATCTTCCCTGTCACGAGTCAGTTCGATTTAAAAGTGACTATAATTTTGAATAATTAATAAATAAAGTTGGTTATGACTTATAACTTACTGGCATTTTTTGTCACCTCAAATTGGATTGGCCATGCACTTTGTCTATTATGTTGGAATTTACAAGTCTAGCTAATCTCATTACATCAACTAATCACACATGTAATATTAGATTGATGGATTTTGGATCATCAAAAATCAGTGTAAGAAATGTTCTACAGGCCAAATCATTTGGCCTAAATTAATATTAAATATGTATTAAGATATTAGGTTGAATATATTATGGATATAATGATCTGTTATATGTAATTCTGAATAAGTATCTCTGAAGTGGTGCGATTGAATAGGTGCATTTGAGCTGGTGCATTTGTTCATTTTTCGGATTCGATTCAGTTTACACTAATTATAGAAAATGTAAGAGAGAAACATAGAAAAAAAGTGCAACTGTTGTTGGTACTAGCATACCGACTTATAGTAGTTTGTTAACCAGTTTGTGTGGATACTGGTGGAGGCGCATTTGTTGTTGCTAGTGCGTATATCCGACACGTGAAAGAAGAGAAGAGGTTGACTGCTCCTACAATTAGATGAAGATTTCCGCTGCTCGTCTAGTGGTAAACTCTATTACTCTTGGAGTTTAATTTATACTTAGATTTTAGTTTTTAGATAGTGAACAAATTGAAACATTGAATCAAATTATTGCACTATAGCTTATCTGAAATCCCCACAATAAGGAGGATTCATGTCAAGTCAAGCACATATCATTACCATTTTCAAAATTTTCTGCTAATTTTGGCTTAAATTGGTTTACCCCGTCAGAATCAACGAGCTCGCGACATCCCACAGCTATTTTATATAACTTGCAAGGACGACTTGCATTTTTTAGTTCTAAATCCAAATTAACTTGCTTTTCCCCAAATTTAACTAGGAATCAAACCTGTAATTAATCCGGATTGCATGATGCCAGTCTCTAGAGACGGGTTAATTTATTCAAAAACAACGAATTCAAAAACAACTTTCTTATAAGAGAATTAGTAAGATGGCGACGCAGTTTTGGCCGCGCCCACCTTCTATGTGGTTTCAGCCAAGCTTTCATTCACCGTCGGGACATGACTCTAATCGAACTTGCTTTTTAGGTTAAAAAATCTAGTCTCCTTTGGTTTGTAAGTGCAGCTAATTGTTGTTAGGAGATAGTGCACTGGAACTGTTTTTTTTTTCAGAATTTTTGGTTTTTTCTAATATATTGATGTTTATGCCTTTTCAGAATTTGTGTTACTTTTGAATGTTGGTGTTTATGCTTTTGTGCTGTGCTATCTGCCTTGTTTAAAGTCACTAATTAACTAGGATTATTGAGTATGTTTTAAGTTCTGAATTTCTGATGTAATGTTTGATAATAAGAAACGTACCTAATTTAGAATTAATTACTAGGCAATCAATAAGCATTAAAATAAATACTATAAATACAAGAATTTATTTGCATTTTTTCCTGATCTCACCCTCTTCCTTCTTGTCAGACCTTCATACAAGAATTTATGTGCAGTCATCACTTATCTGTTTACTTAGTCTTATTTGTTATTAAGATTTCAACATGAATGTTATTGAATATCTCATATTTTCTAAAATGACTAGAAAGATACGTTAGGTTTCTTATTCACTTTTGTCCTGTGCACAATAATTGAACCATTTCTAGTCTGATTCTCTTATAAGAAAGTTGTTGAGTTTCTCAAAAAGAACATACTTACTATTTTCTGCATATCCATAGTTGCTTTGATGATATTTGTAAATACAAGATGTTTCAGGGACTTGTCTGAATATTTGTTGTTCCTTTGTCAGATCTTCTTTCCTGTTCCTGCCATATGATCGATGGAGCAAGTTCAAATTCAGTATCACGACTTCATGAAGCATCATTCATGGAGCAAGTTCAAATCCAGTATCGGTTACAATGCTAAATCGGTTCGGTTCGGTTCTATTTTTGAAATCGAATTATAACTTTGATTTGCTTGGTTTCAACCGAACCAAACCGATGAACACCCCTACATATGATCTTTATTCCTTCTTCCATCTCATCTCAAGTTGGTTCGTATAAAATCTGTATATCTTTTTGAGGTAGGTCTTAGGTGCATATCGTCAATTTACTGCATCACTTTAGTTTCTCTGAATTCATTTTGCTGATTGATAAAGCTTTATTGTTAAAAAGGTTTTTTTTATAATTATCAGTCTATACTTTTCCCGCACAGTTCTTGATTTCATTGTAGCATGACATGAAGCTTGTTTCTGATCTCTATTAACAATAAGGTTGAAATAACGAAGAACTCATTCTATCGTAATACTTCTAATTTTAAGCTTCAATTAAAATAAGGTAATCCCCAATTGATTGTTGGATATCAAAGAATGACAAAATCGGTACAGCCCGCTTCATAATTATGTTCAATGAGATGTTAAAATATCAAATTAATGAATAAAACATGTTTAAAACACAAAGATTATGATGATTGCGCCACAAAAAAAAAATAGTGAGAGAATTGGTTAGAAGTATAAATTAATTATGGAAAGGTTCTACACAAGTTGAAATAAACGGTCCGTATCTTATATTTATGGTTGAGTGCTCCCAAATCCCAACTTGATGGAATTTATTTGCATCGATTATATTGTTGTCAAGAAAAAAAAAATGCCACTGATCTAGGCCCATAATCGAGCCCAACACCAATTAGTGGCCCATAATTGTCCTATCGAGTGATTAAATTGTGCAATCTTTGATATGTCCTTCTATAAAAAAGGCTAAAATGTAGACTTTAACACACACCAATGCACACGTGGTTAAACAATTAAGGACAACTGGGGAATAGAAATTGTTTTGAGTAAGTAACTTAATTATTATTACAAAATATTTGCTGGGACACATAATTATTATTAATCAATTGAATTAAAGCACTTTGCCTTTTCGTATACATTGGGACGCATGTATGAATCGTTGCTTTTGTTCATACTGATACATCCCCTTTATTTAAATTAATGGGCTCACACTGTCTGTCTCAATTTCCTAAGTGATATTTTAGTGGGCAGTATTAATTATTCTGTTAATAAAAAAAAATCCTATATAAGAAAATGATTCTGGTGTTACTGTACCGAACTACAAACTCTTCTCTAAACCAATATATACATTCTCACGGGAAGATATATCCAAATGGCATCATAACCTCCATACAGCGTCTGCAATTCGAACAGAGACCATAACAGTATCACATCTGTTTAAGATTTTCAGATATTCCCTAACTAAAGGAATTGGCATAGGAAAGAGCATTAACTCTGATGTTTTTACTGTCGGCGAATATAACTGGATTGTTAAATTCTTTCCTGATGGATCCACCAAAGGATGACCAAAATTTTATATCTATTTTCCTTCAACTTGAAAGTGAAGCTACAGATGTGAAGGTACAAGTAAGTTTCACCATACTTAAACAGAATGGTGAGCCCTCTAACTTTAGCATTCAACACTCACCTTATACTTGGACTTCAAAACATCCCAGCAAGGGTTGTCATCAAATTGCAAATAGAACTGAATTTGAGGCATCAGAATATCTGAAAAATGATGCTTTAATAGTGAGTGTACGGTTACGGTTATTAAAGGAACTAAGTTTGAAGTGACTAACTCCCATGGCATCATTGTTCCACCGTCGAATTTGAGTCACAATTGGGCTAACCTACTAGAGAGCGGAAAGGGGACGGACATTACATTTGTAGTGAATGGAGAGAGAATTAAGGCTCATCGGTGCGTGCTTGCCACAAGGTCGGCTGTCTTCGATGCCGAACTTTTTGGTTGCATGAAAGAGAAATGGACAGAAACCATAGCATTTGAAGATATTGAAGCACCAGTTTTCAAATTCATGCTTTGCTTCATATATTCTGATTCGCTACCTGATTTTGAGAGGACTAGTGATAATGAAGGTGAAAAGAAAGATCTGAGGTTGATGGCTCAACATTTGCTAGTAGCTGCAGATAGGTATATATAAGTTATATTTTGTTTTTCTCTTCTAATCTTCCTTTTACCAATTTTAATATGACGAACAAATATCTGAATGATAGGTATCAGTGAATTCGCATCCTCTGAGATATCTCAAACTTTGCGTGACTTTTAGGAATATGTCAATCGTTCAAATACGTTATGCACGAATCTTAAAGCAAAAATAATACTGCCCCCTACGTCCCCCCGAATAGGCACCGGACACGTCGGTCACGCAAAAATTGAGATATCTCAGAGAATACGCACCCGGTATCAGTTGGATAGGTTGAGGTTGATGTGTGAAGATTTATTGTGCAAGAATCTCGATGTGAGCAATGCTGCGACTACAATAATTTTAGCCGAGCAACACAATTGCAGTCAACTTAAAGCAGAGTGCCTCAAATATATGAGTTATTCTGAGGTTTTTAAAGCAGTGGTGCAGACTAATGAATTTCACAATTTGATGAAGATTTGTCCATCAATTTTGAAGGAAATCTAATTTTTTTTTTTAAAGATGATTATTCTTGATAAAAATTTGTCCATCAGTCTTTCCTTTTTCATATTAATTATGTGTTGTCACGGTTTATGTAATCAAGAGTAACTGGTTTTGCACTTGCATATATATATTACATGGACATCATCCGGGGAAATGATCGACTATACAGTATTATTAACTTGTTTTTTTACTGTGTAATTGCTTTCGATGCAACTTACTTTTCCACTATTATTATTGATTTATTGTCTTCCATATGCTTCTTTTCTGAAACTAAAGAATATAAAGTCGTGTTTTTTATTAATAACCATTAAAAAATATTAATAAAAATAACCATAAAAAATTTTAATTTTATAAATAATCAAACTGCCTCACTGAGAGGCAGTCCTCTCTGAACACCAAACCGCTCCTCCATGGGGCAGTCCTCTATGGAGACAAGACCGCCTCCTGTGGGGCGGTCTGCTACAATAACATTTTTTTGTATGTTTTCATCTAAAAATAAGAAATGAAAAATATTTAATTTTATAGCAAACAAAAATATTCAATCTTATTATGTCCTTAATTTTTTTTAAATATCTTAATATTTTCAACTTAAAATGAAAAAATGAAAAGTGTTCAATTTTATAACAAAAAAATGTTCAATCTTACACTGTGTATAGAACCCAATCCAAATACTGAGAAAATATACTCTTCACATATTTCTTTTATTTTTTAAGTCATTTTGTGTTATCTTTTATAAATCATAAAAAATAGTAAAAATATTCCAAAAATAGTAAAAATTGGTATTCTACAAGTTCATTATATAACCAATTTACCGAGCTACTTAGATCGAAAAATAGAAATGAAAATCTTAAAAGGAAACTTCAACTCAAGTTTTGAAGCTCTTCCATTTGTTTTTTGGCAATTCTGAATTCTAAAACCCAACGTTGCTAACATTGATGCATGCATATTTTCACAAGTTTTCTGAAAAGTCATCATTTGCTGAAACCGGACACTCGAGCACCGTTTTATGGCCGTTTGAAGTTTCATCGTCGTTTTATACCTTCTCAGTGAATATATTATCTCTCTTGCTTTATTCATTGTCCTAACCTCGGTTATTTACGAGAGATGTCTTAGATAAATACATGTACAACATGCAGGTGCTTAAGAAATGAGAGAAATGACTTAAAAAAATTAATACATATGCATTATAACAGAAAGACACATATCAAATTTGTTAGAGTAATAATAAATATCCGTCTGAAAGAGTTGTAATGTTAATTTCTAATAAATCAAATTATATAGTATTGACTACTTTTCGGAGCTTAAATGAATTTATTTATTTGCTAATAAAAAATAGGAACCAGCCAATAATTGGTCGGTTTGGGTATTTTTAAAATTACCTAACTTTCGTGGACATACTTGACAATTTATATTTATTGTTGGATATTAATAAAAATTACAGTGTAAGATTGAACATTTTTGTTTATTATAAAATTGAACACTTCTCATTTTCCATTTTTAGATGAAAATATTAAGATCTTTAAAAAAAATTTGAGGACATAAATAAAATTGAACATTCCTCATTTCTCATTTTTAGATGAAACCATTCAGATTCCAAAAAAAAATGTTACTGTAGTAGATTGCCCCACGGGGGGGGAGCCTGTCTCCATAGAGGACCGCCCCACAGAGGGATGGTTTGGTGTTCAGAGAGGATCACCCCTCAGTGGGGCGGTTTGGTTATTTATAAAATTATTTTTTTATGGTTATTTTTATTAATTTTTTTATGGTTATTAATAAAAAAAACACGGTTGATTTTATCAGTCTGAGTGAACTAAGTTTCTTTGATTCGATAGAACATAGTCCACTAAATAAAACCAAATGAAAGTATGAGACCCATGGAAATATGATAAAAATAATATCACGGATATTTTGCAAGTTCAGGTGCTCAGCTTCAGTAATTCTGAAAAGTTAATTAAAGCAAGTGAGTGCACTTTAAACATAACAGGAGAAAAGTTAATTAAAGCAAGTAGGGTTTCATGAAAACTTTAACAGGCAAGAAGTGCACTCACTTTAGCATAAACTTTTTTTTTTAAGGTAAGGTGGCAGCCATCTTACGGTTTTTCATTAATAAGAAAAGTATTTACAGAGTCACAAATGAACCCATACACCACTTAAAGGAAAAGAATAGAAATAAAATTAAAAATAAAAGATATTTTAGTAAATTTGGTAAATTTGGGTTAACTTAATATTTAATAAGCCTTATGAATGTTTTGCATTGAATTGTGGTTTTAGTCAGTGCCAATTATTTCAAATCAAAATTCATAATGTGACATAGTAGAAATGTAGAACAAAACTTATGTAGTTAAAAGAAAATAGTAGTCATTGTTAAGCAGCACACTTGTACATCCGTACACAACCAAATAATACTCTGATGCCAAATAAAATCAGAAACATGAAGGAAAAACAGATGTAGAATTTGATTAACCAAAGGTGCTTGATTGAACAGGTGATGTTTAACTGGGACTCTACATTTATTTTGGCAAAAAGTCCATTTTAAGAAACCCATGTAGTAATCAGAGCAAAAAAATGAAGGAAATCTTACATTCAAAATGGAAGGTTCAGGTGGCACTTAACAGGTTGATCATGGTTAAGTGGTTCAACTGGATGCTCAACTGGCTTGAACTCAAGTGCTTGTCCAATCCCATGAGACGATGCTTTAATAGTACGTGCCGAACCTCGAGCCTCTGAGTTAGGTACCAGTGTTTCCCCTACCTCCTAAAAGTTGCAAAATTACAAACAAAGTTTAAATGTCAAGTTGTCACAAATTAATCAGGAGAAGCACGATCTTAAAATTCAAAGTTAAAATAAAAACATAAAGGGGCTGAATATTGCATTTATGCCCCATTGAGCATTAAGTAATGAAATATAAGGGCTAAATAAATACAGTTGGATAATGATAGCCCATGTAATTTTTACTGACAAGCTAATTAAAGTTAATGACAACATATTTAAACTAGAAGTTACTGATCACATGAGTGGCATAATTTATGGTTGTAACTATTAAAAGGTAGAATAGATGCTTTAATAAAGAAAAACTCACTCATAGGAATAAAGAAGAATCATGATTGAGATATTTGCTCACTAAAGCAAAATCAGAGACAAGACTAAAGTCTAAAGAGTCATCTAACTTTAAAGAGATATAATAATACATTTTTTTTTTTGAAGTAGAGAGATATAATAATACATTGGTAAGCAGCAGTACAGGAATGACCTCTGTTAGGGTTTTAATAAACTTTTATGCAGAAATCGAAGATGAACCTCCTGGAATTTCCAATTCTTCAACCCCCTAAGAAAGGATGTACATAAATGAAAAAAAAAAAATAACCAAGTAATTTCTAAGAAATTTCTAAGAAAAGTAAGAGTGACTGAGCTGACGAGGAGGTAAGAGATTTCGCAAATCTGACGGAGCGGAGGAAAGGGGTGGCGCTAAGCAGAGGAGTTGACACGTGCTTTTCAGTCTCTTTGGACCATATCTACCCCACAAAATTCTCTTAGAGGAAGGGGGTGGCGCTGAGCTGAGGGCGACCGTGCTGAGAGGAAATCGCGCGACGGAGAAGAAAGGGGTGGCACTGAGAGGAGGAGGAGGCGATTGTGCCGGTGCTGATCGCGATTTCACATATCACTTTTTTTGGTACTGGCCCGTAATTTCACATTTTTACACAAAACTTTCAGCTACCGGTGCTGATACGGTCGCTGAAAGCATAGTAACATAGTTCGGATTCGGTTTGGCGGAATTAAAAATTCATGATTCGGGTATAATTCGGGTATAATTCGGGAATGATTCGGTACAATAATGAACAAAAAAAAACAATTTCGGGTGCTTCCCTGATTGGAGGGGATCCAGCTAGGGGTGTTCATCGGTTCGGTTCGGTTGGAACCGAACCGAACTAAGCAAACCAAAGTCATAATTCGGTTTTAAAAATAGAACCGAACCGAACCGATTTAGTATTGCAACCGAATGAACCGAACCGAACCGAAGTTTTATTTGGGTTTGTTTGGTTCAAACCGAAATATATTAATTTTTTTATTTAAAGCAATTGTTTTGTAATAAACCGAAGTATATTAAGAAATAAACCGAAGTATATTAAGAAATAAACCGGAATATTAAGAAATAAACTGGGATATTAAGAAATAAATCAAAGTATTTAAAGCAATTGATTAAGAAATAGACCGAGGTATTAAGAAATAAACCGGGGCGGTTCGGATCAAATACATAATATATAAAAGTTCGGTCGGTTCGGTTATTTCGGTTTTGAAAATTTCAAACCGAACCGAACCATTAAACCGAAAAAACCGAACCGTTTGAACCGATCTAATTCGGTTCGGTCCAAAACCGATTAAACCAGACCCAATGAACAGAGATGAATCAAGACCCAATGAACCGATTAAACCGATCTAATTCGGTTCGCATCCTCTTGATTTCCAATTTTTTGAAATCAAGACGGGGGCCGGCCCAAAATTTGGAGTTCAATTCAACCGTTTTTTTTGCGTTTTTATCGCGAATAATTCGTGACTCACGTTTTATACGCGTTTTATTCGTGAATAAAACGTATTATACGTTTTTTGGAGTTTTATTCGTAGTTCGGTTCGGAAACGTCAAAAAAAGAATAAAACGCGAATTATTCGCGAATTATTCACAAGTTGTGTTACTATGGCTGAAAGTATTGGTCTCCAAAACATTTTATTTATTATTATTATTTTTTTTTTAAAAACTTTCAGCGACCGATGACTGTGTCGGTCGCTAATACGGTCGCTAATACAGTCGCCGATGCTATATTTTGCTGTAGTGTCTCCACTACTCACACTACTATTTAGGAAAAACTATAAATACCTCTCTTGTAATATGATTCAGTGTGCGTGTTTACCTGTGATTAAATCCAAAATTATAGCTAGCAATCCTCATTGTTAGACTAGATTAAAGGTACTAGGGAGAGAGGCAAAGCATTTAGAAGCTAAGGTAAAGAGACGTTATCTAAGGAGTAAATGTTCTTTTTCAAGAAAGTTGTAATCTATGTTCTCTTTAATTGTCATGGCCATAAGTAGCTAAACTTCTCATCTCTATGGTGAGGGTTGTACTTGAATTCTTAATTAATGTTTTGATATTTGTTTATGTTTTCTTTCCGTTGAATTTCTTTTGCAATTTAATCTTTTTATAATATATGTGCATACATAGTTCCGTCTACTATATGTCGATAACCCTCTACATACCAATGGGTACGTAGTCGTTTGCATCATTGTGTGAGAAGGATAATGCATAATAAGTACTAATACTTCGGCTAACGAGGCTTGATAGCGGTTCAAAAACTAGAGTTAGAACTCAAGGAGCTCCCTTGGCGGGCTAAAGTAATAAGCATCTTAGGCTAAGTTTGGTCTCTCTACGGACAAAATAGTGCTTGGAAACTAAATTTTACATTTTTTAGAAAAAAATTACTATTTTTTTAGATAGATAGAAAACTGTTGTTTTTGAATTATTTAGAACCATACAAAACAGTGATTTTGAAATA
This sequence comes from Carex arenaria, assembly GCA_964058825.1. Lineage (NCBI taxonomy): Eukaryota > Viridiplantae > Streptophyta > Magnoliopsida > Poales > Cyperaceae > Carex > Carex arenaria. The sequence goes on along the minus strand of CAXKVW010000183.1, from coordinate 388,159 downwards.
TTTTTAAAAAATAGTAAAAAAATTTCAAAAAATATAAAATTTAGTCTCCAAGCACATTTCAATATGAATATCTTGTTAAGCGGTTCGAATCGACTATTTGGCTTTAGAAAACGATGATATGAGCGTAAAGTAAAACAAAATTCTTACTTCGCAACTCATGATAGACCATCTCATATATATATATATATATATATATATATAGAGTTGAGCTATGGTACTCTATAGAGTAAAAGGTCTTGGTACTCTACGGCACTATATTTTCATTTTAAAAATTCAATCACCCGATCCGAACCGTTGAACATGTTCTTCATATTGAAATGTGCTTGGAGACCAAATTTTACATTTTTTGGAATTTTTTTGCTATTTATTAAGCCACTTTGAAAATCGTAGATCCGATGGTCCAGAAATTTTTACTGTTTTTTACTGTTCACAGCAGATCTGAGATTTTCAAAGTGGCTTAATAAATAGCAAAAAAATTCCAAAAAATGTAAAATTTGGTCTCCAAGCACATTTCAATATGAGGAACATGTTCAACGGTTCGGATCGGGTGTTTGAATTTTTAAAACGGATATATGGCGTAGAGTACCGAGGCCTTTTACTCTATAGAGTACCATAGTCCATCTCTCTATATATATATATATATATATATATATGCGAAGTTTGACAATTTAACACTGACGCACGTAAAATATTTCATTTATGTTACCGCACATGCAGTTATAGCCCTAACATTCAACATTCAATTTAAAAACAAGTTTGCAAAAAAGCAAAAGGCAAAAAGCAAAAAGCCGAAAAAAAAAAAAAAAAACACACAATGCTTCTTTTCATTTGGAAGTGCGCCCCAACAAAAATTTCCTATTTAAACAGCAAAACCTCACTGCTCATCAGTGGTCAGACCATACTCGTTTGGCATTTTCAAAATCATAGATAGAATTGATCGATGGGTAAAAATTTTAAAAGTCCGGGGCTCGTATGTCTTCTATTCCTATTAGGAACCATATTTCTCCTCTCCTCTCGGGCTGACATGGTTGCCACAGCATACTCTCCAACCTCCATCAGTTCATGCAACGGCAGCGACATTACATGTCGAGTTGAGGTGCAATTATCGGATGAAGACGAGCTGCCTTTCGATCTTGAATTGCACAGGAGGATCCTAGCGGGCTCCATCCAGTATCATCCATTACAAAGAGGGCAAGCTTGCAAACCGCATTGCGGTCAACCAGGAACAGCGTACACTGGCCGTGGTTGTACCCACAGATATCGTTGCCGCCCTTAATATATGAAACACTCGCTACTGTCAGCAACTCTTTTGAAACAAGAGATGCACTGAAATATCTTTTTACTGATTGTATCAACAGTACGTAAGAGTTTGTTTTCTTATTTCATTCGAATAATATGGGGGATTGTATCTTCATTATTATCTTGTACGCCGTGCATGGAGTTATTGTGAAGTTTAAATCTGTTATATTATGTACCAAATTGTTATTTGTAATTGTACCCTACGAATGATGTATCTTACTTATATATATTCTGTCATTTTGACTCTTGAAAATAAAAATTATTAAAATTTAGTTTAACAAAATCTAACAAAATCTTTATAGATGCTTGTCCCTAGCTTATGATATCAATTTATGATGCTATACTACTGAATTTGTTCGTTTTGATATATGACATAAAATCTTATGTCTTTGTATCCATGATCTATTTGATTTTTCGCTGAAATCTTATACGAACTTTTAAGAAACAATCAATGGTTTTTAATAACGGTCTATATCATTTAACGGTATGTATGATCCGCTTAATAACTGTTTAATCACAATTTAACAGCGATGTGTTTTTTAAAACTTTTTTTTTAGGGTCAGTGGTTAAATAACACTAACGAATATATCGATAAAGAAAATATATTATTTACAAGTTCCTAATTTCTAATATTTTTAACGAAATTTGCACTATAAATAGAGACCCCCTCCTGTAAGTTTTTCAATAAGCCCAACTGTTAGAACAAAAAAAATACAGCAACATATATCCTAAAAATGAGATACACACGCAAAATGATCACCGCACTATTAACAGCTTTTCTCCTCATCAGCTATGCTCACTATTCTGAGGCGTACATTTATGATGGCAAACATGAGGGTACGTTTGGATGTGAGCTAGAATGGCTAGAATAGCGAAATTTGAGAATAGTAAATGAGAATAGAGAAAAAATAGTGATTTTTAGATTAGTGTGAAAATGGTGCTATTCGGATTAGTAAAAATGTTGTTTGGATTGTACATGTGAAATAGTGAATAGCTGTAATTAATAAAAAGATAGTATTAACAATATGCTAATTAAGAAGAAAGATAGGCAAGTGAGATCTCAAATAAATTGTCACAACTCACAAGTGGAGGTAACAGAAGTGGTGTCAAATTTGTCATTTCGGAACTGTGTTGGCAGAAATCTGAAAAGAAAATATTTCTTCACACTTCCGAATAGCAGTTATTCTAACATTTACAAAGAATAGAAAATAGTAGCTATTTTAGCTATTCCGAATAGCAAAAATATTGTTTGGATTCTAAAATAGCCTCTATTCTTGTATCATCCAAACATAGCCACCGAGTCAGAACAGATGTAGAAGAATTCCAAATGGATTGGATGTACACCTCCGGATTCTCCAGGCAAGTAAAACAGGCATATATAAACTATGAAACATTAGATCGAAAAAAACCCACCATATATGCCTTCTGGGTAGGGTTCGAGTTTGAGTTTGAACCAATTTCGAACCGAACTGATTCAAAATTAATGCAGAGTTTCGAAATGAAAAGAAGAGTTTGAGTTTGATTTGGTGCGATTCGAACTAGTTTCGAACCAAACTAGTTTGAAATTAAAGCAGTGTTTAGAACTAAAAAGAAGAGTTTCAAATTGAGCCAAACTCAGTTCGAGTTCAATTCGAACCAATTTCAAATTGAGCTAGGTTTGATTCATTTCAGAACCAAACTGATTTGATTCATTTCGAATCGAATCACGACCTACGAGTTTTTTGTGCACCACTACTGTTATGGGGTTTATTTTTACTATTTATTAAGTCATTTTGAAAATTGCTGATCCAATGTTGGCTTAACAAAATAGTAAAACTAGAAGCTACCGTTGGATCAGTGATTTTTCAAAGTGGCTTAATAAATAGTAAAAAAAATTCCAAAAAATGTAAAATTTGGTCTCCAAGCACATTTTAATATAGAGATCACATCTAATGGTTTGGACCGACTTTTTAGACTTAGAAAATTGAAAAATAAGTTGGTTGCACTTCGGCCGAAATACTACCGAAAATATATTAATCAATCTATCTATCTATATAGAGAGAGAGAGACACACACACACACGCGTAGCTTGGTAGCCTCTACCAAGTAATTTTCAAAAAAATAAAGAGAGATATACACGTATGATTTTACACGTTTATATTATGGCAAGAGGCGGGCTATATAAATAGTCTTTCCTACAAATTTTGCATTTTTACGGCGGCACGTGCCAAATAATGCCGTCGGTACTCGGTACATTAGCCGACAAATTGGGCCCAAGTTCTGGGCCTTTTAGGCCGTAATCTTCCGAAATGGGCTTTTTTTCTTGTGCATCCAGAAGAAATAAACTAATTTAGGACGACAGGCCCAATAACATCGACAGGTGCTTTCCCGTTTATTGGTTTCAATTTTAGGTAAAGCACCTCTAAAGAAGATATTGCTAAAGAAATATTATATCACATTTATATTTTCAACAATTTTATCGGTAAAATGTTTGTTTTTACCTGAGAACAGATTCGATTAATTAGGGTGTAATTATTTATGTTTATAGATCAATCAAAAGTTCAAGTTATATTTTTACAGAATTTTATTTGGGTAAAGATTAGTGTATGGTCAGGTTGCTTTCAAGTTTCAATCAAATATTGTGAATTGTATTGGGCAATGTTGTGTCATATTTGAGAACGAATCATTTTGATTCAGGTCAAAATCAGGTTTTTAGTTTTTAAATTAAGGGCTCCTGGTAATCATTTTTTAGCTTTTGCAATTTCTCAGACTCACATCATGTTAGGTTCAAATCATTTTCAAATAAGTCGTTGGAGTACAAGTTACCTGAGGGTTGAACGTTACAACTAGGGTTGAACAAAAAATTCGTAGTTTGTGATTCGATTCAAGTTTGATTTGAAAAAGTTCATAAAAAATTCGATTCGAAATAGTTCGAAATTAATTCAAACCAAACTCAAACTGAACCTAATTCATTTGAAATAGGTTTGCGAACTATTTTAGTTTAAATCTCAAAATAACGTAAATCGTTGATTTTCACTGATGACTTATGTTTACTGATGACTTAAAAGTTAAAACATAAGGCCGCCCAGCTATAAGTCATAACTCATAAGTCGTAACTCTCGTTCTCAGTTCTAAAATCCTAGACGACTTTCACCTCTCGCCCTCGACAACTACAATCACTCTTCCTTATCGTAAAAATTCTATTCGAAATTAATTTAAAAACAAACTTGGTCGAAATTAATTCAAACCAAACTCAAACTAGAGTACATTATTGAATAAAGTTAGAAAAATCAAAAGACAAGCACATGCCAGTATAGTCAAAGCTGAATCAGACTATGAGTGCTGGCACATTACCAGTTCTGGTTAGTTATTGATTAGGTGTAGTCACATTAATCCTTCACCAGTTTTTCTTATCAATTTTTAGTTAGTCGGTCTATTTCTCAAACAAAAGAGCAGTGAAACAAAACAAGGTGCTCTGGAACCAACACACTTTTGGTACCTACCTACTGAAAAAACGAAGAACAACACCTAAAGTTGTAAAAATCAATAATTTCTAGGATCCGACTCCGGTGCTCGCCAAATTGGCAAGCAGGATCCCGTTTTCCAAATCAAACCGTTCAATTTTTTTCATGCACGAATCTCGACACAGATTAATGGTTTGATTTGAAAAAACAGGATCCTGCTTGCCAATTTGGCGAGCAGCGGATTCTGATCCTATTTTCTAAGACAAGTCCTCACTGGTAACTGCTTTTGCATTTTCTTCTAATACTGTTTAAAAAAAACCAGGAGTTATAAAACTGGCCTCAAAGATCATAAACAATTAAGTATGTATCTAAAAATATATTTTTCTTATTTGGTTCAACAAAACACTTTAAAAGTGTATGTTAGAATGAAACATAGTACAAAAAATAAGAAACATGCAACAATAAAACCAGCAACTCCTAGAAAACCGTAAACTCACAACATAATAATCTCAAATGTTCCATTTAAAAAATTAAAAGAAAAAACAATTAAAAGTAAAAACCTACTCCATTTGTTTCATTCCACGCACAAACTCCTCAGAGTGCTCCTTCGTGAGACAGCTGGCTAGAATTCGGGTCCCATCCAGAGGTGCCGGTGCTTTCAGAATAACAACTGATGCAATAAAATCGTTATTCACCAGAGGCCCACAAAACATTGGTTTACCAAACCCGTAATCGACATCCACAAACCCTAACTTGCTCCAATCTGACACATAAACAGACTCATAGTTGAATGTCATTTGGAATGGGTCAGTGTCAACCTCTTCCTTTGCAAACTGAAAGAATTCAACTGCCATCTGCTCCTTCGCCTTCCGGATCATATCAACAACCTCCAATATCGTTGAATTAAGCACCTTTCCACTGGCTGCAGTCATCTTTACAGGGAAGATGGAATTACCATAATACCCCTTGTCGAGCTTCAAGAGATGGCGGACACTAGCGAAGAAGCACAGCTTGACTTCGGATTCTGGAGCAATGTTCATTGCCCGTGTCCGGGATTGCCATAGCTTAGCAGTTAATACATCAAACCCGGAGCAATGCTTACCACTATGTTCTAGATATTGGGATTTAAGTTTGTTAATGTAGTCTGTGGGGAAGTCTAGTATGATATAGTCTAGGGCTAAGACGGGCAGTTCAGGTAATGGGCCAGGTTTGATTTTTGGGTTGGGGAACTTTTCACGGTCCCACACTGGCATGACGAGAGGCTCTGGGAGGCCACGGGCCATGTCACCAACAACTTTCATGAACTGGGCCGCACCCATGCCGTCAGCCGAGGCATGGTTGAACCGTAGGCCAAGGACAAAACCACCACATGTGAATGTTGTAACCTGCTTATTAGAAATTACAGAGATTAATTATTGATGGCAACTTATGTAAAATTGTAACTTAAATGCGTGAACAGTGAACAGTTTGTCTTTTCAGGATCCACATGAAAGTAATAAATTAATTTTTTCCAACTTAATTACAAGATCTGCAAGAATTACGGACTACAAATATGTTGCATATGAGGAGCACTGATCTCATTTGTTGACTTGCTGAGAATTGAAGTGAAAGATTATGATGTTAGTGCCATAGTAACAAACTTGTTTGGTACATAACAACTAAAACTAAACTGAAAATGAAAGCTGTATTACAGGTCAAAAGGTAGCCTATGATATTACATAAGACATATATGTAGGAAGAAGTCATAATTTGTACAGCTATCCCAGAAGCTGACAGCTGAACAAACCTCCTTTGAAACCATTCAGTAATTGCAAGTTTTCCCAATTTTGGAAGCAAAGCAAAGAAACAAAAAAGAAAAAGAAGAAAAAGATATGGATGCCCTTTCTTTTAAATTAGTTTCAACCAGACCAATTATTGTACTGATATTCTTAATATAGTTAATCACATGTGCTTATGTTTAATTACTCCCAGATTGAAAAGCACATTATTTTTTCCAGAGCGAGGATTAGTAAAATGTCTATTCACATGTCTATAGTATTAAGATGCTCATGCTTGAATAATTAATCCATCAAGTGGTTAACTTTGTATGAACATGTATGCGGACATATGTACCTACCTATGAGCAATACAGAACCATCCAAAAGGGGTTGTTAGGTTGCATGTGACATAAACACATGAATACAACTCCAGATATGATAAGCACAACGCACCCCCCCTCCCAATGCTATTCCAAAAAAAAAAAAAAGAGAAAATGTTGTTGTGGGGATTTTTTAATCAGGTATATTCTGAATAACAAAACTGATATAATTAACTCCCCACCTTGCAAGAAAGCATTGATATTGTTACAAGTGCTGATAATGAGAAATCAAGTTATTTATGTTTCTTCCAAAAGTTAGGACGTATATATGTTAACATTTTACTTCATTTATTTTTTTAGTTTACTTGACCAATGTTTGTTGCTTTGACATAGAGATTCCATCAATTCTATACCTCATCCTAAAAAAAGAAAAATAATTTAAATACATTCCCCCATTTAGAAATGGATTAAATTTTATGTATATCTATTTGAGTAAGGCTTGGGTGCTATGGATAGCACCGGAGCCTCTATGCAACGGCTCAAAATTTGAGTTTTCAAAATCCTAACGGCCGATCCAAACCGTTCAAAATTTAATCTGTACTAAAATGTACTTGCATACCAAATTTTACATTTTTTTGAATTTTTTTACTATTTATTAAGTATGTTACAAAACCGCTGTTTTTGAATAATTCTGGATCACTGAAAACAGCGGTTTTGTAACATACTTAATAAATAGTAAAAAAATTCAAAAAAATGTAAAATTTGGTATGCAAGTACATTTTAGTACAGATTAAATTTTGAACGGTTCGGATCGGCCGTTAGGATTTTGAAAACTCAAATTTTGAGCCGTTGCATAGAGACTCCGGTGCTATCCATAGCACCCAAGCCTTACTCTATCTATTTTATTATCCATTTGTATATTTTTTCTAAGATTTCCTAGGGCTACGCTAATACCATTTCCTTTATATTTTCTTTGACCGAGTAAAACTATCCGGATGTCAGAGACATTACCAATGGCCTACTGGTCTAGTGGTGTCCATGAGTCTTAGAATCCCGTTCTTTTATTCTTAAAGTACAAATAAGACTAATTCAAGATAAACTAAATTACAGCCTTTGGCTTTGTCACACACACAAAACAAAACCCTTTTAGACTCAGTCTTCTAAGAAAACGAAGGTATAATAAGTGATGTTTTTCAGCTCAATTACAACTACAATGCAATAATGTGTGTGTGAGTATTGGGCAGGGGGGGATGGGCTGCAATTAAGGATTGCTCATTGTAGATTCATTTAATTTTAGATCTGTCAATGTAAATCCACAAATATCTTTGCAAAAGTACAGTTTGCAATTACTCTCTAATGTTTTGCCCATGTGTAAAAGCACCTGACAATTGCTCATATTTTGGTACTCATACCCAAATGACTTTTGGGTTGTTGATGCGTAACATCTGATAGTGAAATTGAAGAATAGTCGTCTAAATATTAAAATTACAGCTTCAACCTTTCTAAACACAAGTATGTGAAAGGGGGGAAGAGCATGGCAGAGGTGAAATGAGTATAGAAAACTGAGTATGCCAGGAAATCTAAATACCTTAAATAAGAAATCTCACTATTGTTATCTTTGATAATGACATTGCATGATTGTGATATTGGCTCGAGAGCCACCTGATCAAAAAGTAAAAGTGGCACTAACTAAAAGTTACAAGCACGGAAGCACCCCAATTTTTTGGAAACCATTTGGTACATGGCATGGTTCAATCAAAAACTCAGCCTTGCATTATTAAGGGGCTTTCAAGACTATTCCTTTTTTATTTGGACCACTGCAAATTTCATGGGATCATGTTCAACATTCCAAAACTAGAAAAGAAATAGGTGTTTTTTTTCATGGGAGAAGCAAAAGGGTTACAAAAAACCTATAATATACTTGTCCTTTTGACATGGATATTTAGTCATCTAGGATACAGAGGGTACATTCGGCCAGGACACAAAGCAATATTCTTATATTCATTAAAGAAGCCAGTTCATGCCAGCTAACTAATTTGGTCAAAAGATCTAAAATAAGCTTCCCATTTTTCCTTGATCCAACCCTACAAACTGTTGACTATGTCACCATGTTTTTAATTTCGGCAGTAATATTTTGCGTTTACACTACCAAAATTTTGAAACTTTCAACTTGTTCCTTACAATTGTTGATTTTTCTGTAACTGCAGAAGGAAGATTTACATTTACACCACCAAACTTAATTTTTTTAACAAGAGTGTACACACCATTAAATTTCTTCGCATATTTTATTATGCTCATTTTAAGCTCCGCATATGGTGATATTAATGGATAATGGCATGTGCCTTGAAATGCGTGAAGTCAAAATCAAACAGCTAGAAAATAATTTCAGAGCAGTGAGCAGATGCTTTTCTGGTATACTTTGCACAACGGTAAGTATGAAAGTTTAAAACTTTTGATAGGTATATCTGCAAAATCAACCTCACCACTCCCCAGTCGAACCCATCCCACTTGGATCTAATGTAATATAAATGATAAATCAACTAGAAATAGAAAAAGAAATCAAACAGAAGCTAATTAAACTAAATTATATACCTGCATCATCATAATTGTATTATGTGGCTCAACTTCCCAATCCTCAGATTTAGGATATGGCACGAGATCATCCTTCGAGATCAGCAATGGCCGATCCAAATACTTCACATCCTCAAGTGTACAATCTGCCTTCGCTTCAACAAAGTAGACACCGTGTGATGAGCACTCGATGGCGGGATGACCGGGTTCGGGTTCAACGATCCGACCCGCAAGGGGGTAGAAGAAGACCAGCGCCTTAGCCAACGCCTCCTTGATTACCTTGGCAGGTTCGGTACCTGATGGAAAGAGGTGCATAGACTCGACCAGGCCGCGATGGGTCGGATAGCGGTCGACCCAAGCGAGGGGCAGTGTGGGGCTCGGAGTTGGGGAAGCAGGTTTAACGGGTCCCTCCGAGATCTTTGTCACGGTGAAGCCCATTATGTGCTTTGTGAGTGGATTCAAGTGTGATTGCAATGGAGAAATTGGTGTTTGCTTTGAGCGGGGAAGAAGGATTTATATGTGAAGTATGGAAGCTTTGTGAGGAAAGCATAAAATGGAAGGGAAGGTCGAACACGTATCCTCTGCATTAACTCAAAAGCTTATCTTTTAAATTAATGCATCACAGCTGTCTGATTTTATCACGGGGTTTTCAATATTAGTGCGAATCTAGTCCGTACAGATATTAAAGCATGTTGAATGGTCCAGATTCATTAAATCAAAAAAATTCCATTTTGAGTTAATGCAGAGTATACGAATTCAGGGAAGGTCTCCTTATTAGACTTTTGCGGAGTGGGTGACACGATGGACTTGGTCGAGTAATTGATTTGTTTCTATATGTGTAGATAACTGTAATGCGGTTAACTGTATTCATTGGGTCTACGTGTTAATAAAAAGAAAATTCTAGTTCCTCAATGACCCGTCACATTAATCTTCCCAAATTGAGACACGGCCATCTTGGTTTCTTTGTGTGACGGTAGTTGAGGTCCTATACAACCATCTTTTTATAACAGAAAGCGTTAGTTTGTGTGGCAATCTTGGGGGTTATAACCATACTGACAAATGAATTATTCGTGTTCGGTTCCGCGTGATCAAAAATTCGTGATTCGGAAATAATTCGGACTTATTTTTAAAAATTAATATTTTCTCGGGTAAAATATTTTTGTATTTTAGAAAAGTTAATATTTTTTGCTATAGTATTTTTTAGAGAAAATCCGTAAGTATTTCATATTTAATATAAAAAATCTAACTGATGGGTCTAAGTGATAAATGTATCACCTAGAAAACTATAAAGTAAATTGTATAAGCATTATGTTCCTCTAGTATAATAAGTGAGATTCTCAGGAGCTTCTTGGTAAAATGTTCTTTCCTCTTCTTTTGACAGCTCCTTTCCCAAAACCATTAGGCGCACAGAAGCTCCATTTCCATCTACTTTGTTCTTTACCAGAAGCTCAACCAGGGAGGACGGAGGAAGAAATAACAAGAGAAATATCGCGAATTAAACGCGTATTGTTCGTAAAATTCGTATTATTCGCGTATAATTCGCGTATTAGACGATTAATACGCGAACTACCGAATTATACGCCGATTCATTCGTTGGGTACCAAAATTCGAATAAAACGTGAATTATTCGCGAACCATGTTATTGTGGTTATAACTTATAAGTGTAGATGGAACCATGGAGGTACAGTGACAAACGAATAGTTCGAATTCAGTTCGGCAGGATAAAAAGTTTGTAATTCCGATATAATTCGGAAATTATTCGGTATAAAAAAAAAAAAAAAATTAAAAAAAAATTCTTTTTTTTCACGTATATACGTTTGTTTTGCATTTTATTCGGAGTTCGGTTCGGTTTGTGAATAAAATGTATGTACTATCTATGAGTCATGAGTCAACTCGAGTTGACTCGAGTTATTCGCAAGTTGAATCCAAGTTGGAGTTTCTGACTCAAAACTAGATTAACAACTCAGACTCAACTCGGTTCTTGAACAACTCTATGGACAAGCAGTATTGAATGAGTATTTAATCAAATTCGAACAAATTTTATTTTGTATAACAAATTAAAATTATAACTCGCTCTATAAATTTAAATTGAACATGTATATCAAAGCAGTCTCATATAAATTTACAAAAAAATTAACGAAGTACATTCTTGTACATATTAACAAATTCCATACCCAATTTTCTAAATAACACAATCCAAAATCTCATTGTTTCAAACAACGACCTTAATTTACTTAGCTTATTTAGAACATCTTTTAAAACAGTCAGCACATAAAAATTTAAGATATAAAAAAACAAAGGTTGAAAATAATTTTTATACCATTCAATTTTAGTAATCCAATGATTAAAGTTCCACTTTTAAATTGTGATACAATGTAAGGCTCTGTTCAGTGTTAGTGGGAAAAAAAATCACTCATATATAGTGAAAAATTTTCCACACGCATAGTATTTCGGCCATTTAAAATTTTCATTCTCGTTTTCTTTAGACGGCCGAACAGGCCGTAAAAGATACCAATTCATAACATAAGTAGTGTGATGTTAAAAATATTATAATGTGGTGATTTGATATCAGAATGTTTTTTCAGAGGATGGAGGTCAATTCACAACACATTAGTCTAATAACCTTAACAACATAAAAAGATAACTTATAATCTTGAATCCAACCAGTAAATGTATATTAAACTTTATTGAATTTTCAATTCCATCAAAACTTATTATGTAATACCTACTTTATATAAGTCATATACATAATAATAATAGTAAAACTTGATGCAAGTTTTACTGTTAATCAAATGGTTGAAATATACAACAATTCACATTTAATTACATTTTATAAAATATCAAATGATTTTAAAATTGTATGAACGTTTATGCACAATCATTTATAAAGAAAATAACATGGTTAGAACTCATTTCTATTTTATAAAAATAATTGACGAGATTTAAAAAAAAAAAAGTATTATCAAAATTGTTAATACTTTATAACCTAACACAATTTCAAATTATATAATTTTGATTATGTAGTTTCAACTATTATTAAAAAGTTCATAACCTATATAATTAATTGAATTCACGTTTGAACTAAATATCCGGAACTAGCACATTCAACATATAGTGGTGAATTAATTTCCATTTATTTTTACAAAAAATATTGTATTCATGTGTGTTTTTTTATATAATTTAGAGTAAATAAAAAGTCATGGATATTGTAAAATTAGTTATCCTACATAACATAAAATTTTAGAGTATGTTCGGCTATTTACTATGTACGTGGGAAACGAAAAACAGCCCTCGCGCACAGTATTTTGGCCATTCAAAAATTTCTATTCTCGTTCTATTTAGACGGTCGAACAAAATCTTATATAATTGACTCACGTATACATTTAATCTCATAGCTCGAAAAAATGCTCTAAACTAAGGAATGGGATCTGCTGCGATTCGAATGTTATGAACAGTAATTCTAAAATTTCTATTTTTTCAAATTCAGCCGTCCAATAATTTATGTGCACGTATCTCAAAACAGCTGATTTTTGTGCACGAATCTTGAAACAATTTAACAGTTGGATTTGAAAAAATATAAATTATAGAATACTGTTCATGAGTGAAGAATCACAGCATATTCGGATCCTCTAAACTAAAGATGGATCAGAACTTTCCTATTTCTATCCGTTGCACAAATTCCTACATAGATAGAGTGATAGAGGGTATTAGCACGAGCCGAATAGAGATTAGAGAAGCACTTGGTTGTTGGATTTTTCTTTTTCTTTTTTCATTTTGGACAGAGGTGGTTGGATAATTAATTAATTACTGGATATATATATAATTTTCCTAGTACCTTTGTGTTGGAAAGTGATGGATTTGTATTATAATTTGAGGATATATTCCACTAGCCCACCAGACGAAAATGCCATTAGTAACGAACTTATATGGATCCGAATCGGCTAAAATTTGAGATCAATGAATAATAATTCTAAAATTTCTAAATCCAACCGTCCAACTATTTTGAGATGCGTGCAAGAAAAAATTAGCTGTTTTGAGATGTGTTCTTGAAAAACAGATGAAAATGTCATTAGTAACGAACTTATATGGATCCGAATCAGCAGAAATTTGAGATCAATGAACAATAATTCTGAAATCTCTACAATCTAAATCCAGCTATCGAACTATTTCGAGATGCATGTAAAGAAAAGCCAGCTGTTTTGAGATGCTTTCTCGAAAAAAATTCGACGGTTGAATTTGGATTGCAGGGATTTGAGAGTTACTTTTCACTAGTTTCGGAATTGCAGCATATTTATTTTCAACTTGTATATTTTCGAAAAAAACAGAGATCTTATCTTTTAAATTTTAATGTTTACAAAAAACAGAGACCAAAGTTTGCTAACAAAAAGTCTTTTAAAGCGAATGTAATTATACTAGCAACGAAGCTTCATATTTTATAGACTCATTTATGAATTTCTTTTAAAAATAATTTGATATAGTTGTAAGATTTGACTTCCATCTTTATTTAAGAAAAATAATATCTAAAATAAAGCCATTTTAGTAGTGAGCAAGTGACCAACAAAAGGAAATATAGAAAAGGAACTTGCGTACATCAGTCATTCTTTTTCATTTTTATTTTGACATGAGCGAATTTTTTTTTTTGGCAGTACAACTGAATTAAAATCCATTTATTTTAGAAATTTCGCAGAGGCCAGTGAATTAAAATTCTTTCACACCTTTTTTCCCAGTGCAAAAACCAGAATGTTACCTCACAATTCACATCTCCAGCATTTGAATTTACAAAAATCAGTAGGTCGAAGACAGAATCTCCTCTGGTAAACTGAACATTAAAAGGCCGAAATTTTTATTTATACCATATTAAAAAAAAATAAACCAAATAACTACTGTTTTTGGAAAATTAGAAAAATATTACGTCCGCCAATTCAATTGACAGATCAAAATTTGAGTCCGTCATTTCTTTTGGCAGACACTTTTTTTTTTAACAAAATTTATCTAAAAACTGAGGAAAAGCAAAAAAAAAAAAAAAAAAGTAGCCCGCCATTTCATTTGACAGACACACTTTTTTTTCTTCCTCCTATTCTCCTAACCTTGAATTTTGTTAAAAAAAAAAAAAAAGTGGGTCCACCAAATGAATTGACGGATCCCCAGACAGGGTCCGCCAATTGGCAGATTCGCCTTTTTTGGTCCGCCAATTTAATTGGTGGACGTGTTAGAAATTGAATTATGTGAAAATATTTGGTTTATTTTTTTTTTAATATGGTATAAATAAAAATTTTGGATTAAAAGGTAATGAAGGTAGAAAACTTTGTTATCTGCCTGAGTTCGGGTAAAGATTTTAACAGAGCAACTTTGGCATCAAGTAGCGCACGAACTATTTGCAACTCTGTTTTCATCTACAGTACTTTCGTTGTATGAAGTCAAAAATTATTTGTTAAAATTTTCACCCTGAGTTGGCATAGAAATCACAAAAGAACATTCAAAGACAAATTATACAATTCAATCTTTTAGATTCAAAGACACGATGAATATGCAAGAAATCAAGTAATTAGTTTATTTTGAACATGCGACCTCTCATACAAATAATATTGTCTTTTATTATTAGACGAAAGAGTAAAGACTGATTCTCATTTGTGCACATAATATAAACCAAATTATAATTATAGTACATAAGTATAAGGGTTTATTATCAAGAAAGTGATTACAATCCCCAGCTATATAATAAAGAGATAAGATTTGGTCCAAATGTCTTTGGACCGGACAACGTCCAAAGTCTCTAAAAATCGGATGATTAAAGTACGAACAGTCAATCTGAACCGCTCAACATGATTTTCATATTAAAATGTGCTCAGAGACCAAATTTTATATTTTTTTGAATTTTTTTTTTTAGATACGTACAACATCATTGTTTCTGAACGGTCCAAAAACAGTGATTTTGTACGTATCTAATAAAATAGTAAAAAATTTCCAAAAAAATATGAAATTTAGTCTCTCAGCACATTTTAATATGAAAATTATGTTGAGCGGTTTGAATCTACTGTTCAGAATTTAATCGTATGATTTTTAGAGACTTTGGATGGTGTCCAGTCCAAAGCCATTTGGACCAAATCTTACTCCTGTATAAAACCGTTAGAATAATTATATTAATTTAAAGATGAGAGAAATTTAACGATAATTTCATTGCTCGTACCAATTGACTCGTTATAAAACTTTGTCAAAGTTCATTGTAATTAGTTCATTTTGAACGATTCAATGTTTTAGATTCAAAGACACGATGAATATGCAAGAAATCAAGTAATTAAATTATTTTGAACATGCGATCTCTTACATAGATAATATTGTTTTTATTATTAGACTAAAGAGTAAAGACTGATTCTCATTTGTGCACATAATATAAACCAAATTATAATTACAGTTCATAAGTATAAGGGTTTATTAATTATCAAGAAAGTGATTACACTCCGCAGATATAACCGTTAGAATAATTATGTGTAAATTAAATAATTATATTAATTTAAAGATGAGAGAAATTTAACGATAATTTCATTGATTTATTAAAAACTTTCACTTTTATGAAGCGTAGATGTCATTTCAGGCTTTCTTTTCTGTTTGAACGTGCCAATTGACTCGCTGTTATAAGACTTTGTCAAAGTTCATTGTTTGTTATAGACAATTTGTATTGAAGAGCAGAAACGTAAAATATATAATATTTCACAGTTAGAATTTGAATTCAAGTTTTGCCTGTTACAAAATGAAATTATAACCACTAAACTATATTATTATTAGAATAATTGAATCGTATAAACATTGAAAAAAAATTAAATTTTAATATACAAAATTAAAACTTCTAAATTTTATTTGATTATTTTTGTTTTGAAAAGTGAAGATCTGTTCACCCACTTCCATTTCATCCTTGAAGCATGAGTTTTAATATAATAAAATACAAACAAATATAAAGGAGTGTGGCTAGTATGATATCGGTGTCATACGACACCAACTCCAAAATTAATTAGATATAGTTCAAACGACTAATTCAAATACGTTCAAACCGATTTACTTTATGGGTGATGCATTTACATGCAATTTTTTTCATACTTTCAAATTATTTTAGTATCAAATCAAGCGATAAAAAATGTTTAAATATGAATGCATTAAAATTAACTTAAAAACTCACAAATTTGATTGCTTTACTTGAGACTAAATAAATTTGAAAAATTATAAAATTTGCATGTAACGGACAACTAATGAAGTAGATCAGTTTGAACGGTTTAGATTTACCATTGGAACTTGGAAGTCAAATCGGTAGATTTTGAAGTTGGTGTTATATAGACCGAAATAACACTAATGCCATACTAGCTGGACTCATTATTAATAGTTATCAGCACATCTCAAGTAATTGAGAGGAGTAATGGACTAGCCACCAATTATGCATCTTAATCACGTTGATTAGAAAACTAATCTATCATTTTGTGGTTTTTGGTTCAACCAGTCAACTTCTGTTAAAAAAATGAAAATAAAATCCTGACCAGATTAGGTGGTGATTGGCAACGGTTCTTGGCTGCTCAATGTTATACAATTAAAATATTTTAGTTGTCAGAATATTCAGTGCTTGATATAGCAAATTAATAGTAGATCTCGGTTAACAACAATTTATATGTCAGAATATTTAGTGCTTGATATAGTCAGAGGCGGATTTCAAGTTGAATTGGAGGGTGGTGCTTAGCTATCACATAATTTTAATTTTTTTAAGAGTGAGTCTATGCTACTATGCATATCACGATTTGGTCCGTAATACAAATCGATATTTTCATTTTCAAAATTTTATCAGTTAATCTGAACCGTTCAACATGATTTTCGTAAGAATATGTACTTGCATAATTTTATATTTTTTTTAGAATTTTTTTACTATTTTTTAAGATAGGTGGAAAATCACTGTTATTGAATGGTCCAGAATTTTCAGATCAAATAATTTTCTACCTATCTTAAAAAATAGTAAAAAAAATTTAAAAATTTAAAATTCGGTCTGTAAGTACATATGAAGTCATATTTAACGGTTCGGAACGACTGTTAGGATTTTGAGAACAAAAATATTGATCCGTATTGAGGACCAACCCGTGATATGCATAGTACCATAGACTCACTCATTTTTTTTAATTATGTATATTAATATTTAATTGAATTTTTTTTCTAAATAATTTCAACTCCGTATATTGTTGTTTTCTTTCATAAAATGTTATATGTACTTGGTAGTCTAGTGACCATATATTCATATTATACATTTTTATGTTTTAGTCAAATTCTCAATTTTCTAGTTACGTTCCACCCTAAATACGGCAATAAAAACACACCTGGTAAAAAAAAAATTAGTTTCATTATGAAAATACTGTTTTTAGAATTAAAATGGTAGTAACATTTTAAAACAAAAGATATATCAAATATTCAATATACTACGTGGGGAGTTGTGAAATTTGTAATTAGTTCATGGTTTTACTTGCAACATCTTTTTGCTGCATTTACGTTTAATTTCTACAGAGGATCCAAATTAATGATGATTAGTTATTTAGTTACATAATCATAATGTTGAAATTTTAATCAATATTTTGTCAAGTGACACTACGGCTGCAAACGAATCGAACTTACCCCAGTTTGAGTTTGGTTTGAATTAATTTCGAATCGAATTTTTTACAAACTTTTTTACGACAAGGAAGAGTGATCGTAGTTGCCGAAATCGAGAGGTGAAAGTCGTCTAGGATTTCAAAACTGAGAGCGAAGGTTACAACTTACAATTAATGACTTATGGCTGAGCGGCTTTATGTTTTAACTTTTAAGTTATCAGCGAAAATCAACGGTTCATGTTACTTTGAGATTCGAACTATAATAGTTTGCGAACCTATTTCGAATGAACCAAGTCCAGTTTGAGTTTGGTTTGAATTATTTTGAATTAAATTTTTTATGAACTTTTTCAAATCAAACTCAAATCGAATTACGAAGTACGAATTTTTTATGCAGCCCTAAGTAACAGAGACACACACCTAAAGATTAAAGATAGGGCTCTTACAGACCCATATTTTTGTGGTAGGCTTTGTAGGGATAAAGAGACAAAACATGGCATATCCATGTTCAAATGTCCCAATCGGCAAATAATTCAAAAATCTCGTGTCCGACACCATTTTTGTGTCTGTGTTAGTAACACAGGTCATGAATAATTTGACGAATATATTGGTTAATTTATAGTTTTCAAATTTTGGTGTCTATTAGGAGAAAATTTTGGTGGTTTTACTTCCACCAGTTGCCTAATTTATAGTTTTCAAATTTCAAGTAATTTTCCAAGAAAGAACTGTTAAACAATTTGTAATTAGTGAATCCGGACGTTCTTTTAACTTAGCATGAATTTCAAAGTCCAATATAATACTGCCCTGCGTAGGGACAGATCCATGATTTTTATCAGAAAGAGGTAAAAATATCAAATCAGATTTAAAGTCATTAACTAATTAAGTATTCGATTAAAAATAATACTTTAATTTATACTTTTCAATACTTTGACTTGTAATTTTTGATATTTTAACCTGAATTACAAATTAAATATCAAGATAGAGGCAAAAAAATTTAGAGGGGGCATCTGTCCTCTGAAACCACTTGGGTCCGCTCATGCCTCTGCACTAGTCCGAATCTCAAAACGACTGAGAATAAATCGCAAACCGTAAAGTGAAGAGAATCTTTTACACATATTGGAAAGGATACTCTTCCCAATTTATTTTATTTGCTCCTAATTTCCTATCATCTGGCTTCAAAGCAAGCAACAGCAGGATGGTTTTTTTTTTCTTTTTTGTTTCCTTCTTTTACCTTCTTCTTTGTCTTTACGTGATGTTTAAATATTTTTTTTCATTATTTTGCTTCAAAGAGAGAGCGAAAGACGTAATTTTCACTGCTGTCCTTTTAACTTGTACCTTTTCTTTTTCTTCTATATTTGAAATGAAAATATCACTCATCAGCACTCATAATTATATGCTCAAATTTTATCTCAAAACTGAGATTTTTATGTATATTCTTACATAGTGGAACGATATTAACTTGAAAGTCAGATATGAATGAATATCAATCATATAAATTTTTTTTTTTGCTGCAAATAAAAATTAATTTTACACTATTTATAATATTTTACTGTAAATTATATATAATTTTTTTTCTTATGAAACTGATCTCTGTCTGTTAGAAAAGATTCTTTAAACCAACTAATATATTTTAAAAAAAATACAAAGAAAAAATGTTGGATCACATGATTTATTATTTATTAGAAAGAAGACTTGTTCTTTTTTAATCAGAGATGCATGTTGGACCCAGCCAATGTATAATAATATTCAGATTCCTGTGGCTTCTTCATGTATGCTAACACATGCAATACCATTGACTATAGACCATTCTTGATATATTTATAATAACGAAAAAATCACACATAAAAATAAAACATTATAATGTACTAGCATTTCTAATATATTTTTCTTTCTTGGATTGATCTTGTAAATATACAATATGGAGCTAATAATGCAGCAGGGTCTTATTTATACACAATACTTCACAGGAAAGGGCACAGAAAACCTAGAATCGCTCATGGCAGAGTCGTCGGACCTCTTCTTGATGTTTTAGTCAATACTCAATGACGGAGGATAATTACCGGGTCTCCGCCCGACGCACATGATCTGACCAGGATCCGATTCCGATGCCACCTCTTCCGATAGTATTTTGATAATGACTTGAGAGTAGGTCCGATAGGACCTACTTTGGTTAGACGGGTTCATTCACCGTTCAATATACTTTAAGCTTCGTGTGAATTTACTTCAATTTCGTGTACACAGATATTAAGATGAATCGGACGGTTGTGGAGCTCGTTGAACCAAAAAGTATCGAAGCCACCCGTTCTGGTTGATAATAGCACTATAGCAGGGTCCAGTCCAACCAACTACGCGTGCTTCCTCCCACCTGTATTACATCATTATCATCTCCATTCCATCAAAACAGGATACTTTCACAAAAGAGCTTATTAAGCTATAAATGGAGACTCCTGTTATAAAGGACTTGAGAACAACTCAACCAAACAGCGTCATCTAGTAACCCTTGCTCGACCGAACCGTAGTATAAATGCCCACTTCACCGTTCCACTCTTTCAAACTCACCTGTGAATAAATACTTCTTCGTTCACAGCTGTATACGCACCAAAAATTTCTCGAAAAGGGTTCCCAATAAAATAAAAAACAGAGAGAGAGAGAGAAAGAGAGAAGGGGGAGCACACTTCTACACACTTCACGGCGACTATGGCGACCAGCACCGCAGTGCAGAGACTATCTCAGAAGCTAGTAGGACCCGTAAGTCAGACGCCCTCCGGCCTCCTCCCTCTCTCTTGGCTCGACCGTTACCCGACCCAGCGGGCCCTGATCGAATCGCTACACGTGTTCAAGCACGGCGTCAACCCATCGGCAGTGATCGAGTGCGCAGTAGCTGAGGCGCTAGTGCCGTACTACCCCATCGCCGGGAGGCTTGTTGAGGATGGCGCCGACGGGCAGCTGTCGATCGACTGTACCAGTGAAGGTGTCTGGTTTATAAAGGCTAAGGCCGAGTGTACATTGAAGGATGTTGATTATTTGGAGTATCCATTGATGATAGCAAAGGATGAGCTGCTGCCGCATCCCTCGCCTCAGTTGTCCCGATCCGAGGAGGATTCATTGATTTTGCTCGTTCAGGTAATTTCGGATTCTTTTTTGGGCTTCTGTGACATTTGGTTTTGGAATCAAATTACATGGGATAGTATTTTTGTTTTTGTTTTATCAAATCAAATTTACATGATAGTTTTACAAGGTGGTAGGTAGAAGTAGTACTTATTCAGAGAAAAATGATTTGACAAATTCAATTTGGAACTTATTTATCAAAAATTGAAAATTCATTGTTTTTATTTTTGTAATTTCGGTTTCAAGTCTTTGGGCACCATAAATAATTCCTAAAAGATTAATATTGCAATTTTGCAAGGGTATTGTGAAAAATTGCGAAAAGAACAATGAAGAAATTTTGGTTCTATAATTTAACAAAATTATAGAACAAAATTTTGCGCAAATAAGCGTAAATATTATATGTAGTAGGCGTTTAACAGTAAAAAAAGTCAAGCTTATTTTGATTTCCTTTGGCTGACGCAAAAAGCTTCTCTTTCTAGATCTTGACCAAATAAACGCGTAAACATTAAATGGTAGGATTGCTAAAAAGAAACAAAATTAATACCATTTACTCTTAACAAAAATAATAAAAACGTGTTACTATATATATTTCAGGTAACTGAGTTTGCATGTGGAGGCTTCGTGGTGGGTTACCGATTCAGCCATGCAGCGGCCGACGGGCCTGGTGCGGCCCAGTTCATGTCGGCAGTTGGAGAATTAGCTAGAGGCAAGCCAAACCTATCCATTGAACCGGCCTGGTGCCGTGAGTGCATACCAAATCCACCTAATGCCCCTATCGGTGAGCTACCTCAGCCGTCCGATCTGCGCCTGGAGTACCTTGCAATGGACATCTCTGCCGAGTACATTAACCATTTCAAGAACAAATTTCTAGATGAAACCAACATCCGCTGCTCCGCATTTGATGTGTTGATTGCCAAGGCCTGGCAGTGCCGAACTCGAGCCATTGGTTTTGCTCCTGATACACAGATTCATCTCTGTTTTGCTATGAATGCCAGACCTATTCTGCACGAAAAGTTATCGATCGGGTTTTATGGCAACTGTTATTACATCATGAGGGTGTCGGCAAGTGCTGAAGTAATTTCTAACTCATCAATTGTTGAGATTGTCAAGCTGATCAAAGAAGGGAAGAAGAGGCTTCCTTTGGAGTTCAATAAATGGGGCAAGGGAGAGCTTTCCGGGGACCCGTATCAGATTTCATCGGATTATAAAACGCTGCTGGTGTCAGATTGGACGAGGCTGGGATTTGCTGAGGTCGACTACGGGTGGGGCCAGCCATTCCATGTGGTACCATTAACAAACTTAGACTACATTGCCACATGTATACTGGTACGACCATCGGTAGATAAACCTGGCTCACGGTTGATCACCCAGTGTGTGGTGCCGGGTTGTGTCAGTGCGTTTCACGAAGGAATGATGAACTTGGATTAGTTCTAGAGTTGAAGTTGATTATTTTATTTTTTTCCCCCTGAAAGAATAATAATTCTTTTATAAGTAGTGATTGGTTTGTTTTAGCTAGATGAATGGAGATGGCTATTATGATACAGTAGAGATTCATTGTAGATTAGTAAACTAAATGTATATTTTGGATATATTCTTTAAATTTGATTATTGTAAGAAGCACATTTTTTACAAAGAAGGAAAACCCCCCTATTCTGAATCAGTTATCTTCTTGTTCTCCGTCACCTACTTTTGTTCTCATTTTAATGCATACAAGTACAAGAACAACTTAGCGCAGGAGAAGTTGGAGAATAAAAATTAATGTCATGTTTGATTGTGGAGTAAATTTCTTGTTCTACATTTAAACAAAAATAGAAGTAAAATGAAATAAGAGGTAATTTAATTTTAATCTAGAGTAACTTATTTCACATTTAAACAAAAATTTAAACAAAAACAGAAGAAGTAAAATGAATAAGAGGTAATTTAATCTTAATCTAGAGTAACTTATTTCACTTATCTTAATGTATTAATTTATTTAATACTTATTTCACTTTTATAGTTCACTGTCATATAAAAAGAGACACGTTTTTTTATCATCTTACTCCACTAAATAAATTAATTTAAATTATGATACCAAATAAAATGTAAAATATGAAAAATAATATGATGTAAGTAATTAATTTCTCATTAATTTTACTCCACAACTAAACATGACTTAAAAGTAATTTGAAGCAGGTTAGAAGGGGAACCGACTCTACTGCTCTTCAAATAGAACATCAGAACTTTGTTATTCTAATTTTAGCCGTTGAATTTTTATGCACGAATCTCAACACAGATAAACAGATGAGATTTAAATAACAAGTCGTGCTCTAGTTTGGTGGGAGGCCATATTCAACGCTTGCGTGCCCTTACAGCTCAAAAGCCCAATAGACAAATGCGTTAGAGCCTAACAAGTTTGGATTAAAAGTCAAATACGTGACTAATTAATTAGTTAGTTACGTAACAGGTGCACAATATTAACTTGTACTTGAATTAACAGAGGGAAAAAAAATGGTAAAAAGTTAAATACAGACCAAAAATAAAAATTGGCAAAATTTGCTGTTTAGAAACTGAGAACCATATATATATATATATATATATATATATATATATATATATATATATATATATATATATATATATATATCAAAATTATGATTAATAAGAATTGGTGAGATTGACCAGGTGGTTGGATAGGTAGGCAAACTAACGGTAAGCTTTCTGGTAAACAAAAAAAGCAATGGAAAAATATAAGAGAGAGAGAGAGAGGAATAGTATTAAAAATTGAAAAGAATTCATGATTCTTTCTTTTCTTTTGAGCAAAGAACAAATTCATGATGCAAAGGTGCCAACAACTTTTCTCAAAAGAAAAGATAAAATAAGTAGCTATCAACGGGGACCATTGAACCGAATCTCCTGTCCCTCGTGTCGGCAGAAAACTCTTCTAGACTTCTTCTCTCTCTGATAGGAGTGTTCAAATGTTTTGGTTTATTTGGTTTTAAACCGAACCGGAAAACTTCGATTTAAATAGTTCGGTTTTTCGGTTTAAATGATTTGATTCGGTTCAGTTTAAGAAATAGTTCGGTTTAAATTGTTCGGTTCGGTTTTGGATTCTCAAAACCAAATAAACTGAACTGACCGATTTATTAATAGTTAAAGACTTTGTATATTATTTTGGTTCATTTTCGGTTTTGAATCTACGTGTTTGTATGAAATTAAACCTGTGTAATGGTATTTGTATGAAATTGAACATGTGTAATGATATCTTGATTTTTATTTCTGTGAAGTTCTGAATGTATTGGTGTATTGAGTTTTGATAACTGAATAAACCGAACTGACCGGTTGAACACCCTTAATCTCTAATGTTACTGATACGTGGCTCCGGAGTAGGTTAGTTACTGATACATGGCTCCAGAGTAGATCCGAAACAAAATTATATTCAATATTTAAATATTAAAATTCACTTTGGACCTACGTATTAGCAACTTTAGAGAATAATTTTCTGTCCACAGAAGCACAGATGATCCGGTTCCGAAGACCATACATGGAGATAGAAGGGGCTTCCTCACAACGACTTAAATATTTGTCAAAAATCGCGCTATATTATATGTGTTTTAGGTCAATTACTCAATTATAATGACAGTATACATGGACTTCCAATTAAGTTGTCAAGTATTTAAGTTTTTTATATATTTTAAATTGCTTTCATTGACCTAGTATTTTTTTGCTTTCAGAGAAATTTAGAAGGGATAAATGTATTTAACCTTCTAAATATAGCTTGCATTTGTTTATCAAATTCAAAATGTACGATATTGACCTAGAGGTTATATTAAAAAGCATATATATATATATTATATTTGAAACTAAAATGAAATCTATGATTATTTGTCATTTTTTAGTTATTTCATATCACACTTCCTAATATTAAAAATCAGATTTGATTACCCCATCTTTAAATTTTATAAAATTTGGTTCATACATCCATGTGTTGTTTTAACTTTTCAGATTTCATTGATAATTGCATAGCATAAACTTTTTTTTAGCGATGAAAATTAGATATGATATAATAGATTATTTTGTTAATAGAAAAAAAAAAAATAGATGGATCTCACTTCTCTTCAATTAATAACAACTATTCCAATATTATTTGGGGAACATATGTAATTGATTTTGGAGTATTTTATCTAGCATTTAATTTTATATTTACACAATATCATCTATATATTAAAATTGTACTCTTAAATATGATATATCTTTAATTAAAAAATCTTAAATATGATATATCATTTATTTTGATTAAAATACTTTTTTTATCGTATATCTATTCCTTCTCTGATGATAAAATTGTACCAATTTTTATGTATTTAAAGTTTGAATATAAACAGTGGAACTTTTCTAAGTGGAAATTTAAATACAGTTTTTAGGAGATTTGGAGAAGTCATATGTGTATTTTCCTCCCCTAAGATGCTGACAGTAGTTATTAATTAATTTGATTGGTACAAGTACATTTATTTGCAAGTGTTGACTAAATTAAATGTAAACGTTAATTTAATTGATTACGTATTAATTCAAATTACTAAAATAATAAACTAAACTTTTCTGCTAGCTACTAATCTCATTTCACTCTAAATAATTTCAATTTTTATTAAAATTGTGGAGTAAATTGTGACTGATTTTATATTTTTTTTCAGCGCTCATGCAGTTACATATAACACATTTTTCTCAGAAATAATTACTTCAAAATTAATGGCTAATTTTAATTCAGGTACCACTGTTTTGAAAAAAAGAAAAAAAAGTTGACGAGATCTGGCAATATAATACAATACAATACATCAATTTTATTTCGTGCTTAATTTGAATTTCAAATTGGCATGGGCATCCAATTAATTTCAGTGATAAAAAAATTAAATGAATTAAAATCAACCCACCGTAATTATATAGTGAAGTTGGGTGATATCCCATGAAATTTACCTAAAAGTCAATATTAAAATAATAGCACTTTATTTTTTTATTTAACCATTTTTCTTGGGGAAAATAAATGTTAATTAAAAGCTATTGAAGTCATATGTATAAATTAGTATTGTGCCCGTGCGTTGCAACGGAAACATATTATAAAATTGAATATAATATGAAAATATCTTTTTGTTTGACATTCACACAAAATTAAGAAAAAATATTAAATAAAAAAGCAGACACGAAAAAAAATAGAAATTCAAATAATAAATTACAACGAAAGAAACAACAAATGAAAAAAAAATATATGAAATATAACATGAAAAAAGTTCTTGAAATATCATTGTCAGTGTCATTCTCTTTAATATAGTGTAACATTTATGAAAATGAACAAACAAATACGAAAAGTATATTAATTAAAAAATAAAAAATGAACAATATTTATGAAAATGCACACATTAAAACAGCGAGCATAAAGTATTTTCTCACTTTTAACTAACTAAAGAATGTCAGCCTCTGCCTTTAAAAAAAAATCTGCCAAAGAATTATGTTATTGGAATATTACTCAAATCATATAATAACTAAAGAGGACAATAACTCGACAAAAAATTGATAATCTTCATTTAGAATAATAAATGAATTTAGTTAACCTGCTAAAAAAATAATTAATTAAGCTGCATTTTTCTGTACTAGAAGGTCGATATTTCCTATATCCTCTTAACTAATAATAAAAAAATACAATATTTCCTATATCCTCTCATATTTATGAACACTCTATTATATGCATGTTTCATAAAATCATATATATTTTTTTCTTGAAAATTTTCATTCTCTGTACAATATTTTTATAACTTGCAGGTTCAATGAATCTATTTATTTCATAAGACATGCTATAAATACATGAATAAGAGGAAAATGAAGAAATAAGGAAATAATTTAATTACATGAATCAAAAATAGATTTAAGGAGGAATAATGAAACATATCGCTAGAGATTTATTCTTAATTGTGACAAACTATATAGTAGTATGTGTGGCGAGTATATTTTTAACTAAATTTAGACTTCTACGTATAAAATAGATGTATTTAATCAAAAGAAGACAGATTATGTGATTGGAGGACTGATATTAAATATGAAAATTCATCTTTCAATCTTAGCCGTTGGCGGATCATGACAACTACGTGCATTATATAAGAATGGAGATAATGTCAGATAAAAATATTGGCCTGGGTTTCTGGTCATGTTTGGAACTTTGGATGTTACTATTTTTTTCCCTAAAAACCGGAGATGCTTTAAGATTATTGGAGGTGAAAACGGAGCGGATAGTGGTAAAACTATATCTATATATATTTTTTTTAAATATGGATACAGATCGGATATCAGATGAATAAAAATACAGATCGGATCAGATATTTTTTAAAATATACCAAAATTCATAATATTTATCTAATTATACTGGCGAATAACATAATATTTTCATAATATATATTTAAATATATGATATATATTTATCATTCGGATACAAACAATTGAAACGTAAAATCATATCTGTATCCATATCCACATGGATATTCGGATATCGGATATCAGATATCTACATCGATTTTTTCGAATATGGATTGGATATTATCCATACCGTTCTCACCCCCTATTTAAGAACCATACTTGAAAGAAGAAATTTTCAAATAATAATTTCAGGTATTGTTTGGAACCTCCCACTTATTGCTTTCATGCAAATTTACACGAATAATAAATGAGTGTCACTTGGTTTAACTTGGGCGTTCTTTACTTCTTTTTTAGTACATTCCTGAATATATTCGGGAGCAAGTTTTGATTAACGCATGCGTTCGTACATATAAACACTAGTCTGGTTATATTTAATAACAAATCAGTTATTGTTAATTCATAAAAAATGCAATCATTACCGTATATGTTAATATCAAATTAGTCACCTACTCACCTTTAACAACAAAATATTATTTTTTTAAAAGCTTAGCTAATTTCTTAATAGTTGAATTATTTTAAGAGGATCCACTTACAACATTTGTAAGTTATAACATCTTATAATAATTTAATTTTGTGATTTTGAAAGTCCAGACAGTCAATCCAAACCGTTCAACATGATATCAATATTAAAAGTCCTTGGAGATAAAATTTTACATTTTGTTTTTGAGTTTTTTTACTATTTATTAAGTATTTTAAAAAAACTAATGTTTTTGGACAATTTTGGACCACTGAAAAACAATTGTTTTATAAAAAACTTAATAAATAGTAAAAAAAAATATAAAAAATATAAATTTTGATTTCCAAATATATTTTAATATAGATATCATGTTGAACGGTTTACATTGACTGTTTGAACTTTCAAAATCACAAAACTGAATTATTGCAAGATATTATAATTTGCAATTGTTACAAGTGGATCCCAGCTCTTAATTTAATGCCCTTTTCAATTATAGTTTCCAAGACGTGTTTATTGATAGCATAGAAACGTGGTGATGATCACTCATGCAACTTGCATACAATCATCCATCCAACACACTCTAAAATTTGTAATTACACAAGTTTGAAAGTTTGAAAGGAAATTATAAAACATAAAAATAGACAAACGTTTCCAAAAATAATATAACAGTCTTATTTTTTTTTATAGCTATATATTAAAAGCAAATTAAGTGTTTAATACATGTTTCTTATTTTATAAAAAAAAAATATGCACTAAAAACATTTAGAAGTAGACTAGAGATGGACATTTAAAAGTGAATTAAAAAACATTTCCCTAAATAAAAATAAAAATCTAGAAACAAATAACTTCTGCAAGTCGTTTTCTAAAGATTCCGTTAATAGTTTATGAAGCGGAGGTTTGCTATAAAATAAAAAAAATGAAAACGATAACCATACAGATGTTAAGCGGCCAGCATCCATTAACCTTTCTCAAGCGCCTATCTCCACTAGGAGAACTTTATCACAATAATAATATACACTGTGCCAGACCCACAAAAGTACTAGCAAAAAAAAAAAAAAAAATGAGAGAGCACTGTAACTACTACAAGAAAAGAGGAAAGAAGGAACAAAACCTAGAATAAAAAGTACAAAACTAAAAACTAAGCACCTCTATTCCCTTGGAAATCAGGTCTCCACCCTGTATTTGGCATTCTATACCCCAATTGGGAAGGTGGTTGCATCATTTCTACCTGACCAGGGCCCCCTTGACCCCACCACTGGCTAGTGGCTTGATAGTTAGGTGGTAAATTGATGGCAGGTCTTAAAGTAGGCTGAGGAAGAGGAACAAGAGGAGGCTCTTGTGATGGCTGTAAAATTTGTTGAATTGGTGCAACGTACTGGGTTGCCTGAATAGGTGGTGGTATATTTTGTGTGGTATGCATGTTATGTGATGAAATTTGGGGCTGAGACGGTAAAGAATTAACATGCAATCGATTTTCCTGGTTAGGGTTCCATTCGGGGAAATCATCATCATCATCATCATCATCATTAGCATTCCATGGCTTTGTCTCAATAGTAGTTGGTTTCTTAAAACTAACACCAGTACCAGCTCCAGGGGAACCACTACCAGTCCCATGACCATATTTTTGTATCAATTCCCTAATTTGCTGTACTGGCCTTACACTGGAAACACCTTTGTTAGCATTTTTAGCAGCACTGCCAAAATCAAACTCAGGAAGATCATCATCATAATTCCTACTAGTATTATTATTATTACTATTATTATTATCAGCCCTATTAACCATGTGACCAAATCCAGGAGGCACATCACCATCATCGTCGTCGTCATCATCATCATCAAACTTAATATTACTTGGTGCATGTTTAACAGGGTCACGTGTTGAGAAAGATGATCTACTAGGTTTGGGCGAGTTGATATTTATAACTTGTTCTTTTCTTCTATTGTTGTTATTAGATTTTTTGTTGGCGGTGCTCGGTTGGTTGTGATGGGAATGGGACCTAGGTGATATGGTTGTCACAAGAGGCCGCCGCCACACAACCACACCAATTAAGCTGATGGTGGATGCTTTCAGATTGTCAGAATGCTCTTTTGGAAGAAGCCGGGTAAACATCTCTAGCATTTTTTCACTGGTTGGGCTGAGGTACAGCTCCACGCCAGGGCTGGGTTCAGCAAACCCAACTCTTGCATCTGCAATATACGACTCAATGGTCTGCATTAAGCAGGGGACAAGAGATTAGCTAGGGAAAGAGTGGGAAATGATTCTCACTGTCATATAATAAACAACAATAAATCATCAAAACTGAAAATATGGAGTAGAACTAGGATGCTCTCAAGCACCAAGCCCTTTGTGAGATGAACTATAAAATCTATTGTAATGATTTCAAACGACGAATCCAAAACCTTTTATACCGATCTATTTCACGAGTGATGCGTTTACATGTCAAATTTATAAATTTTCCAATTAATTTAGTACAATATCAAGTGGTCAAAACATGATGAAATGAACATGTTGAAGTTAAAAACCTTCTATTTTTTGCCACTTCACTTTATATTAAATTAAGTCAAAAATTTATAAATTTGACATGTAAACACATCACTCGTGAAATAGATTGGTTTCAACAATTGGGATTTGTTGTTTGAAGTCATTCCAATAGGTTTCGGAGTTTAAGATCACCAAGGACTTGGTGAACTTAAAAGAGTGCCCTAGTTCTATACCCTCTATTTGCCTTATTTCACTAGGGGTATATTTTCAAAAAAGTAAAAGAAAATTATATTACTGTGATGTCACTTGCATGTATAGAACAAATATAACCAATATTATAAGTATAGTGGGGGGAGAGGTCACAAACCTCTGACAGATTCTGTCGGCCACTTTCCATGGATCCCTGCTTCCATTTGATTTCAACAATCTGACAAAAAGCAAATCATTTAAAAAGTATTTTATAAATAAATTAGAACCATGAAAATTAAAAGACATTTAGTTCCAGACTTCATGGTACTGGGTGCGAATCACAAGCAGTATGCAGAATAATAGCCAATATTACCCCATTTACACATATTCTCATGTTAGCGACTAACACTCAACAATTTAGAGGCGTTGAACAACGACCATCGTCCATCAATTGATCATACAAATTCTTTTACAAACCAGCTCATTAAATCTCATTGGGTGTGATCATACTTTACTTCTAACCCAAAGAGAGCTCGTCACATTTGAGGTAAATTTTGTTAATACTAGGCAAACTGTCTCTAGTACCACCGGCCCAACAGTAGCACACAAGGATCTCAAACTATGTCCAGTGTTGATTTGAACTGTCACGACTGTTAGGTATTAAACACAACCATCAGAAATAGCCATTCATGTCATCTAAACATTAAAAGGTTAAAAAACAAACAACTTTCATATGTTTTTTATAATTTATTTACTATTTTATCAGATAAGAGATAGAGATGCAGAGCAGGTGCGGAATTTGGTCATAATTATCATGAAAAATTGGACCGCTGCTGAACATTATAGTCACGGCTGCTTAACATTGCTCTTTTTCCTCAGTCATTAAGGGTTTTGCACAGATGACTTAAAAATATTAGGCCAATCATTCAGACCTCCAAAAGTGAAATATGATTGCATTAGGCCGAGGGTCTTGTGCTACTCATGTATCATAGTACAATATTATGCTAGCATATGTTCCAGCATAATCCAATAATTACCGTGTACAGCTTCTGTGCGAAACCCTTAATGAACCACTTCATAATTTACATTAATGGATTGAACAGGTTCATAAATCTGACAGATCTTACTCTCAGCACTAAAAACAGCATAAGACTAAATCACAAAAAGGAAATTACCATAATTGCACGGGTGCGAGATAAAGGAAGTTCTTTAAGGAACTTCTCAAACGGTTCAAGGCGAACTCTTCCTTTGATCTCAATAAATCCCGGCCATTCCTTCATAGAAGGCTTCTCACCACTGTAAAAGAAAAAGTGCTTATCATTTGGCCTCATACAGTGTATATATCTTTAAAATGATGCATTATACTGGACCAGTAAGTACCAGTTTGTAGTTTAGCACATATTTAGCACTGGCATTTAAACGTATGTTATAATGTTGAATGGTAATTTGCAATATGCTGTATCTGAGCTTTACAGTGTTGAGATGGAATTATTACAGGACATATAAATGCCCAGTGCTTTGATTATTTATTCATTCAACTTTTATTTACACAATTCAACTTTTAATATACTGGTTATCTTGCTAAATGTTTTTTATGCATTAATACGTAATCTATAGTCTGTAGAGTGCAAAAAGGAACCAAATTTACATAATCGCGCCTCAATGATGAAACCAAAGTTACAAGAAATTTGGACAAAAGCATAGCTTAAACTCAGATGTGCAAATCCTTCAACTGAAGAGTGATCATCATGAAAGCAAAAAAAATGAAACTCAATTTAAAATGCTGATAGATTGCCTTTCTGTTTCGTCATGTATAAACAAGTCCATTTCAACTCAGATGTGCAAATTCTTCAACTCAGTGTGATCATCATGAAAGCAAGAAAAAATGAAACTCAATTTAAAATGCAGATAGATTGCCATTCTGTTTCATCATGTGTAATCAAGTCCATTTCACATTTAACTACCTTTTGTAAAAAGCAACAACACTTGCAAGAGACGAGACATTCAACTGTACCACCCCTTCCCACAATGCCTCCCCATGCTCCCCAATAATTTTCCCACTTGACGCCTCCAGTTTATTGGCAACGGGTTCTAATTTCACTGCACTTCCATCCAAGGAAGCAACCTTACCCTCCTTACCCTCCTTACTGTCCATAGGATCTAAGGTTTCCACCTCACCAGTACTCTCCTGTTTGACATTTCCTGATGCCTCCCCAGAAGGCACCCGTTCATTCTTCACATCTGAGCGGACACCACTTTTCTCTTCTTTTACAATAGATAGCTTTGTTTGTGCTAATGCATGTGCCTGTGCCGCTGCCTCCTCTGAGTTAATACCGAGGTCGATAAACGGGGGCTCTGAATCGAGATCCTTCATAAACTCATCCAATGTAACTACCGGTGAGAGATGATCCACATCCACAAAACCGTCCCCCATGATTTCCAGCATCAAGTCTGACGTCTCATCTTCTGCCTTGACATCCTTAACGGGCTGCTCACCCCGACCTGTACCGCCCCCCACACTGGCACCAGCTTTAATCTCAGCATCAAGGGGAGCCCACGAGGAGTCCTTCTCATCCTCAATCACCACAAACTCCCCTTTATGTGTTTTCTTGACCCGTTTTCTCATGTCCACATCAGCATCTGGTAAAACAATAGCCTGAGCCATCAATTCAGCCTTGGCTTGACGCCACTCTGACAATTCTTTTGATGCCAGCTCCTCAGCTGACATCAAACATAGTTTCTCGGGTTTAATACCCCCTGACAGTACCCTTACTCTTAATTCTGGGTTACTCTGATCCTTTAAATTGAATGAAAGAGAGCGACCTTTCTCTTTGTATTTTTTGTTGACCCCCCCGAAGTGGTGAAACAGCTCAGCTTCAATTTTTATTGCTAGGCTTTTCTCATCCTCACGGGGTGCCTTCAACATGTTGTCATCAGGGGCATT
Organism: Carex arenaria; assembly: GCA_964058825.1. Lineage (NCBI taxonomy): Eukaryota > Viridiplantae > Streptophyta > Magnoliopsida > Poales > Cyperaceae > Carex > Carex arenaria. The sequence goes on along the minus strand of CAXKVW010000183.1, from coordinate 354,545 downwards.
TCGTGAATTTTCAGCCCACGAAAGCCCATTTCCATGCAACAGCTCATCTACCATGGATTCACAATCATTTGATCCTTCCTCTTTTTTCTGGTTTGCTATTTCTTCTCCATTTTGTTGTTGAGGGCCCTCTGATGTCTTTTCTCCGGATGAGACAGAGAGTGCCGCAGCAAGGTGTTCTCTCATCCTGGATCTTACTGACTCTGTATCATTGGCAGATTGGGCCTTTGGAGATACCTCAACCTGCTGTATTGATCGCTTATTAGAAGCTTTAGAAACTCCCTTTGTTGCTGTCAGCCTTGGAGACACCTCCATTTGGGGCAACTTCTTGTTCGAAGTAGGGTTATTTGGAGTATTTGGAGTTCTTTCAGGTCTTAGAGGGTTTGGATTTTGAGATTGCACAGCTACAGACTCCCACGGCATTAAAATGCGAGATGGAGCATTAAAAGGCCTGACAGTTAGAGAACCAGGGTTGGTGCTGTTGGGTTGATTCGGATTTAATGCCAAATTTGTGGATGTAAAAAAGGGAAGTTGATTGTCTGACGAGGTTAACTGCTGTGACGGAGACAAGCCACTTGGAAGGGCACTTGTTTGCCCAGGCTTGGACAATTCCATTTAACAAGAAGCTTTTGCACAGGGCCAGCTCTATTATTTTGTTTTGTTACGTGATGATCCCCTGCATTTAAAAAGATAGATGTTATCATTGCCAAGGTAAATATACAATAGCTAGAGTGTCTTCCCTTTTAAGTTCTGTAAAAACAATAACTACAAACTAAATAAAGTACATGCAAAATTCTTTTCCAGGTACATTATAATCTACTCTACACCATAAAATTCGCATCGGAGATTGTTCGGAAAGAGTTGAAGAACACATGTTTTGAAAATTACAATCTTGCTACTCAATACAAATCAGAAGATTTATAAAAGATTGACTTCAGACTTATTTCAATCCGAACAACATCTGAGAGAGTTTTGCTAAGGTGCACTAATGAACTCAAAACTTTCTTTATGATATTTGTTACTAACAAAAATGAAATGAACTTACAATAATATGATAAAACACTTCTATACAACCTTATACTCCATTTGGATGGGTGAAGAATAGTCACTAATCCGGACTAGCTCTATTCCGAGCTACTATTCTATGTTTGGGTGAGTTTGGATTAGCGAATAGTCCCTATTCTTTGTTTGTCTTTTGTGGATTTTCTCACTATTCTACTAATCCTACAAAATGTTGGATTAGCAACTATTCTCAAAATTGAGATTAGCTCTATTCTTTCTCTTCTTGCTCTTCTTGCTCTATTCTTGATTCATCCAAACGCACAAAGAATTTTTCACCTAATCCTGATTCCGTAACTTATTTCATAGAAAAACTATATTACATACTATTGCTCCATAAACCCTAAATCCCAAGTTTGCAAAACAAAATGCCAAAAACCCTGATTCCCAATTCTCTGCCAAGAAGAACTTACAGATATGCCGTATCTTATACCAAATCTATCAGCATACATACGGCTACATGATATCTGTACAAGGCTGAAAGCGCAAATCCAGGCTGAAAACCACTAAAACCCAAGAAATCGGGAGTTAAAGCCCAACTTTCTGGTAGAAAAGAAAAAAAAAAAAAACTAAAACCCGAGAAATCTAAATGCAAAAGGATGAAAACTATACATCGACGACTTCTCTCCCAATCGACAAATATCCCTTTTAAACCCATATCCTAACACATCACGAATGGCACCCGAGCAAACACGTACAAAGCTAATTTACAAGTCAATAGATAACAAACCATGGAACTAACAGCAATTAAAATTAGGGCATCGAAACACAGGAAGAAACCCTAGAAATAATTTACCGAAATCGGAAATTGGGGAACAAGAGAAACGAGTAATAGGATTGAAAACATAATGGTAATAGATTACCTGAAGAGAAATCGCAGGATTGAACCCCAAGCTCGGTGTAGAAATCGATAGAAGAAGGGAGGGTGAAAGACGGCGCGACTGGTTAGCACGAGATAGGGGTGAAGGGAGCCAACGATAAAGAATAAAACCGCTTTGCTTAGAGTCGCTTTATATGGGAACCAACTCCGCTGCTCGCTAATAGGAGAGCAGGATTCTAAATCGAACCATTCATCTGTGTTCAGATTCGTGCATTAAAAATTCAACGACTAGATTTAGACAAGCAGGATTCTGCTGTCCTATTTGACAAGCAGTGGAGTCGGATGCTCTGAGGTATCTCAATTTTTACGTGACCGACGTGTCCAGTGACTATTCGGGGAAAGTAGGGGGCGGTATTATTTGAGCTTTGAGATTAGCGTAAAATGTATTTGAACGATTGAGAAATTCCAAAAAGTCACGTAAAATTTGAGATATCTCAGAGAATGCGAATTCCTTTGTATGGCAAATTTTTAGCAGTGCCCCTCTAAAACGTAAAAATATGATATTTTCTAAAAATATCCTATATGTCCAAAAATAAATGGAAAATGTTATCCAAAAGTCTCTCTCGTCTAGCCACGTGTTATTTTGTTGAACAGTGAGAAAAGTTTTTATTGCATAAAAGAATTTAGAATTTATCTATATTAGAAACTTGTTTTTATTGTATTTTGCTATCTCTGACTTTCTATCATTTATCACTTTCTTTGTCGTGATTTGATCAAAACAAATTAGTTTATTTTCGGTATAAAACTAAAATTAGTACAAGTTGTGTGCCAAGGAAACCAAGATTCATGTTGTGTAGGGACCAAATCTCTTGCCTCACATGGCCAGAAAATTCATATTTTCAAATTTTACTGATGCATGAATCCAGAGTGAGTTCAGAATAAAATTATATTTGAATATTTAAATATTAAAATTCATTCTGGAACTACATGTCAGTGAAAAATAAGAATTTCCTGTTCATAGAAAAAACAGGTGATCTAATTCTCATGTAAGAACATATTTTGAAAGCTTTCTCTGTGGACATTATCTTCCATTCACATCAATATACGACACTTATTAACGGGCAATTTTAATAATTTAATCATTTTTAATATATCTAAAATTAAATAAATGTATCTAGTTTGCATTTATTGAATGTAAATGCATTATTATAACTTTTGTTTGTATAAAACTTGATATTTTATTTTCGAAATTGTTCTAATAATTATTTCACTCAAGTATTAGAAAATATTTGAAGTATAACTGTCAAAATTTGATGGTTTGCTCACTTGAAATTACATCCGAATTAATAGAAAATGTTCCTTATTTTACCTCAAAGGATATTATTTAGGACCCAGATAATTGTCCCCGCACCTCCATCCCCCCTCTATCCCCGCACTAAAAGACAAAAAAGTCCGCACTAAAAGACAAAAAAATATAGTTCCACGTAGTATTAACATCTATATATAATGTATTTACAGTGCATCGAACAAGTATTTAACTCTATTCATTGGAGTATTAACTGTCTACCCAACAGCGAGACAATAAATGTCCCTACAAAATTTTAACATATCTGTCCCCTCATCCCCGCACTAAAAGATAAAAAAAATTAGGTTCCGACATTTGCGTCCCCGCACTAAAAGACAAAAAAAAAAATAGGTTTCGACATTTGATGTTTAAATTTCGTGCAGTATTTAACTCTATTCGTTGGAGTATTAATAGTGCATCGAAGAAGTATTTAACTCTATTCATTGGAGTATTAACCGTCCGTGTCCAATAGCAACATAATCTGTCCCCGCAAAAAATGACAAACTAATGTTCCCACGTCCCGCACATCAGTATTTAACTTTAGAAATGTTAGTATGTAACATTATAAATGTTAGTATTTATCTTTAAAGTCAAAAGTATTAATCTCTATAATTATAAATAAATTGCATGGATTCTATTTAGCATCCTATATATTAGTATTTAACTTTATACACATCAGTATTTAACTTGAGTAATGTTAATATTTAACTTTAGGGGAGTTAGTATTTAAGAGGGGATGGAAATGTGGGGTTTTATATAATTATTCTTAACAATTAGAGATAGTGGTAATAATGTCTATCAATATGTAATTATTGTCCCCGCAACACCATCCCCTCATATCCCCTACTAAAAGACAAAAAAAATTAGTTACCGACAATTTGATGGTTTAAATTTTCTGCAGTATTTAACTTCAGTCTTTAATGTATTTACTGTGCATCGATTTAGTATTTAATTTCGTTCATTGTAGTATTAACCATTGGTGTCCAACAGAAAAAAAATATTGTCCCCCCACTAAAAGACAAAAAGTTAGTTAGCATGAAAAATAGTGTCCAACTTTCCTTTTTACAACTGCGGGGATGGAGGGGGGATGGGAATGGGGGGCTCTATATAATTATTCTATTATTTAATATAAAATATTTGTTTTGTTATACTTGCAATTTGCGGTAAATACTTATTTTTTGGCGTAAAAATTTGGCATGTTATTTCAAAATTACGTCTATTTTTCTTAGTTTTTGTTGTAAACTCAATATATCGGATATTTTGTTCACCAAATATTATATAAAACTCAATATATCTGATATTACTTGGGCAAGTTTTAGATAATACTTGATGAATAAATGCAAACGTTGGTGGTTTAGTCTCTTAAAATGACTTCAAAATTAGTAGATAATATTTATATGCTTGCAATTTTCATGTTGTGTCAGTATTACGCCTACTTTTTGACCTAAAATTGATATATAACTTTCGAAAGCTCTAAAATAACCAGTGTAAGTCCTAAATTGTATATGAGAATAACAATTAACTTTCATGATTTAATTACTTGAAACGTGTCACGAAAACACACGAAAACATCGCTTACTAATGCAATTACATTGAACCTCTTAACATGATCTTCATAATAAAATATGCTTGGAGACCAAATTTACAGGGAATGTCTAATCTCGTGATTACATTGACTAATTACAATTTTACCCTTCTAACCATCAGTCAATGACTAACTAACTTTCCAACAGTGCTAACAACTTCACTAACTAACTTGCTTAACAACCTTATCTTTAACTGAAGCCTAACAATTTCACTAATTATCTTTGACTGGAGCTGTTAACTGATAACTGCTTCGGACTTGATTTCTTGTTGTGGAGAACAGTTTGGGTCCGATGCTCATTGGACTCAAACTGAGTCCAATGGGTTTCATAACCGTCCGATCCGTGTAATATCTGTGCGTGTTGCTTTAATATCCGTGCGTGTTCGCTTTAATATATGTGTGCACTGATTTTAAAGCGGATTAGACGGCTATGGAACCCATTGGATCTAAATTTGAGTCCGATAGACATTGGACCTAAACTGCTCGCCTTGTTGTGGCTTCTGGTTCGGCACAGTGAGCTGCTGCCTCTGGTTTTATTGCTTGGTTCTGCATATATAGGTTTATTAACTGTTCAGCATAAATCCTGATTCAAAGAATTAATTAGTACCAGATGTATACTGTGCGAAGCCAACAAATAACGGAGCATGCAAGTAGAGCATTACAACGTTCTAAAATAAACAGAGGAAAAATGAAATAATTTCCTACAAGAAAACTATAACTTCTTCTTCAATATTGTTTACTATTGAAGAATCTTTGCGGTTGCATTTAAAAATATTGGTACTGTTTGACTATGTTTACTAACCCACCTTCTTCAATATTGTTTGACATATGTTTAATGCATTATAAATAATCACAAATTGTACCAAGACAGACGTAATTAATTTGTATGGCTAAAAAGAATAAAAAGAAAACTGAATTGATCTCTCTTGAGAAATCCATCTGCATGTAGGGATATAAATAAGTCACGCCGTGACCGAATACGTCACACGACAACATAGTTATGTCACGGCATGACACATGTATCAGTCATGAATTGTGACTCACAAGCAGTGCAGTAATTATTTATATCACTAACATGTCATGATCATCTCTTCAAATTTTATCACAGTAGAACATAACACATAAAAAAATCTAACCTGGTCACAACACGACCCGTCGATATGTACACCCAATCTGCCTCTGACCAACAACAAATTGCCAATTCTCTCTCTTATGGATTCACATCTGCTGCGATCCTTCATAGTGTGAACAGTACCCTAAAATCTCTGTCTTTTCAAATCCAACTATTGAATTATTTTGAAATTCGTGCACATAAAAATCAGCTGTTTTGAGATACGTACACATAAAATATTGAACGGCTGAATTTGAAAAATAAGGGATTTTAAAATTACTGTTCACACTGCAATCCCTCTCTTATAGGTTTTTTTCCGTTAGTCCAGATAGCTCAACTTGTGTGTGCATATTGTGAGTTTGTGACCCAGAAATAATTTATAGTTAAAAACTTAAAACCACTGCATGTCTGGTAAACGAGGGGAGTTTTGGGACGGCTACAAGCCCATTATTCGTTTGATGGGCTACAAACCCATTCTAGCGGCCCTTTCTAATGACATATAAAAGGCCTAAGGTTTCTTACTAGTTTGGTCTCGAACCTGCTGGGCCACGGTTCTATGGAGAACTCTTGAGTTAGGCGATGTTCATTGTCTCAGTTCTCAAGTAGGCTCCAAAAATAGAGCCTAGTTAAACTATTAAAAACTTGAAATAAGGAAAATGCTAAATAGAAGAACAACCTAGTAGAAATTTCGGCCGCTTGCTACTTTTGCATAGATTTTTGTTTGAAAATACCTAAATAGGCCCAAAATATGGCTAAAATCAAAAGGCAATAGAAAAAAAAAACGGTAAAAAGGCGCTACTGAAAAGAGAAAACAAAATTTGAACAAAAAAAAAGAAGAAAAGAAAAAACAGACGAGACCGAGGGAGTATAATACGGATTCTTATGGATATCCCTCAATTTAGGATTTAAGATTAAATCTCAACCGGTTTGAGATCTAGAGTGACTTAGGGAGCAATATTATTGGACTTTGAGATTTGTGCCAAGTTAAAAAGAATGATCCGGATTTACTAATTATAAAAGATCCCCTTGTACAATAGTAGGGCCTGTTCGGCGCTATCACTGTTCACGTGAGAAAAAAAAATTCAGTTTAATTTCTGTACTTGTGCCCATTCCCACTGTGCAGCCAAACATGTCCTTACAGATGATGAGAATTCGTATAATACACGAAGTCGGAATTCACATCCTCTCAGGTACCTGAAAAAAGAATCTTTTACAATTAGAGGATCATGTCTGTTCTTTTAAACTTAGCACAGATCTCAAAGCCCAATAATTCTGTGATAGCCCGAATCCCAATCAGACTTAGAGTAAATCTCCAACCTTGAACAGAAAAGATGATGTATTTGTTTGACCGGATTTTTCATTTGTAGCATTATAAAATAATAATTTTCTCAAAGTAGCATGCAAGTTGGAAATATTTGAAACATAGCAAAAACACAGTGTGTGTGTTTTACTCAGAGATAAAACTCAGACATAGTCATCTGCGTTTAACTTTTATATTTTCTTTTACTAATTTTTTTAATATAAAAAATACATATCATTTGTTGTTATAACTAAAAATTAAGTGCTGATTTTTGTTGTTGTGTCTTTCAAAATGATTAAAAAAATAACTATTTTTTAAAAATTACAAATAAGTAAAAAAAATAATATAAAAGGGATACTCATACTTAGTTTTCATTTTTCTCTTTGAGTGAAATGCATACTAGATTTGAGTTCACTCCGAGTGAAAAACACACTTAGAGCATCTAAAATTGAATCAGAAACTCTCTGAAACTGGATTAAAAACTGCCACATTAAATTAGAAACTCTCATAATATCAGATATGTAGATACTATTAGTCTGCATTTCTGCCACGTTTCAAGTTGTACCCAACTGAAGATTAATGTAGATTTGTTATTCTTTTAAAATGCCACAAATAAAAACAAATCGGCTTGTTTGATGGTGTGCGTTGATCATGAACATTTCTTTTGTGGGACTTTGTATGAATAAAAACAAGTTTTAATTTTCCACATTCATACTATACCCCGTTCGCAAAAAGCTTCTGATGAAAAGCAGGTTGAACTGAGAGGTTTGATCTGCACCATTTATTTCCCGTTAAGGTTCTTCCTTCATATCTTTTCAAAAAAAAAAAAAAAAAAAAGGTTCGTGCTTCATGCCTTCATCATAATCGAGCAGCCGGCATTTGTTCGTCTATTTCCTCGGCATTAATTGTGTCAGCAGCAGAGTCGTTGAAGCACACTCATTTAAACGGATGGTGAGAAACGAATCCGTATCCTCCCAGTTACCTAACTCAAACAAATTACAAATGAGGGTGGCCCGGCAATCTCACTTGTCACTTTTGTTCGGAAGTTGAAGACACTAATCATCTGTTTTTAAGATGCCGCCAAGCAAAAAAAAAATTAGTTTTAGTTAGGACAAAGTCAAAATTTTCTTGCTAATTGGACCTCCTTATCTGACATATTTGTTTTTGCAGCTCAAATGAAAGGAGTGCACCAAAAAGGATTCCTAGTCACACTCAGCACTATGTGCTGGACGATTTGGAAGTATAGAAACGATATTTGTTTCCGCTCTTCAACTGGTAAGTCAATTAGGTCGTTAATCTTACTAATAATTTCTGTTTTTTGAATATTGGGCAGGTGCAACCACAGGTCACATGTACCAAAGGATCAAGGTAGCTGCTGAAAAATGGATGACGGTTGATATCAATGTCATACCACTTAATATATGGAATCCTGAAGTTAACCAACTGGGACAATACCAGATTGATGGCGGTGCAGCTGATGGACCTCCTATCCTACTAGGTTACTCAGAGGGATCAACCAATGGATGAAGCAGAAATCTTGTCTTTTTTGTTATAATCCAGCTTATGGTGTTTATATTAGCCCATTGTTAGGTGGCTTAGCACTAGGACTGTTATTTTCCATCACTATTTTTTGGTGGTTACTTAAGCGACGAACTTTTGTGTTTTGCTTGTTATTAGAACCTGTTAGGTGCTGTGCGTAATGTATTCAATCAAAATGCACAGCGAGTTACGATTTAATTTCTAGTCATAAATCTCAGACTAATCCAATAATCCCGCACCTGATATCGTAGGGCAATTAAACGAGGTCACCATCATCCCGAACATTCTTTCTTTTTTGTAATTATGCCTATATCAAAATAATATATATTATATATCACATTTATAATCATTCTCAGTCCTTGTTTAATCAATAACAATACACATTTTTAACTAATGATATCATTTACTATTTATTTCTTTATTCCATAATCATTCCTTAATTAAATATAATTTCTATTTCAATAAATTGTCTAGCAGTCAAAGAGTTTATATAATTAAAATGTAATATTATAAAGTTAATGTCCTGACTTATAATTGATTGATTTCGGCTAAGACAACAGTCATTGCAATTTTTCCTTTCATTTCTTTTCTGCCTAGCTTAAATTCTTTAATCATTTTACATATTAAACTTAGAGTGAGTCTATGGTACTATACATATCACGATTTAGTCCGTAATACGGATTAATATTTTTGTTTTCAAAATCCTAACAGCCGATCCAAACCGTTCAAAATGATTTTCATACAAATATCTACTTGCAGACCGAATTTTATATTTTTTAGAATTTTTTTAATATTTTTTAAGATAGGTAGAAAATCACTGTTTTTAGATGGTTCAGAATTTTCAGATCAAGTGATTTCCTACCTATCTTAAAAAATAGTAAAAAAATTCTAAAAAATATAAAATTCGGTCTGCAAGTAGATATTCATATGAGGATCATGTTGAATGGTTCAAATCGACTATTAAGATTTTAAAAATGAAAATATTGGCCCGTATTACGGATCAACCCGTGATATACATAGTACCATAGACTCACTCTTAAACTTATGACAATAATTTATTACTAAAGTGTTGATATTTAATAGATCTTACTACCCTTTGTAACATTTTTACTTGCAACTAAATATCTATAACCCAATTCTAACGTAGTGGTATCTAAAAGAGACTGGTAACCAGTGCTCAAAACATCATCAAATACTGTGCATAGATGAAGACAACCTCTATAGCTAGTTTCATAAAGCTAGGTTCCTTGTTAATAGGGCTGAAAATGAGCTGGCTCGAGCCGAGCTGGGCAAAAGCTCAGCTCGTTAATTCTGGACTGAGCTGTTAGCGAGTCAGCTCGTTAACAGCTCGCGAGCTAAAATTTCAGCTCAAACTCGTGACAAGCCAGCTCACGAGCTGGCGAGCTGGGTTTAGTTGGATCTTGTTTTAAGAAGAAAATAAATTTTACAAGCATTTTTGGACCGAGCTGGACCGAACTTGACAGTATAAAATACACACAAATTCATACGAATTCACAAATTGATGTCTAGCTGAGCTGGGCAAAAGCTCAGCTCGTTAATTTTGGCCCGAGCTGTTAGCGAACCAGCTCGCTAACAGCTCGGTCCACTATCAAACAAGCAGTTACTGATCAAGCCAAATGTGAGTCGCGAGCGAGCCACGAGCTACAAGCTTTTTAGATAGCCCTACTTGTTAATATTTGGAAGTCGGTACCAGGGTCGGGTTCAAACCCAACAAAGAGTACATAAGAAGAAAGAAAGGTGTTCAATAAACCTTCAAGTATTGGTAACCCATTAAACCTTGTAATTTATTTCAACAGCTCAATCAAACTTTAAGTTGCTTAATTTTATATTTTACCAAATAGTCTAATTCATGGATGAAAGACAATTAGATAGAGAACAAGAGATTAGTAGTATATCAAGTCATGAGTCACACAAGAAGCAAGAGATCTAGGCCAAGCACAAGGAACAAGCAAGGCAATTGTCGGATATATACCTCACGAAGAGGAAAACAAATTGAGGTGATGAAACAAAATTAAGTATTGCTACAGAAAGTGATTAATTAGGCGTGTCAAAGAGAAAAAGCAAGCAGCTCTTAAGGAGTTGTGCACTTGTATGGCATGCTGGAACACAGAGATTTTGCCACGTAAAGAGAGAGAGAGAAATTAAAAGGGAATTAGAAGAGACTTTGAACACAGAGACTTCACGCCTTCAGCAATTTGATCCACTCGGACGAATGGAGACGAAAGATCAGTCATTGCCTGAAGCTTCACAGAAGATATATTATTAATTATATTTATCTCCAGGGATAAATATATACAAAAATATCTACAACCACTGAATTCTAATTAAACTTTTTCTTCAACCTGATTTTTTATTTGCTTTTTGAGTGATGCTTCTATAGACGTAAGAACCTATTTGTAAAATAAACATATTTTTATTTTCAAAGTTCAAACAGTCGATCCGAACCGTTCATCTTGTTCTCCATATTAATATGTGCTTGGAGACCAAATTTTACATTTTTCTGAATTTTTTTACTATTTATTAAGATGGGTACAAAATTCAATGGTCTGAATTTGATATTTTTTGTACCCATCTTACTAAATAGTAAAAAAATTCAAAAAAATGTAAAATTTGGTATCCAAGCACATATTAATATGGAGAACAAGATGAACGGTTCGGATCAACTGTTTGAACTTTGAAAATAAAAATATGTTCATTTTACAAATAGGTCCTTATGTCCATAGAAGCATTTGCCTTTTTTATTTTAGGTTGAAATTACCGTAAAGTAGCCTTTTGTTTATTAATATTTGGAACTATTCTCGAATGAATCTCTCGGTACGTACATTGCATTAATATTTGGAACTACTTGTACAATCTTACATAGATACGTTTGGATGCACTCTAAAATAGCTAGAATAGCTACTGTTTAAAAATAGTAGATAAAAATAGTAAAAAAATAGTGATTTTCAGAATAGTGTGAAAATAGTGCTATTTGGAATAGTAAAAATATTATTTGAATTGTACATTTGGAATAGTGAATAGCTGTAACTGATAAATAATAGTGTTAACAAGATGCTTATTAAGAGAAAAGATAGGCAAGGTGCTTATTTTCAAGAAATAGAGAATAACGGTTATTCTCACTATTCTGAATAGCAAAAATGTCATTTGGATGCACATTGCTATTCCAAATAGCAGCTATTCTTGAATAGCTTGCTATTCTAGCTATTCCATAATCAAAACAGTTTCTAGTTGGAAGTTGGAACATCAGATATAATGGTAGCTGCGTATTAATAACTTAATTGAATTGAATAGGCCATTTGGCGACAATTTTACAATCAAAATACAGTTTCGAGTTAATTATTGAAGCATTACGGATACCCCGGTTGGCGACAATTTTTCAATCAAAATACAGTTCCTAGTTGAAACTTGATACATTAGGAATACCGGTATACGGTTGGCTGCTTGTTGATAACTTAATTGAACTGAACAAGTCATATGTTAATAGGAAAGCAAGACTCTGTTATTCTAATTTTAGTCTTTCATCTGTGTTGAGATTCATGTGCGAAAAAAATTCAACAGCTAAGATACGAATAACAGAGTCCTGCTCTTCTATTTGGGTAGCAGCGGAGTCGGATCCATATGGTAGGGGTGTAAACGGAGCGAATACTGAGCGGATAGTGGTAAAACCATATTCATGTTCCTTTTTTTATTTTCCGGATACAAATACGGAGCGGATATCAGACGGATACGGATACGGATACGGATCGGATATCTATTAAAATAATATTAAAAAATACTAAAGTTCATAATATTTATCTAATTATAATGGTGAATAACATATTTTTTTTACAAATATATATTAAAATATATGATATATATCTACTATTCGGATACGGATAATTGAAATGTAAAACTATATCAGTATCCTTATCTACACAGATATTCGGATATCCACATCTAGCTTTTTGAATACGGATAGAATATTATCTATACCGTTTTCACCCTTGGCATATGGTGATACATTTATAGTCAAATGGAAGTGGATGGGTGTGTGTTTGTTGGTTAAGGTTTCAATTTAATGCACAAACTACATGAACTCTTTTATTATGTCTTTTGGTGAGGTGCTTGTAGATATAAAATTAAAGAATAATTTGATGAAATTTAATTTATTTTTATTTAAATGTAACATGAAGAAAGTTTGGTAATATTTTATTTTATATTAATATTCTAAAAAGAACAAATACAGTTTCATGATTTTTGCAAATGATACAGGTAATACCACATATTGTTCGTAGTAGATGAAAATTTGGGAATAATTTGTTTAATTCATTATTTTTTTTTATAAGGTGCTAAAACTTATAAAACAAAAAAGAAGCCCAAATCATGATAGCAACGCAAACCAATTGGGCCGGAGATTCTTCTATCTTGGAACCCCAGAAATATTGTAATTATTACCTCTAGTGTCCGAATAATATTTGAAAGCACCGCCTTGGTGTTAATTTAAATATGTTTGGTTGTAAAATAAAAATAGCTAGGATAGTTGAGATTTTTATTAATATCCAACATAAAATAAAAAATATCAAATATATCTAGTTGTGCTGACTATTTTTAAAATGCTTAAACCAGTCATTTTTTGCCAGTTGGGTTAAAAATTCGTACCGGCCATTTTTTAGTCGGCCAGGAGTTTTTTTTAAATATTTGTTAGATTACTTCTTTTGATGTATAATTAACATAATTATGCTAAAATATGCTAAATTACTTGAAATTATATTAAATTACGCTAAATTACGAGTGATGTGTCTACATGTAAAAATTAGCATAACCCTAAACTCTAAACCCTATAAAAATCGTACGATTAAAGTCCGAACAGTCGATCTGAACCGCTCAATATGATTTCATTATTAAAATGTGCTCAGAGATCAAATTTATATTTTTTGAAAATTATTTACTATTATTTTAGATACGTACAAAATCACTGTTTCCGAACGGTCCAAAAAACAGTAATTTTGTACGTATCTAAAAAAATTTCAAAAAATATAAAATTTGGTCTTTGAGCACATTTTAATATGAAAATCATATTGAATGGTTCGGATCGACTGTTCAGATTTTAATCATCTGATTTTTAGAGACTTTGAACAGTGTCAGGTCCAAAACTATTGAGACCAAACCTCATCCCATCCATAACACCCAAGCCTTACTCTATTCCTTGTGTGGAGATAAAATTAAAGAGAGAAGAGTGTGAAGGAGAGCTCAAAAGTGGATGGAAGAAAAAGATAGGCGTAGGATGGTAGAAGAGAGAGAGAGCAGAATGTGTAACCAAAAATCTCAAATAAAAAGCACTTATGTCCGTGAAAGAGAAGAGAAGAGAAGGGTATATTAGTTAATATAATTTTTAAAATAGTTAAATTAAAGATAAAATAAATGGATGGAAATAGAAGAAATAAAATTAAATCTATATGGAAATATTGGATAATTAAGTTGTATTAATGGAAAAATTGGCCATTTTAAAAGTTTGAATAAGTACACCGAAAATTTTTCCTTTTATTTAATATTGGATATTAAAAAATTACATTTTGCAAGTCATTGAATTGAATATTAATTTTGGTATCCCATCAGAAACAAGGACAAATTTGGGATTAAAATAGCACAAGTACGAGAAAATGATGGCAACTGTAATACTGTTATATATAATGGCTAGAATTGAATACATTATTTATTTATGATGTTTCAACTACTGAAACTAGTGAACGGATATATCTCTTAATCCAACTGCTACTAACCAAATCTATTAATGTGATAATTAATTAAATCCTTTTCAAAGCCATTACGTCAGAACAGATTCAAAGATTCAGATTGATGACTGATCCGAACTGAGCAGAGCAGCACGCTGAAAAGGGTGAAAAGGGACTAAAAATCAGGACTTCTTACCAGGAATTAACCTGGGGGCACTGTCATCCATAAGCAGCAATTAATGCTCTGTCCGTCTGATCTAAGATCGACGATCTGCATGCATGGGGAGCTCATTTCTAAATTTCTAATAGAGGACTCCATCTAATAATGCAAACATGGAGAGCGATGTGTAACTCGAAACTTCCCACTTTATGATCTGTATATTTCGTCGTCACTACGCCAGAAATTTTTAATTATACCATAATCAATATGCTACTGAATTTGGTTATTTGAGGGTCCGCCAATTTCATCTGCGGGTCTCATTAATGGGTCCGGGTCCGCAGATTGAATTGGCAGCCCTGATATTTTTGGAATTATTCATATTTTGTGGTTTTTAATTTTTTTTTGGGATTATTGTATAAATTTCGGCTCTTATGCTATGTATGCCAGTGTTTGATTTGGAGTTATTTTGTAACATGAACCTTGTTTGGATAATACTTTGTAGGGAAAATTGGTTATTTGTCACTCCAAAATCTTCAAATTTGAAAAATGTCATCACGAAACTATAAATCTGAAAAATACCACTCTAAACTTAGTCAATTCTTAAATTTGCCACAAATACACAATTTTTTATACTTTTTTTTATTAAAAATTAATTGAAAAATACAATTTTGAGATTATAATGAGGGATTTGAAGGGTATATAGGGAAATACAAAAATACATATCTCAAAACTATATTTTTCAGTTAATTTTTAATAAAAAAAAATATAAAAAATGTGTATTTGTGGCAAATTTAAGAATTAACTAAGTTTAGAGTGACATTTTTCAGATTTATAGTTTTGTGATGGCATTTTTCAGAGATTTGAAGGTTTTGGAGTGGCAAATAACCAATTTTCTCATTTTTATTTATACCATAATCAATATATTACTGAATTTGGTTATTTGAGGGTCCGCCAATTTCATCTGCGGGACTCATTAATGGGAACGAGTCCACAGATTGAATTGGTTGTTGGAATTAATTTTAATTAATTACAGTATATATGAGCTTATATGTGATATAAATATATATTGCATAATAGATTGTCAAATATCTAATTATACCCGTTATGAAGTGATCAAATTAAGTATTAATTATCAGGTTCAATATGTGTCATGGGAAGTTGGGCCTTTAATGTGTAGAATGCGTATTAGTAACTTTATGATTTAGTGATGGTCTAAATTATATAAAGTTTGGAAATGATACAATTATGCTATTGGTCCCTAAGGAACACAATTAAATGGCAATGTTCGATAAACAAGAAAATACCCAATAAGACAAGCTATGAATTCAGACCCGCTAAGGATCCAATAAGAAAAATAAAATTAATTAATGACAAGGGAGAGGTGGCTATTCATTGCCATAATCATGACCATAATTTTGGAATCAATGCTAATTAATCTCTCTCTCTTCTATTTTCTTATACTGCCATTTTATCTCCCTTTTGGCGTGGTTTGATATCCATCTAATAAAACAGAAATTTTAATATTGAGAGAAAATAAGAAAAGGGAGATTGAGAGATTAAAAGAAAGGGTTTGTTGGTAAAGAACTTGTGATTCGAGTATTCTTCTTGTGAATAACGGAGTGTTGTTATTGCCGCCTCTCTCGATCTCTCCATCGGACTTGAGAGGGATTACTTTGAAATCTAAAGGCTTCCGGTGATCAACGGTGGTTGTGTCTCTCTGAAAGATCATGGCTTTGGATCAAGGTAACTTTAAATTTCATATTAGGGTTCACTAGAGGATCATGGTAAATCTAGGGTTTACGAATTGCGGTATGGTTTTGCATGAAATAAATCCTAACATTGGCAGCCTTGATATTTTTGGAATTCTCCATATTTTGTGGTTTTTTTTTTTTTGGATTATGATATAAATTTCGGCTCTTATGCTATGTATGCCGGTGTTTGATTTGGAGTTATTTTGTAACATGAACATTGTTTGGATGATATTTTGTAGTACTGATATGAACTGACGTTTTAGTTTAGATGGTCTTAGGCTGGTGTTTTAGCAGATTATGTTTGGCTTAGGTTATTTTGAATTCATGTGAGGCTGACATGTGGGTTCAGACGAGTTTATAAATTTAAATATTGATTTTTTGTTTTGGTGTGAACTCACGTGTCAGTGACTCAGGAGCAGGAGAATTATGTCCCCTGAGGGGACAGAGAATTCGGTCCCTTTTCATATACTTTGATGGTTTCATTGAAATTAGTGGTGTGTGTAAAAATAAATAAAGAGATAGAAATGGCCAGCGGAGTCCCCTATTTCTGACCAATACCGCAATACGACAACCGTCTGCATTTAATCCGTTTTCGAATGACTTGCATTTAATGGTATTAGAACGGTCAGTAAAAGAAAATCAAGAATTAAAACTGAATTGTTCAGGACTTTTAGCTCGCTTCCAATAACAATAAAAAAAAGTCACCTTTTTTTTTTAAAACGAGAATTAAAAAAAAAAATTGGTTCGGCAATTCAGCTAATCAGCTGTCATTAAATCAAGAGGAGGGATCCACTTACACTAAAAAAATGGTGATACAAAATTACACTATTTATTTTAAAAATTCAAACAATCGATTCAAACTGTTAAACATGTTTTACATTATTTACTTGCAGATCAAATTTTACATGTTTTTTTTTTTTTTGTTATTTATTAAGATAGGTACAAAAATTCAATGGTCTGAAAATAACGATTTTGTAAAATACTTAATAAAAAGTAAAAATATTCAAAAAATGCAAAATTTGGTCTCTAAGCATATTTTAATATGGAGATCATGTTGAACGGTTTGGATCGACTTTTGAATTTTGAAATATTTAAAAATGGATGGTGTAAATTTGTGTCACCAAAAAATGGTGTAAGTGGATCCCTCCTCTTAAATCAATTTAAATGAATGCAACATCCATTAAATTTTACATGATAATTTGTATCTCTCGTTGCCCAGGGGCGGACACAGAATTTCTGTCAGGGGGGAGCAGAAATCGGATTCAAATCCATTAAATATAGGTACTAGATAAAAAATAAACAATATAATAAAAAACAATGAAAATATTATATATTTACATAATAAAAAATAACAAAATAATATCATTTTACATACTAAAAACACTAAAGTTAGTCTGAATCCGTAAATTTCTATAAAACTTTTATAAAAACAACAAAGTTGAGAACTTACTTTTGGTCTAGTGGCAAAGGCACATGACTTCCATGTAAGAGGTTATGAATTCAAAACTCACAAAGTGAGGAAATCCTCTATATTAATACATAGAGATTTGAAATATATTGGGTGGCTTGACTTCCAACTCATATTTCAAAGAAACAACAAAGTTTCAGAAGAAGACAAAATAATTAAAAAAAATAAATACAAAGTGGTACCTAATTCAATTCAAGAAGAGACAGTGCCACTGGCTGGCTGACTGTGGGTCCGCCACGGATCCGACTTTGCTGCTTTTCTGATCCCAACTATTTAAAATTTTCAATTCGCATATCTCGATAAAAAACTTTTTCATGCATAAATCTCAACAAATTTGAATGATTGAGATCGGAAAAACATAATTATATTTTTCTCTAAAAGAAAAAAAAAAAGCAGCAGAGTCCGATTCAGTCCGCCACTGCCGCTGCCCCCCGCATTAAAACCTTGGGAGTCAATTTGGTCGGCCCGTACGTATAAATACTGTCAATTCTTCTTGCCGCTCTTTTTCTTTCCAAATAAATTCTTCTGGCTCTATTCCATTTTGCATGAACAGAAACACAATTAAACCTGTGGCTGTGGGTTTGTTCTCATTTCTCACTGGTCAAATGATGAGGTGAATGTCATCATCCAATTTGAATTTGGAGCAGAATTTAGTTGCGGATTGTTGTCACGCGCGTGCTCATATTTCTTGTTTTTAAGAATATGAAAAATCATTAAAATTCGAATTTGCCAGGACTAATTTTTTTTTCATACTAAATATTTTAATCTTGTTTTTTCTTTTTTTTTTTCAGATTGACTAACCGGCTAGCTACACAAAGTAGAACATCATACACACTTTTGCGTATGGATGTCTCAAGGATAATTAGAGTCTGAATCTGCTGTAATTCCGAGAGGAATTACACTATTCTAAAATTCTGAAATTAATTGTTCAAACTTTTTTATGCGCGGATCTCGAAAACATTTTCAAAAATGTAAGTTCCTATGCACATATCTCGAGAAAGACCGACTTTTTCCAATTCAAAGCAATTCAAATAACAAAAAAAAACTATTTTGAATAGCTACTAATTCAGCTAATCCACGGTTCCGAAGTTCAAAACAATGACCATTCCAGTGTGTGAAGAGTAAGTGCAAACGGTTCGGATATAGATAGATATAGTGATTAAATTGTATTCTTATCCGTTATAATTTTTCGAATACGAATATAAATACAGATAGTCTCAATGTAGTTAAGATGTATACAGATTGGATATCAAACGGTCACGAATGAAGATATAAATATAGTTAAGATAATTTAAAATAATGTTGGCAATTTAAATTGTTTCATGGAATAAAAATGTAGGTCGGATAAATGTTGGTTTTTATTTTTACTTGATAAATGATGTTGGTATCAAAATTTACAAAAATAGTAAACCAATTCAATCTTTGTTCTGCATCTGTGACCGAATAAAAAAAAAAATCTATTCACCGCATGTCCTTTGTCTTGTTCTGGGACAGAGATCACCTGCCCCCAGTGAGACTGACAAGTGGGTCTAGACGGGTTTATAAATTTAGATATTGGTTTTTAGTTTTGGTGTGGCCCACGTTTCAGTGACTCAGAGGCAGGAAAACCCTGCAACTTCAAATTAATTGGACGGTGATGGCTACGAATTCGCATCCTCTGAGATATCTCAAACTTTGCGTGACCTTTTGGAATATCTCAATCGTTCAAATACGTTCTGCACGAATCTCAAAGCTCAAATAATACTGGCCCCTACGTCCCCCCGAATAGGCACCGGACACATTGGTCACGCAAAAATTGAGATATCTCAGAGGATACGGACTCGATGGCTACTGGAATGGGAGAAATAGGATCCAACAGTTGTCGGATCATGCGTGGTGAATAGCCAACCCCAAGTTGGTGCCTTTCATAGCAGGATAAAGAGAGTGAGAGAAAATATATATATATATATATATATATATATATATATATATATATATATATATATATATATATATATATTAATACATAGAAGTTTGAAATGTATTAGGAGACTCCAACTCATATTTCAAAAAAAGATTAATGGTAAAAAGAAATATGTATTGAATATATAAAATGAAATACAGAACGTGCTTGAACCAATAGCATAAGAAAGTCACTGATTTTTTTTTTCCAGAATAGTAAGGTTTTTTAGAGAGTCGTTTAGTTTTGCATTTCTCAAAATTTCTCTCACATTCTCATCTAATAAGATAATGAGAGATGAATTCAGAATGTCTTGTATTCAGACCAAACTTTTATATACAATCCAAAAAATCTCTTGGCTCTCCAATTACAGTAATTATTCAATTTAATCCGTAATAAAATTGAATATTATTTTTTAAGTTCTACATATTAAATATCCACACACATTAATGCTCAATAAATTATAAACCGTATATCATCACTTTTAATTAAACATAAAATTGACAGCATATAATATATAATTATTTTAAATATTAATCCAATAATAATTTAATGATCCAACGGAAACTTGGCAGAAGTCATCCTTAGTTATGACAACATCAGATCTTATGCTGTCGCTAATTTTATTTTTTTTAGTCTCTCTTTTCTGTTGTATTTCTAAATGAATGATCATTGCTCAAATTTTCATGTCACATTCTTTTTATTTATCCAATTTAACAACTATAACATTAAATTTAGTGTGTAATGTCCATTTTATGGTATGTTAGATTCTATTTTTTTTTCGGTTAAAGCGAATTAATATTTCATCAACAGACTTCACTTGAGAAATCAACATTGCAATTTATTAAGGATGCATCTTTTTTTTTTTGGCTTTACAAGTTTTATTTTAGGTTCTGTGTGTTTCTTATTATTATTTTTATTTGTTATTATATATAAATTCAACTATATAGTATATTAATTAGTGTGTGTGTGAATTTTCATCAAATGTAACAATGTATTTATTTTTATTTGTAATCTTAATATCTAATAAATACCTACTATGTTAAAA
Source organism: Carex arenaria (assembly GCA_964058825.1). Lineage (NCBI taxonomy): Eukaryota > Viridiplantae > Streptophyta > Magnoliopsida > Poales > Cyperaceae > Carex > Carex arenaria. The sequence continues at coordinate 333,691 of CAXKVW010000183.1, read as the reverse complement.
AAAAAAATACCGGTTGGATACTTGAATATGTTGACTCACAAGTTTTATGGTTGAATTGAAGTTTTATTGGGTCGATGTTGTATTCAGTTCTAATAACGGCTGGACTGGACTAGTGACCGGATACGTCACAATATGGTGCAATTTTGTTACATTACGATATGTTTACCGGTTACGTGATGTGACTTGTGCATTCTGTGTGGTGATCATTCACGTAACATGATCATCTTTTGAAAGTTTGGCACGACACGATACGTGAAAGGTCTGATTACAGCACGTGGTCACGTGAATCACGTATAATCATGACCGTTAAATCTTAATCTAATGATTAATCTTGAATAATCTTACTTAAATTATGAAAAAACAATTAACCGTGATCAAACCATGGTTGGATACAACACGTGTAGTCACGTCATGAATAACGTGTCGTGAACATCCTTTAAAATTTGATCACGGCACGACGCATATAAATCTGACTTTATACATGATCCAAGTCACAGCGTAACTAATCACGGCGCGTATTTAGATCCTCACGAACAACTACACAATTTATTAATTTACTAATTTACTACATCTAAATTCCGCATCAATACTAATTCACTACATCTAAATTCCGCATCAATACTAATTTACTACATCTAAATTCTACATCAATACTAATTTACTACATCTAAATCCATACAAATATATTAAATAAATTACATGTTTAAATAGTACTTATACTAGATCACGCAGGACAAAGGGACCCAATTCAAAATCCGATTTTACTACCGACTAGATTCAGTCTGTCAATAGGCCCGAAGAACGGAGTAGTTTCGATGGAAATGAACGGAGTAGGTCCGATTTCCATCGAACCTATTTTTGAGTTCAATGAGTTCTATGACCATCTGATCTAACTTAAGATATCTGCACACGAAAATCAAAGCAAATGCACATAAAATTTAAAGTATTGCGCTCGAATCTTAAAGCATGTTGGACTGTGATTGAACCTATCAAATCAAAGTAGGTCCGATGTCCATCGAATCTACTCCCAAGTTATAGGCCCAATTCAGTCCAATCCATTAAATACTTGGGCTGAATGGCATTAACTCAAAAGAATTTGTATCATCTGCATTAACTCAAAAAGGAATCTTTTGAGTTAATGCCATTCAATCTATTTTAAGATTCTTGTGGACTAGATCCACATTAATTTGAAAGCGCCTGTGTTAAAATTAGATGGTCGGATTTACTCCATTTCAATTAGACGGTTAACGTGAATTAACTCAGAAGATTCCATTTTGAATTAATCCATTTTGAGTTAATACAGAGAATACGTGTTCATGCACAAAATGGATACAATTACAGGAAACGAAGAAGCAAAATAAGCTTTGCTTTCTTTCACGTAACCTGCCATCCAAATTTCCAAATAGACAGATGTACACGAGTACACGACATTCATATTCTCTGCACTAATTCAAAGGAGAATCTCTTGAGTTAATGCATCTGGACCATCCGATCGGTACAAATTAGATCCGCACTAATATTAAGAACCCTGCATTAAAATCAGACGGTCCAGATGCATTAACTCAGAAGATTCTCTTTTGAGTTAATGCAGAGGATACGTGTCACGGTTATTCTATTATATGACCAAAGCAGGGGGGTTCCAGTGCTTTCCCGCTTGCCGCTGTGTGACGAGTGGCGCCAATTGGAGCGCTTTTACCATGGGCCATGGGCCATGGCCCATCCCATGAGTGTGTATCCTCTGAGATATCTCAACTTTTGCGTGACCGACGTGTCCGGTGACTATTCGGGGATAGAGCAGGGGCAGTATTATTTGAGCTTCGAGATTCGTGTAGAACGTATGTGAACGGTTGAGATTTTATACAAAGTCACGCCAATTTTGAGATATCACAGAGGATGCGAATTCCCATCCCATGGCCATGGGTTATTTTTGTTTTAAATTGGTCCTTGACTGGATTCTTTTCTGATTAGATATAAAAGAAGGGGCCTCTTCGTTAATGATCGTATTTCCCGTTTTTTAAATATAAGGCGTGGGCGTGGGAGGAAGCAGAGAGACTCATAGTCATCGACATCAGTTGTCAAAGGGAAAATAATTTGAGAGAAGAATAAAAGGCTCCAAAACCTGAAATCCTTGAAACAACGAAGCATAGAAAAGCTCCCTTCTTTCAGGTCCCTTTCTCTTTCTCTCTCTCTCTTCATTGAGGCGAACCTTAACCCTAAAAGAAGAGAAATTAATGGGGATTAGTTCGTGAACTGCCCATTTCTTCTGTGTAGTCTACCAAGCAAAGCGTAGAGGTAGGTTGTATTTCCGTTGTTGATATATTGCCATTTTCGACTACTTTTTTTTTTGGATAGATCGGAAAGTACTGGCTTTTTTATCATTTTATCATTTTGATTTGTTCGAATTGGATTGCGCTGGGATGTTTTTAAGCGGGGTGTCTCCCATGATAATGTTTTGCTGTTCTTTTGGTTTGATTTGTTTTAATTTATTGACTTCTTGTGGAAAGAACAGACCTTTACAGCTGGAGCCGCTGTTTTATCTCCTGTTCTGTAAATAGAAAAGGCCTCCATTTATTGCGTCCAATTTGAATATGTCCCTGCAATAAACTCCTATTCCAACCTCAGATTTAGATCTGTTCTTTCCTTTTGTATTTTGTTTAAGATTAATGAATTATTATGTTAGAATTCTTGTAGTTCCCCTCCACAACACAAATTTTTATGGGTTTTATTTTATGAGAATCCAGCTCTCTAAATCTCAATAATGGGTTGCCAAATTTGACCCGCTTTAGTTTGATTTTTATTCCTCCCCCCCTGTTGTTTGGTGCTCTCTGATGTACTTCCTCCCTCACCCTTTCAAAAAATTCAAAGAGGTTAAAACGGTAAAAGAAAAAAAAAAAACTAATTCCTTGTTCTAACCATATTTGTCCAGCCTGAAGTTCTCCAGCTCCAACCATGGTGGCCTCGGTAGCCGCATCTGCTTTCTTCCCGGCCTCATCAGGGAAGACAGCTGCGAACAGCTCCACTGAACCCCCCAAAACTGTTAACTTTTCCTCAAACACCGCAACCCCATCTCAATCAACCCGTGCAAAATCCGGAATCAAGGCTGTTTCAAAGGTCGATGGCTATGCCGCAACGGCTGAGCCTGATGTAGTGGCCCCACCTCCTACCTCATCTCCTCCCCCACGCACATTTTATAATCAATTGCCCGACCTGAGCTTCTGGCTGGCTGCTATAACCACACTTATTCTTGCGGCTGAGAAGCACTTTACTCTGCCTGACTGGAGACAAAAAAGGCCTGATATGCTTGCTGATGCATTTGGCTTTGGGAGGATTGTGCAGGATGGGCTTGTTTTTAAGCAGAATTTCCTGATTCGATCCTATGAGATAGGGGCTGATCGGACGGCATCTATTGAAACCCTCATGAACCATCTCCAGGTGCGTACTGGAAATAGCTTCCTTTTTTTTTTTGGATTTTGCCATTTAAACATAATACAGATATTGTTTGATAGTGAATAATAAATAAAGATGTACATGGCAACTTTATATTTGCATATGACATGTAACACCAACAATTTAATTAGAGTAGAGGCTGTAAATACTGTCAATTGATAGTATGATTTGCAAATTTTGGAAGGCGGGCATGTGTTGTCAACTTGTGATGTAGTCATAAGATATTGGACTGGGCCATGACTTGTTGATGAAAATACTTACAAATCATCTCCGGGGCTGATGTTAAATTGAATTGTTTGTTTTAAGTTTGAAATTTAGTTAATTTTTAGGTCTTATTGATTTTAGGAATCAGCATTGAATCATGTGAGGAGTGCTGGTTTGCTGGGAGATGGATTTGGTTGCACACCCGAGATGAGTAAAAAAAACCTCATCTGGGTTGTTAGCAAAATGCAGGTGCTTATTGATCGCTATCCAACTTGGTACGTGTTTATACTCTCCAATATCAAATCTTTGTTTATAAAAGGGTTAATTTCTACTGTCCATGGCAATCAGAAATTTCATTCGTGCCCTACACAAAATAATAATGGGAATTATCTTGCATAGGCCTACAAAATGAGTAGGAAAAAAACTTTATACATCTTTCCTCCCTATCTTATTCCAAAGATATCCTACTGACGCACAATATCCACAAAACTCATGGCTGTGCAAAGGAAAAAAAAAAGATGGCATCTTTAATTTAGGTTATTCAAATAGGCATCAAGGGCTTTTAAATAAAAAATTCTTTAATTATATTGTTTAAACCTTCTTTTAATATTCCTGATACTATGTTTCCAATGAAGGGGTGATATTATCGAAGTGGACACATGGGTAGGGTCACATGGTAAAAATGGAATGCGGAGAGATTGGCATATACGAGATTATAATAGTGGCCAGACGATATTACGAGCGACCAGGCATGAAACTCACTCGTTTTATATTATATCTATGTATTTGTTTTCAATTAACGAATTGTTGGTACTTCTGCAAGTTGCAGTTGTCACCTGTCTCTTGTGTTACTAAGGTTTATCCTCAGTTCTGAAATCAAACCTCAGTAGTTGTCCTCAGTTCAACCTCAAAACTTAATTCAGGCTGCATTCTGCATTTTAATCCAAAATGTAGGATCTGTCTGAAACACTTGCCCAGTACATGTCTGTCAGTAAATACTGGTGTTCCTGGAGGATGTGGGGGACTGTGCATGTATTAACCTCCGACTTGTGTTTATAAATCAAACTATCAAATGGCTTGCATATCTGTTAAAAATGGTCCCCTATTGGCAGTTTATGGGTAATGATGAACAAGCTGACGCGTAGACTTGCAAAAATACCCGATGAGGTTAGAGATGAGATTAGTCCTTACTTTGTCGAGCGGATGGCCATTGTAGATGAAGATAACCGTAAGCTTCCAAAACTCGAGGAGCTTAGTGCTAACAATGCCGAGAAGCACCTTCGCAAGGGCCTAACTGTAAGTTTCACTAATGATAGAAAACTTGTGTTATATCTTGCAAGTTACTCAAACGACCACATGTTATGCGAATGTTGGTTTTATCATGTAAATTGAAGTTATATTTTATGGGTCTTTTATTTTGATTTTACTATGTTTATTGCTAGCAAAAGAATGAAGATGTAGATTTTACTATGTTTATTGCGGATATTGTACATTTTTAACTCCTATAATCAATATGGGGGTTGATTATAATCTGGATCACATTGCAATAGACTCTGCATTTTCCCCCAGCAATTATCGTCTAATATAGTTCTTCAAATGTTAATTCTTGTAAAATAATTTTGCAGCCTAGATGGGGCGACCTCGATGTGAATCAGCACGTGAATAATGTCAAGTACATCGGATGGATATTTGAGGTATGTACTATTTGACTACCTTTTCTTGCAAAATATCTCCCTTTATTTGTGAATCTTTTGGAACCAGGTAGGATAAAGACCTCATGGTATTAGCCACAGGGTGGTTCTGTAGTGTATTGTGATATCTAGCCTGTCCTAACATTCCGTTATGCATGCATATCATTCTTGTTCCTCTTGATGCTGCTTCTGTGGGTATTATTATCTTTCTATTGTTTCTACCATTATTATAATTTTTTATTATTGCTTTTATTATTTTTGCTGTTGTTATAACTCAGTTGTATGCTGACTCCTAATAATAATATTATATATTTCAATAAAAAGATAGTATTATTTATTATGGCTGATTATGGATAAAGCTTATCTCACACTATACCCCCTTCCTTTTGGATGGTTCAATTATTAGAGGAGCACATGGTTTACATGGACCCATGGGAATATACTAATTTTTGCCCCTCTTTCTCTCTCTTCTGGCCTGGGTTGGATTTATTACCAAATTGAACATTTCCAACAGGATGTATTCTAATTTTGCTAAGCTGTTATACCTGACGTGTTTACCTTGTCCGCCCCCACCTCTCTTTCTCACACACCTGTATATCATGTAATTGTGCCTACCTACCAAATGATGTTGCAAATTTTGTTACTTGCTATCTATTGCTATTATAATCTATGGTGACTACTCAAGATTGTAAATTGAAATTTTATTAAGTCCCCATAACCCCCTGTTGTTTAAAACCATCATTTGTATAATCATGCTTCTCGATCCAATTCAATCTCATATTACATCAGAAACCTCAACTAGCAAAGGGTAGGATTCTGACAATCCCATTTCTGGCATTTGCATCTCAGAAATTTTACTTTCCATACTACAGAGTGCTCCAATGGCCATACTGGAGAAGCACGAACTGGCAGGGATGACACTAGAGTACCGTCGTGAATGCGGGAGGGATAGCGTTGTGCAATCCCTCACCACTGTCTACTCTGATTGTGCTGATTCTGCTAAGCAGGATTCTGCATCCATCCACTGTGAGCACCTTCTCAGCCTTGAGTCTGGTGCCAACATTGTCAAAGGCCGCACTGCTTGGCGGCCCAAGCGGGCTCACAACCAGGGAATTGCTGGTACCGTCTCGTCAGCCCATTCTTAGACCTGGTTCACAGCAGAAATGTGGGCTGAGTTTGCTTGGGAAAAATATGCTTGTAGAAAGTGCAGCGGGTCAAGGCAGCTTCTCTCGGGGCAGGGGGGTGTTTATTTTTTTTATTTTTTATTTTTCTTTTGCGCTCTTTGCTTGTGACATTATGAGGGTTAATAGTTGATATGTGTTATATATATATATGTAATTAATTAATGGGAATGCAGTTGCTTAATTTGTAGATTACCTTGTGATCACTACCTCTGTTTGCATCTGACCTTTCTCAGAAATTAGTCTTCTCATTTAATAAAATCTTCTCATGGATTGAATGCTGCTTACTATTTTGATATTAGAAAAGTCAGGTACTTATCACTAGCCTCATGCCATGTTAAACAAAAATTGAGTGAGTCTATGGTACTATGCATATCACGGGTTGATCTGTAATACGGATCAATATTTCTGTTTTCAAAATCTCAATGGTTGATCAGAATCGTTCAACATGGACAATCTCCATATGAATATCTACTTGTGCATATCACGAGTTGATTTGTAATACGGATCAATATTTCTGTTTTCAAAATTTTAATGGTCGATTCGAATTGTTCAACATGGACGATGTCCATATGAATATCTATTTGTTAACTGAATTTTATATTTTATTTAGAAATTTTTTTACTATTTTTTAAGATAAGTAGAAAATCACTTGATCTGAAAATTATGGATCATTCAAAAACAGTGATTTTCTACCTATCTTAAAAAATAGTAAAAAAATTCTAAAAAATATAAAATTCGGCCTGCAAGTACATATTCATATGAAAATCATTTTGAACGGTTTGAATGGACCGTTAGAATTTTTAAAATGAAAATATCAGTGTTCTAAATAGCGTCGCTATAGCATTTTTGGACCTTAAATGCTAAGCTATGGGATAAAAATGCGCTATCTCAGCTACGACCGTTATAGTGATAATAGCGGTATGCTATTTGCGTTACATGCTACGTGATATAGTGCACGCTATGCTACATAGGTTTTTATTTAAGATCCAGATTGAATTTTTTAAGGATCAATTTTTTTCAAGGTTCGGATTGCTTTTGATTTTAAATAGAAAAAAATAGATAATTTATGCCATTATGTTTAGTTTTTTTTAATAGAAAAAGATATATAGTTTATGCCATGATTCTTAGGTTATTTTGAATGAAAAAAAGATAGATAATTTATGATATTATTAGAGATATTTTGAATAGCAATTTGAATTTTGTATTGGTTCAATATGAATATTCTAATTCCTTAATCAATTTTGCATTACTTATCACCTATATGAGACTTTAGATGATGTTGATAATTAGTAAAAATATAAAATACGATTTTTTAAACAAAAAACGCTATGTATGATAGCTTTTGCTATAACTACACTATACGCGATAGCTTTTTATTTAGTCTTTATGCGATAATCGCTATTTAGAACCTTGGAAAATATTGATCCGTATTACGGACTAAATCGTGATATGCATAGTACCATAAACTCACTCAAAATTGAGTACCAAATGGAGAATTTAAACCATAGTAATTTAATCAACCTCTCTTGCTTTACATGCAAGCCAAAATCCATTAGGCCAATTGTCTATTTTGCAACCTGTTCTTATTAATTTACTTGCTTATGGAGGTTACTTAAAAAATATTATATTTTTCCGTATTATAAGCTGTCAAAATATGAGTTGAAAATTTTGATTTGTATATCATTTTCTTTGTTTACTTGTATAGGTTTCTGAAGCAGTTGGTAGTTGATCAAATCACACCTATATTGCTTAGAAAAATACGGTCAAATAGATACGAATCGTGTCAAACTACATTTGCCTTCTTTTTCCAAAATTGAAAGGCTAATAGTAATTGTCTGAAGGCATGAAATTTGAAAATAACAGAATAAAACAAGAAATAGCATAGCAGTACTTATTTGCAGTCAAAAACTTTTACCCATTATTCGGATCGATGTTTGGTACTTTAGGCATTAATAACCCTTTAATTTCAAGCAATCATTCTGTTCCACTATATCAATGGTGTAATTAAATTCGTACTGAAATTTCCCACAAGTACTGTGCTTTTTTTCTGTAGCATTTATTTGTCTTTATTCCTTAGAAGAGAGCATAGTGACAAATCAATTATTCGGGTTCGGTTCAACGAGATCAAAAATTTGTGATTCGGAAATAATTCAGATATAATTTTAGAATAATTCGGTATTACTTAGATCAGAGATCTTAGTTTTGTAAGGGAGCAAAAACAAAAAAATAACCAAAAAAATAATTATGAAAAAAAATCGGAAAAAATTCGGAAAAAATTCATAAAATTCATAAATAATTCGTAAAATTTGCGAATTATTTGGGAGTTATTCAGTCAAAATTCGGTCAACTGAATAATTCGACGTTCGATTCGGCATCACAAAAAAACCCGAATAATTCACAAATAATTTGTGAATCTTATCACTGTGGAAGAGAGAGCAGAGTTTCCAACAAAATTGGAGAGGAGCGCTGTACCAAACACACTTTTTTGAAAAGGAATGATCACCTAACAAACTGTTTACACCACCATCACCATGGGGTCGTCAATTGATGCTGAGAAGGCTTCTTTTTTTTTTTCTTTTGCTGTTCTATTTTAGGATTACACAGTCAAATGAAACGAGTACGCTACCGTCTCATAATAGTTAAATAATTTACGAGTCAATAAATATGATGTGATATTCTAGATGTCACTATATTTAGTATGATCGATGTAACATCTACAAGTCAAATAAATAATATTTAATCAGAATGAGGATATGAGTTATTGATCACGGTTTAAAAGTCACTTCTAAGTTCTAAGTAAATAAAAAAATATTATAATCTTTCTAGTACATTTAAATTCTAATATATTGTATCTAATTTGAAAAAGAAATTGAAAAGAGATCATTTCATCTGATAAAAGTCAGAGAATTTTTTTTTTATTCAAAAATAGAAGAACTGCAATATTTTATGTATCTAGAAGCAACTTTTGAACCGGAATCAATAACTCAAATTCAAAATATTTTTATTATTTTCAGTAACACACAGAGAAATATTTTAATTTTTTCTTACAGTTGTAAAAAATCGGGCCTAAAAAATATTGATCCGGATTATTTGTTACAGTCTTTCTAATAAATCAAATTATATAATATTCCATCTATTTAAAAAAAAACTATAAATCCATAGCATTTTTTTTACAGAAACCGAAGAAATCTAACCAAAAGTTTTTTTATTCAGCCATCGAGATTTTCAGTAGTCCATTTTTTTTTCTGGTTGCTGAAATTTTCGGCGGTCTGAATATTTTTAAAATTCTTCAAACTACTTGGACATTTGTATTATTTTTATTTAATGTTGGACCGAGCTGAAAATTTTAAAAATATGCTTGGAGATCAAATCTTCATAATAAAAATTTGGTCTGAATATACTATTTAGCTCAGTTCAGCTCGATCCAACATTTAAAAAAAAAAATCGGTCCCTTTGACTCAGCTTTCTACTTATTATTATTTTGTTTATTTTTTTCTGTGAGCTAGTTCCACAGTGAATTCTCAACGCCAAAATTGGTCTCGAGTGGTTCCTCTTGACCTAAAAATGTTAAAATCAAATTCCTCCATTATTCATTATTTCATCATTCATTTATTTGTTAAAATTTAAATAAAATAAAATCTACAACTAATAAAATATAATCGCTACATATATTATATATAGTTGCCTTTATTATACGTACATAAAAAATACAACATTTTAACTTTACTAGGATGGAAATTAAACTTGAAATCAACGGTCGTAAATTATCATATTACTAATAAAAAGAAAGTTAAAATGTCATAAATATTTATATGTGAACATTAGGGGTGTCAACGAGCTGGCTCGGTCCGAGCTAGATCCTAACTCAGCTTGTTGATTCTGGATCGAACTACAGCCGAGCAAGCTGGACCTAAAGCATCCGAGCTAAAACCTCAGTTTGAAATCGTGACAAGCTAGTCCGAGCTAGCTCGCAAGCTGACAAGCTAGCTTGCTGGGTCTGGCTGTATTTTGTGTTTAGAAGAAAATAAATTATACAAACTTTTTGGATCGAGTTGAACTGAGCTAAATAGTATAAAATGCAAACAAATTCATAGAAATTAACAAATTGATGCCTAGCTGAGCAAGCTAGACCTCAGCTTGAACTCGTTAATTCTGAACTGAGCTAGTGGCGAGCTAACTCGTTAACAGCTCAGTTTAGCAACAAACAAATTAGATGCGAGTCATGATTAATCCACAAGCTACAAGCTTTTTTTGCCACCCATGAAAAAATAATATATAGATTATTTCTAACTTTATCATGATATTTATGTTTCAGATTTTGATTCATTAAACTTCCGAAAAAAATAGATCTAGTCATAGTTTTCCTTCTTTTTTTTTTTTTTTTTGTTTACACTCGGTGTCATTCATTGGTTGCACAATAACTAGATGACTCTTTTTGCAATGATAATTAATTACAACATAATTTTTGGGTAAATTGAAAAATAATAATAAAAGTGCCTATTGTTAAAACTTAAAAGCGATGTATGACACAGCCCCAAATTTTGTTCGTCGCTGTTTATGGATTTTTCTAGCAGCTGCTGTGGATTTTGTTAACCAGGTGGTACATTCTGTATGAGTGCGAATGAAAGTTTGATGATTAAAAAAATAAAAAACATTCGAATAAACCAGCTCACATTTAGGGAGATTGAGTGGAATCATTTTTATTCCGTATTCATTATAAATTGTTTTTAATCTGTACTCTATCTATATCCGCTATAAATTATCTTATCTGTACTCTATTATGATTATCGGATAACAAAATAGTAGTGGGTAAATAACATGTAATGCTAATTTAATGATTATTTTTATTACTTGTTAAATAAAATATTTAAACATATACATTCATATCACACGTATAGTTTTTTATTGAAAAAAAATTATGATAATGCTAAGAGCAAGTAAACCAATTAAAGTACTATTTTAAATGCTAATTAATATATATAATATATAATATTTTTTTATAATTACCCGGTCAGGTAACGGGTATTGAAATTGGCTTTATCCGTACCATTATCCGTTTAGATAACGAAAAAAAAAAATTTATCCATGTCCATACCCGATAAGTTTACGAAAAAAAAAAATCTTACCTGTATCCGTCGGATACGGTATGGGTCAGATAAATAAATAATAGAGCGCTATTGACACCCCTACCCACATTTGTTCATTTGTGTTTGCACCTGCTGCTGTTCCCTTTGAGAGTTTAAATGCGGACCGTCCGATTAGAATCTGACTTAAACATGTGATATACGGAATTCCTTTGAATTCGTATCAATACATAACGAACAGATCAGATTTAAACTCACCGTTTGAGGTAATTTAGGTGATATGAATCCCCACTCACTCTAATCGACTTATTTTGGGCTTATTTTTATGGTCCGCATAGGCCCGTGTAAGTGGGCTAAGATATTATATTCTCGACGGATATTGAATTATTGCACGCCCGCAAAGGCCTTCAAGTAGATACCAAACGCAGATATAGTTTTAAATCGAGAAACAAATTATTGGATGGCAGGATGAGAGTAGAGATAGATTTCTGAGTCTGGATCTTTCAGGGCTTCAAATATTCATTTGAAATTCAAATTAAACAAGCATGTATAAATTTCAATGACATATTGGTGGCAGGCGTTGGTTTTCCGATTTTTTTTTTACCGTCTTAGATTGGAACTGGATTACCTGCTTCTCCGTGGACAGAAAATTCCTGCTTTTAAAGTCACTGCTGAATGGATCTGGAGTGAATTTTGATATTTAAATATTAAATATAATTTTGTCTCGGACTCACCCCGAATCTATTTTGCAGTGACTTTAGAGGCAAAAATTTTCAATTTTTTTTACAAAATACCCTTCTTTTTGAAAACATAGAACAAAATATCCTCCTCTCAAAATTCTTAACAAAATGCCCTTGTGGTCCCCACTATTTCCCTCCCTCTCCCTTTCTCATTCATCACTCCCACTTAGTCTTTATACTTATTTGTGTCTGATCCCTACAAGCTTGACTACAATTTTTTCATGGCATGTTTACATTACCTAGCTTGTTAACACTTTGCAATGCAGCATTTTAAAAAATTGACTTTTTTGTATGTCGTGTTGTTTTAGAATTAGATGGCTATAAACTTGTTAGAGATAATATATATATATATATATATATCTCATGATTAAATATATAATTTGTTTCCTTCCGATTTTTCATTTTAGTTGCAAGTCATGATCTTGAAAGGTTATTCATATATATCTCTTTTAACAAAGTGCTTTGAATTTGAAATTTGACATATGTAGCGTCAAACAAATGAAAGAATTTTTTTTTATTTAGTATTCTTGTTGGTCCTAATTATCAAGTATTTTATGATGATTTTGAGCAGAATTGGTGATGTCCAATAGAATTCCTGCCGAGTGAAATTATAAAGATAATAATGCACTATACAAATAAACATGAATAAAAATTAATTATGAAATTTTGCATTTATCTACTTGTATTAGAACTAAAGTCGGCTCAAATTCTCAATCCATCACATTCATTCCACTACTAAAAATTTATAAACTTACTAAAAATAAAAATAAAAAAACGTTTTGCACATGAGACAATTAAAATGCATAGTCTTTGCATGAATATATGCTGTTATTGGAAATATTTGAAATATATATTAATGTCATATCTAAGACATGATCAAACATAACAAATTCTGTCACACTCTATCCTTCATCCCTTCTAATAATGAGATTATTTAAATTGGGTGTAAACAAGGAGTGGTGAGAGGAAGGGGAAGTGGGAGAAAAAGTGGGACCCACAAGAAAATTTTGTTAATAATTTTGAAATAAAGATATTTTGTTCTATATTTTGAAAAAGAAAGATATTATGTAAAATTTCCCAAAAATTTTCTGACCACCGGAGTAGAAAATTTGGTTCCGGTTAGATTTTAATGAATAAGTTTAAATTAATGCCCTCACTCTCGGCAAGCATTATAATATACAACTGGCATAGTTGAAAACACAATTCATGTTTAGATTAATGCTCCAACTGTTGGTAGCCATGTGTATTTTCCATGTTATCTCTTGGGTTGAGCATAGTGTATAGTTTTATGGAAAAATATATTGATTTTATATCTTAAGTGTTCATTTGATCAGTATCTATTTCTAGTTATTCAATATTAACTGGTCGCTTCAGAAATTAAAATTCATATGCTCTATGTAAAAAATATTTTTCTTTTTATTACAGATTAAGTATTTTAAAGGAGTTATGTTTGATAGTTTCATAAATTTTAGATTTATTCTTTTGATTTTAGTTAATTATATAATTAATCTGTAAGATTTAATGTATATCAAGTTGAATTTGCTGCTTATTTGTACGCAATATTATAAAATATTTTAATTCTCTAATTAATTTAAAAAATATATATGACTACAAAATAAATTAATTGAACAGTTTTAGGCAATAATAAATACCTAAAGATTCAACGCTTCAAATCATTTCCAACAAAATATGTAGTCTCGCATCATATATAAGGGTGTCAATAGAACGATACGGATCAGGTGGAAACATTTTCATATTTGTATTTGTTATGATAACGAAAAAGAATTTATCCTTACCCGTATTTTCGAATACGGTACAAATCAAGTAAATAGATAAAAATGTGTCATGGACATTTCAATTTGTGCTTTCAATAACATATATATTTTTTTTTAAAAAGGGAAAAAAAATAATGAATACAACTAATTTGTATCATAAAAATTTAATAAAATACAAAACTTTATTATATCATGTGTCATCTTCATGCAAATATATATTTGTATATATAATTTTATTTTAAAAATTATCTTATACGAAACAAGTAAGATAACAGAAAAAAAATCATTATTCTTACTCGTACCCGATAAGTTAACGAAAAAAAATATTAACTTTATCCGTATTTTCAGATACGATAAGAATCAGATAAACGGATAAAAACATGTCATTAACAGTCCTCTAATCATATAGGCCAACAGAATATTTATATTGGTACCCAATTTAACTATTAGTCCTTGATCATGTCAGGAGTAAATTTAGGTTGCTACTTGCTACTATTGGAATACATAGACCAAAAACCAATAAACAGTACATACAGTTGTAAATGAATTAAACTATTCTCACTGTACTACAGCAAAGAGAATTACTTTTTGACCTAGATCTCTTAATTCTGTTCCTGCAAAATTAAAACAGTGTGCCTTCTCTTCTATTCTCTTCTCCCACAAGCCTTCTGAAAAGAAAAAATCAATATGGAATGCTGTGTTTGTTGTGCCTGACACATGGGCCAGGCCACTGATTTATGTCAGTAAATAGAAGTAACCAGTAACTTGCTACATAATGTGGCAGTTTAATTACACCTGGTATACAGTATACTGGTACTGGTACTGGCACATAGGATTCTAGCTGCTTAAGAAATTAATTAAGTTGGTATTAGTAGGTCGACCTTTTCCCGACCATCATATCCACTGATATCTCTTTAAAATATTCATATAATAAAGTACTCATTGTTTTTCTCTCTCTATGCAGCTTCTTCCTGCCTACTTTCGGCAAGGTACCGTAAAATAACGGGAATAGAAATAGGGACTGAATTTTGTTCCTAAGGAGTCAGGATTTTTCTGCTCCTGAGTTACTGAAATGTGAGCTACATCAAAACTAAAAATTAATATTTAAATTTATAAATCCGTCTGAACCCACTTGTCAGTTCACTGGGGGCAGGTGATCTCTGTCCATAGAGTTTACAGAACTAGGGTGCTTAGGGTGCTCCTAGAAGTATCAAGCTTTTTTGTACTCTTAATTTTAAAATTTATCAGATTAATTTCGAACGACAAATCTAAACCGTTGAAATCTTTCTATCTTACGAGTGATTCGTCAATATATGAAAATTTTAAAATTTCGAATTAATTTAGTATAAAGTCAAGTGGTCAAAAGGCTTCTAAAAATGAATGCATTGAAATTAATTTATAAACCTTCTATTTTTGACCACTTGACTTTATACTAAATTAATTCGAAACTTTAAAATTTTCACATGTAGACACATCACTCGTAAGATAGAAGGATTTCAATAGTTTGGATTCGTCGTTCGAAATTAATCCGATGAATTTTAGAGTTAAGAGTACAAAAGAGCTTGTACTCTTAGGAGCACCCTAGTTATACTCATGGAGCAAAACTAGTGTGATGTGCTTGGTGAGCACACTTTTAAAAGATTATCGAATTGATTTCGAATTATGAATCTGAAATTCATGTACCTCGTGAGTGATGCATGGATATGAAAAAAAAATTAAAATTTCTAATTCATTTAGCACGTGGTCAAGCGGTCAAAACAATGAACATTTTATAAGTCAATTTTTAAATTGTTTTATGTACTCGTTTTGCAAGTAGATATTCATACGGGGATCGTGTTGAATGGTATAAATTGACCATTAAAATTTTGAAAACATAAATATTGATCCGTATTATGGATCCGCAATATGCATGGTACCATACACTCACTCATATATATACCTCTTCACAAAAGACATAAAGAAATTACACGCACTCTCATAAGCATTATTTTTTGTTTAATAAAAATTGCATTCATATATCAGTCTTCAGAGAAATGAAATTATATCCAATTTTTTTGTCACATGCGTTCAACAATTGTGAGTGAACAAATGTACATCAAACGGACATGAACATGTATTGTTGGAATTCATAGTAGGTTTGATACCCATCGGATCTATTTTTAGTTGGATGGGTATAATGATCATTTGATCTATATCAAGATTCATGCGAACTAATTAAAATCGGTGCAGGTCTGTTTCAATTTCGGTGCACACATATCTTAATGCTAATCGTACAGCGTTAGAGATAATTAGACATAAAAGTACGTCTGATGCTCATTGAATCCATATTGTTAAGTTCGTTTCTTCATCAGATACTTTAGATTCTTTTCATTTCATTTCAAACTCCAAACCAAGCATTTAAAATTTTGATTTTGACTGGTACTGAATCGTACTATCGTTGGCTACGCTATCGTGTATCGGTATCCGACTCCGCTGCTTGCTAATTTGACAAGCAGAATTCTGCTTTTTCAAATCGAACCGTTAAATTTTTTCATACACAAATCTCAACCCAAATTAATAATTTGATTTGAACAAACAGGATTCTGTGTCAATTTAGCTAGCAGCGGATTCTGATTCTTTTCGATACCCGCCGCAGGGAATCTGAAAAAAAAAATAACATGGTAAAAGCTGGTAATTAATGGGAGACCCATAAATTGTGTAGGGTAACCGGCTGAGGCAAGAGCAGGAGCAGTAGAGCACGCATGCCCCGAGGCAGAGGGAACGGACAGCTGTCGGTTGAAAGCATGGTGGGGGTAAAGGAGACAAGTCGCCGACAGCTCCAACAGTATCACATGTCTCCTTTGTGGTGGTCACACACCCATCTTTCTTTTTCTTTACCATCTACCGTTCACTCCAGATCTTAACGGCTGACAATATTCGAGAAAGGAACAGAGGCTAATCCATAGCTGCACCTGGACCACGACGAGCATTTCGGTCTTTTGGCCTTGTTGGGGAGGATAGATGGTTTCAAATTTCAATTTTAAAAGCGAACCACATACAAATGGTTCTAAAATTAAAATATATATTTTTTATATAACTTAGTTTTATGTGGAAAATGAATAAATATACTACTTGAACACAGCATCTATGTAATATCATAAAATATAACACAAAAAATATTTGTTGGTCTCATTAATTTAAAAAAAATAATATAACTTACAAATTGAACAAAATTACATGAATGTTGTACAAAACAATCCACCGTAATTATAAGTATTATGTAATATTGAATGATATAAAATTATCATGTATGATCTTGTAAATTGTAATATTTATCGATTTTTTTATTAGATGTTCAAATCTCTGAATTGGGTCAAATCCAATTTATCGTTGCTTTGCAAAAGCATATTCACACGAGCTAGACTTCTAAGATGATTTTAATTAATTAATATGTTAGATATACCTACTTCAGTGTATGAAATTAATTATATTGTTATGTTCACATGTTGAAGTTTCTATATATTATTTTATGTTGCATTCAATTAGATATGTTTTATCTTAATTTAAAAATTGAAGTTTTTATTTAATACGTCAAAATATTTTCTTAGCTAAATATCTCTTTTCTCTCTCTACTACAGACATCCAATTTATATAATCACTATTGTGTTAAAATTTAGCTTTAGGTATTTAAAACCATATATTACCTGCACACCTAGACATAAACTAAATTATATTTGCCAAATTACTCTGGTATGCGAGCAAACAAAAGGTTAATTAAAATAAAATAATATTTTAATTTTATCATGTTAAATAACTTGAATACAGTTTGACTAATTATAATTTATCTTTATTTATTTAAACATAACTTACATATAAGCATTGAAGCAAATGAAAAAAAAATTGTATATTGAAATATGGAATAAGATTTGGTCCAAATGGCTTTGGACCGAACACCGTCCAAAGTCTCTAAAAATCGTACGATTAAAGTCCGAACAATGGATCCGAACAGCTCAACATGATTTCCATATTAAAATGTTCTTAGAGAACAAATTTTATATTTTTGGAACTTTTTTACTATTTTTAGATATGTCCAATATTACTGTTTTTGAACGGTCCAAAAATAGTGAACATATCTAAAAAAATAGTAAAAAAATTCCAAAAAATATAAAATTTGGTCTCTGAGCACATTTTAATATAAAAATCATGTTGAGTGGTTTGAATCGACTGTTCAGACTTTAATCGTACGATTTTTAGAGACATTAAGAAAGTTGATCGCACCGGTTTATATCAAGCATGGAGCAAATTTGTATATGATGAAACCAAACTCATGTTCAATTTTTGAGGTAGTTGTATAGCACTGAATTTCTTTGTATTTAATTTGAATAAATCAAACAAAGATGCCTATGCTTCAATAGTATAACTATCAAAGAAGAAATAAACATTATTTATAATTTTGGTTCTTTGTGCCGACATCTTTCACTAAACCAGCATAAGAAAATGTACGTGTAATTTAAAAACGAGTTGGTAAGTTCAGTGTATTATTCAAATCTTCCCGAAGCATTTTAAAATTAGGTCAAATTAGCCATTAAGTTATTACCATTTGCGGCAAGAAAAAACCGGGGTCGGATGCACCATTTTGGTAGCACAACCAAATATATTTATTTGTTCGGATCATTATCATACACTATAGAGTGGAGCTGGCTCCGTTACGGAACGACACGGTACGTGTGACTGTTACGTGCTGTGATCATATTTTGAAAATTTGGCACGACACGGCACGTGAAAGATCTGGTCATAGCACGTGGTCACGCAAGTCACGTGTAATAGGACCGTTAGATCTTAATCAAATAGTGAATCTTGAACAAACTAATATAAATTATGAAAAAAAAATCAGTTAAATGTAACACGTTTGGATACGGCGCGACTTGCGTCACGTGTGACTATTACGTGCGATAATTAAACCTAAGCCGACTCCGTTACGGAATGACACATCACGTGTGACTGTTACGTTCCGTGACCATATTTTAAAATTTTTTTACGGCATGTGGTTATGCGAGTCAAGTGTAATTAGAACCGTTAGATCTTAATCAAATAATGAATCTTGAACAAGTTAACCTAAATTATAAAAAGATCAGTTAAACATGACCTCACGTTTAGATATAGCGTGACTCATGTATCGTGACTATTTTTGATATTTTAATCCCAACACGGTACGATATGTGTGACTGTTGACTTAGTGCACGACACGTTACATTTTTTACCACTATATTACACATTTACACAGTCCAAACAATACTCCAGGCGCATCTAATAAATTTCTTCTTCTGGGGGAGACAGCACCGGGAGACAGGATGTTCCTTAAAGGCTACGTGTCATCATGTGGGTGGTTGATGGTCTGCCCACCCCCACGACCAAAATTTTCACTTGCTATGCTTGTTCTTCGTGAACCTAGACAATCTCTCCTTCTATCATATCTCTCGATTTACGTACACCAACACCATCGAGTAACATCGTGAAAATCTCACATCCATGATCCATCTATAAGGGACTGAAAGAAAGCGACAAAAAACTCAGAATCCAAGTCTCAATACTCTCTCTAGTCAGAGTCAGAGAGAGAGGAAAGGAAAAAAGAAATTAAAGGAGAGAAAAGATAGAAAAGACAACCACGATATCGTAACCCTAGTTGGGAAGAGAGAGAGAGAGAGAAAATGTCAGTTGAAACGGAGAGGAGTTCGACGGAGTCGGAGGTGTCGGGGCTGGACTATGAAGAGACGGCGCTGACGCTCCGACTGCCAGGTGGCACATCACGAGCTGCCGGATCGGAGACTGACAGGAAACGTGGCTTCTCCGAGACCGTTGAGCTGGGTCTGGGCAATGGTGCTCGGATGGAGACATGTGGCGGGTCCTCTGCTGGTGATCAGTCCGATGAGTCTCCTGAATCTCAAGCATCAGTTGCTGAGAAGCCACCTGCGCCAAAGTAAGCGAGAAAAATTCGTCTTAGTATTGAAGTAATATGATCAATTAATAATTCATGAATTGAGGTATATTGGTAGAAATTTTGTGGCTGACAAACTGAGAGTTTAACTGAGCAAAAAAGTTTGAGAAGCAAGAGACCTTGAGGCGCCAACTATTAAATTTTTTAGAATATATTGGTGTTTTTTAATCAAAATTGGGATGTGTAGGGAGGTGGGGGTGAGACAAGACAGGTTTAGTTTTTGTGTTAAATGTCTTCTTATAAGGCAATAGTGATCCTCCTGAGCTTACTGGTGCTCCTTTATGCATAGAGCACAAATGATAGATTAGAGAAAATTGCAGATCATCCGTCGCTCTGTGCATAGAGGTTCTCTTACCAGGAGGCCAGATCTGCTGCAAATTAATGTACGAGTGGTATGCTGGTCCAGATGTTGCCAGATCCATAATTTTGGGTGTCAATTTTATGGTTTATGATATTTGCTTTTGTTGTAAATTGAGATCTTTACTGAAAACCAAAATTACCCAGCAAAGCAGTTAGGAAAAAGGAGCACTAGTGCTATAGTACTGTAGTTATTCGTTCTCTGTGATTAAGTTCTGTTATATTATATTTGAACCATAATATATCCACTGTTGAAATATATGAAAGAACAGAACTTTTAAACCCTTTACCGAAGTCGTCCAGTTCCTTTTGTCTAAAATTAGACTTTTGACTCTTTATTGGCATTATTGACATTCAATTACTTGTGCAAATAAAGTAACCACATTCATAGTGCGTAATAGAATTTTTAAATTTTGTACTTTGAGTATTCCATTTCCATTTTTCTAAAATTAGATTTTTGACTAATAATTGGCATTACTTGTGCATTTAAAGTAACTGTATTCTTAGTCGGAAATACTGATTCTTGAATGTTGCTTATAATGTAATGATGTAGAGCTCGAGTAGTGGGATGGCCACCGGTACGGTCGTTCAGGAAGAATGTGATGAAGAGCTGTAAGCTGGTGAAAGTGGCTGTTGACGGGGCACCATATCTTCGCAAGGTTGACCTGGAGGCCTACACGGGCTACAATCAGCTCCTTACTGCCCTTCAAGAGATGTTCTCCTGCTTCACTATCCGTACTCTCTCTCTCTCTCTCTCACACACACACACACACACACACACACACACACTTGTTCTCTTTGTCTGTGTCCACACACACACACACACATTCTGTTGTCCTTGCGCACATTGATGATACTAAAAGCTTAAGCAGCTTGTGATGTAATTACTAGGGTTTCAGTTTAAATGACGTTTCTTTAGTGATCGATATTCTGTGTTTGGTTCAATTTGAACATAGGTTAGACACGCTTAGATGACGTTTCTTTAGTTATTTATATTCTGTGTTTGGTTCAATTTGGGCATTAGGTTAGACATGCTTTGGCGTAAAGAACCACTAAAAATTTGAAAAGAGAGGAAGTCAAATGTTGTTATTTACGCGCTAAACTGAAATTCTTGGTAGTGAATTATGTTTTTCATATTCCTAAAACATGAACAATGTCCAGATGATAACCAACCCATTCACTTTCATGGGAGATATGAAAATTACCTATTAAACATGATGGCTTTGAAATTGTCAGCTTCAAGCACTGTCTGTGTGTTAGATTATAGTTTTGACTCTAGCAGGAAAATCTGACTTCAATAAAGGTCCTTTTAATTTACTTGTATATATTTTTGGAATGTCAGGGAACTATCCTGACGAGGAGAGGAAATTGGTTGATCCAGTGAACGGGACAGAATATGTACCAACTTATGAGGACAAGGAGGGTGACTGGATGCTTGTTGGTGATGTACCTTGGAAGTAAGAATATGTACCTTCATTGTTTTAATTCCTAGCATATTTTATCATCATCTTCAAATAGTATGGCATGGCATCATGATTCCTATTTCTTTTTGTTTTTTTGTTAATCTTAAATCACACAATGCTTAGTGTATCATATGATTCTTGTTTTTGTCATGCAAAAAGCATTGGAGGTTGTACTCTCAAATATCATTACCCATCCATACTGACTAGGGAATTGCCAATTCCATTATTGAGAAATGTTGACATGCTCAGTTGAATTGTACAATTGGACCTATTTAACTCGGAAATTTATTTATATGTTGTAGAATGTTTGTGGAATCCTGCAAGCGCCTCCGCCTGATGAAAAGCTCCGAGGCTGTCAACCTAGGTAACCTTAGCATAATATTATGACCTCCTAGTTACCTTGTGCAACTTGAATATGGGAAAGAGAAAAGCATCAAGTTGTCTTTTTTGGTTTCATCTTATTACCCTCGGAAGCTCATGAAATTTTCGACAGAATATCAGGTGGTTCAATTTAACCACCATCCATGTATGTATCCATGTATGTATTAAAGCTATAGACAAGTACATTTTAGTACGGAATCACTAGTAGATAAAAGTTCAACCAAGCTAGAGGAAAACAAGGAGTTAACAGAAGTGTATGAATTGAATAACCTGCTCTCATCTGCATGTGCTAATTTATTAATTTATTAATTGCAGCACCCAGAGCGCAGCACTAGTAATTTGGTAGAAGAGCCAACATACCAGTGTAGTGTATAGTTCGTCATTGACTCCTCTCGAGTCCTGATTTGGTTCTTGTGATTTGCAGCCTGCAAAAGTTCTCCTAGGTTTTGCTTGAGAAATTACATAAACAATCCTTCAAGTTTTGGGTGATTCCGATTTTGGTCCTTGAAGTTAAAAGATGTCATTGTTTTAGTTCTTGAAATTTACTTTGTCGGTTTGTTCTATAGCTCTGATAGGACTAAAAGACATCTTAAACTGCTAGGACTAGAAAGGATAATGTCTTCGACTTGAAGGCCTATTTATTTTACTCTCTTTTGTTTTATTTTTCCCCACATGGCATGTTGTTTAGTTTTTACTGTGAAACAAAGCGTATACGTTAAAATAGCTCGTCTATTAGTAATAAGCTCAGTTTTACTTGGTTGGCCCGATTTTTGCATTGAGTGGCCTTCTTTTTGCTGTCATTGTTCAAGTTTTTTACTTGGTTTTGTCTCTCTTGCATTGCTTTTCATGTGTTTTAGCCTTTTAGGAGATCCATATATGAGACTGTTTTTATCCACGAGTGAATACTATTAGAATTTCGTGTAGAGAAGCTGGAACTTGACTAGCAAATTGTAAATTTTCTTTTGTTTTTTTTTTTTACGGTGAAGACCAATCTTTTGAGTTTATTTGTCCATGGGGGCTTAAAAGGAAATGGGGAATGATTTTTAAACGTTCAATTTCGCTAGGCTAGGAACAAGTGCATGAAACAGAGTTATTTGACCGTGGGAACAGGTCCGGTTGCTTTCTGAGACAGATATGGACCGACCATGGAATTGGAATCATTCATAAGGAAATCAAGCACCTTGTACGATCTAAATATACTAAAATTGTTAGAGAATGCGGCTCACGCCATGAAGTTCTTTCCAAAGAATTAAAATTACAGTGGACTGTGTTGTGCTAAAATTTGAATAAAAATGATTGGAATAGAGAAGAGAGAACCCACATATTGGAGATAATGCAATTAACCCCAACATAGTGGCGGAGAGATGTATACGAGAATTTAATCTATGGATGAAGCATTGCTGAAGGACATATTTTTGGTGTTTTGTATGGTGTTGGTTTTTTTGCCTTTTTTTTTTTTTCTCTTTTAATTGTTGTATGAGGTGCTAGGCGGTTTGTAAGAGACATTTACTGTTTAATGATATATAATCTGCTGCTCTTCTTTAGAATCGCAGGGTCTCTGTCTTTTCAAATTAAACCATTCATTTTTTAAAATGCATGAATCTCAAAGACAGTTGATTTTTATGAACAAATCTCGAAATAAATGAATGATTTGATTTGGAAAAATAGAGACCCTGCGATTTCAAAGAATCGCAGCAGATTTGTTTCCATACCTTAGGAGTCTCTTCCATGTTTAAAAAAAAAAAAAAGTAACCAAATGGCCGTGCTCGTCAATCAAGTTAGGGGTGAATCACTGATGCAAGTGTTAGGACCAGGACTAGAGAGAATGAGGTTGGGAAGGGTTCTCACAGCGTACTCGGCTGATGCCAATCTATACGGGATTCAGCCACACTGTGTTATCACTGGCCGGTTCAAGGGCGAATCTGGCTCCTCCTCCATTCTGAGACCTAAGTAAGATGTTTAACTATAGTGCTGTTTTCTTCTAAGTCCTCTACCTTGTTTGCGTTTGTTCGTTTGTATTATAACTTGGAGGACACTGCAATTTCTTCTAAGTAGTCTAGTAGACACTGGGATCCCTGCTTTTCTGAGAGAAAAGCAGGGCCTGTTTTTCCAATCTCAACTATTCAAAATTTTCAATTTGCGAATCTTGATAAAAAACTTTTTCATGCACAAATCTCAACGAATTTGAATGGTTGAGATCGGAAAAACTTTTTCTGCATTCTTTGGAATCAACTTTATAAAGACAATATACCAAACAGAGATTTTAAAATTTTAAAATTTAAATTCAATTAATGGTTTTTGGGCTCATTATTGATTTATTGTAGACCAGACCCCTTAGATTATTAGGTCAATCGGGCCATGCGTCTGGTGGGTAGGTGTTGTGGCGTAAAGAGGGGTGGGGTTCTAGTGAACAAATTATGTATGAACTCGTTGTTTTTCTTTTGTAAACTATACGCATATTAGTAATAAAAAAAATCCAATTAACAATATTTAATTATTTATACCAGGTCAACTGTGATAAGCCAAATCAGAACAGAGGAGAAACGATGAATCTAGAAAACAATTCTTTTATTTGAACGGTTCAGCGAATTTTATAAAACCCGGTCAATCAAACCGGTTTTGAACGGTTCATTAGCACATACAAAATCGAATTAGACAGATGACCGATTCCAGTTTTTTCCGGTCCAACCAACCGGTCCGTTAATTCCATACTTAGCTTCGTTAATTATGCAAGGTAGGCGATAATACAAATTTTTTAGCGCACCAAAAAAAATGAAATCCTGCTCCAGTGTCGCTGACAAGTGGATAAGAACATGTTTAAGAATTTAAATATTGGATATAATTTGTTTAGCGCGCCAACAATCTTTTAAATTTATAATCATATCCATACATGAACTTGTGAAAATAAAAATAGCTATGTCAGCAAAAGAAAGTAAGATTGTAACTTTATTATTTATTGCTCTTCAACTTAATTGTATATTTAAAAATAATGACAGCATGCATGCAGATGCAGATCATATATGGACAGAACACATATACACATGAAATATCTTTTTAAAAAAAAAGGGGCTTTTTCTACATAATTGCCATTTCTAATAACATGTGGTATGCTTTTTTGATAGATTATAATTTATATTATACCTTTCTAACTTGATATGCTTCTGCCTCTGTCTTCTTAATTTTTTTTTTGTTCATTCAAACCGTGTATTTGACCCGAAATAATCAATTATAATCCATATAGTGCAGGACATAAAGAATCTCAAATATCTGACTTCTGGTTAATTATATTTTTCTTTTGCGGCGACAATTTGATGCAAGAAAAAAAACACAATTTTCTTTCGTTGGCTTCTTCTCATAAATTAAGTTAATATTTTCTTTCTTTCTTCTCTTTAAACATTTCTTAATTAATGAAAAAGGGCTGGAGTCGTCTGTCTGATATTACACGTGTTTCTCAATGTATTTTCCTCTCTGTTTGATCTATTTTTGGGGTTTAATGAGCTTGATGACCGTCCGATCTGTATTAAGATCTGTGCAAACGCAAATTGAAGCATATGCGCATGCATTTTAAAGTAGAGCACAAGAATCTTAACACAGATCGAACGGTGATTGTACCCATCGAACCAAAGTGAATTCCTTAAACAGATATTATCCCCAAATTTGTAATATTACAATATACTCTTTCAAGAATAAATATTTTTTCATTTGCCAAAAAAAAAAATTAATTATTCAAATGGGAGTTGTTTCTTGGATTTTGCTCAAAAAAAAATATTGAAGAAAACGATAAATCTTAAAATATGACAGTTTTTAAATGTTTGCATTCAGAAATTAATCTTTGAACACCAATAATATTGTTTCTCCAAATACTAAAGATTGTAATGAAAATAACATGACAAATTGCACAAGGTATCTTGTCGAGAGGAACACAATTTTTTTATATTTTCTTTAAAATTTGTTTGCATACTGGAAGATCAAATACATCTTTTTTTGTTTAAAATAAAAAGAGAAACACGGAAATAAATAAGTGCAAGGTCTTCAAATAATAAATTAAGAGGAAACAAAAAAGAGAAGTGGCCCTATGTTGAAAACATATGATATGCTATATGAGGAGGGGGTCAATTATACAGTTTTTTTTTTGTGACACTGAATTACATCCTATATTTTTAAAATCTAAACAGTCGATTCAAACCGTTCAACATGATGGATATTAAAATGTGCATGCAGATCAAATTTTATATTTTTGTTTATTTTTTTTTTCTATTTATTAAGATGGATACAAAAATTCAATGATCTGAAAACAACGATTTTGTAAAACACTTAATAAATAGTAAAAAAAAAAAATTAAAAAAATGCAAATTTGGTCTCCATGCACATTTTAATAAGGAGATCATATTGAACGGTTTGGATCGACTGTTTGGACTTTAAAAACTTTTAAAATGTAGAGTGTAATCTGGTGTCACAAAAAAATAGTGTAAGTGGATCCCTTCTAATGCTATATTGCTAAAAACATTATCTGTATAGATATATAAACATCATCACAAAGTCACCCAGTAACAAATACATATTACCTGCCTCCTTGTATAGTTGTATGTTCTCTTTAATCTTGCGTATATATACATAAGGATTGGTTCTCCGTTTCTCTCATGATCTACTCATAGAAGAAGAAAGGATAACAAACGCATGCAAAAGGACAAGGAGAGGAAGCTGAGCATGATGAAGAATGTTAAGGAGCACCATGTGGAGGAAGGATGTCTCTATGCATGGTCTCTCTTTCTCTCTCTAGCTCTACTTAACAATGCTAAACTCATTAATAGACATGTTTAATTCCTCCCTCATGTTCTCAGGTTTAGAAAAAAAACAAACTTCATCTTTTTCTGACCTAAATTATTGATATATATCTGATGTTTCTTGTAAAGTTCCAACCAGGATCCTGATTTTCCCTCTCTAATCTCTATGTTGCTGGTACTGGTACTGAAATCTGATATACCCATTTTCCTTGTTTGCTGATTTTGATGTTTTATGTTCAGCCATTGTTGGTTGATAGAGACTTGATGTTGTTGCTTTTTAATACCATTTGGTAACGGTACCAGAAACCAAGTGGTTGCTTGGCTTTGGTTTGCTGTTCTGGTACTAAAAAGATGTGGTTAACTCAGCTGTCCATTGGCACTACTAGAACCAGCCCTTGTGTTGTTTTCTGATGGCATAATTTCTAATTTTTGATGGATAAAAGAGTAATTGTAATGCATCTCTCATTGGTGAAAATATTGTAATGTGTGATTTCAGAGGGTTAAACAAATACAAAAATCATACAACAACAATATAAGGGTAGTATTGTCTTTATGTACGACAAAATTTATATACTCTATTCACATTAAGTCTCTGTTCTTAATCTTCATATCTTTTTTAGAACATAATCCCGAGCAAGAATTAAATTTTTAATCCTCCATCTCTTAAAGAGGATTGCAATTTTTTGAATTTTTCTGAAACTTTATACTATATATAAAGTCCACCAAGATTCTAATAAATTTAGCATCTACTTAGCATACAGTTTATATTACAAACACATATTCTCAGACTTCATTTATTTTTTTGTGGCATAGCTTGTTTTTAATCTGCTGCTGCTTCTGCTGCCATGAGATATTTCAGAATTGCTTGGAATGCATCTGCTGCTGTGGCGACTAAGTTACATTTCATGTGAAGAATTATATATATATATATTGCATTTCATGTTTATTTGTTTACATGCTATTCCCAAAATTTGTTGAATGTTAACTGATAGCTTGATTTCACTACTGTTTTATTGGGATCTCCATTATATATAAAGGCCCATCGTTAGGCCTAATTTGGGGCCCAATGGGCTGGTCAATTGAGGGGAAAAAATTGTGCCCTGCTTATTTTGTGCGTCTACACCAAGGGAGCAGGATTAGAGAGTTCATTGATTTTTTTTTTAAATGGTAATTATAACCGATTTATTAACCAAAGAAGCCAATTCGGGCGAAAAGTTTTAAAAATAGCCTCCACCGGTTTCGGAACCCGGTGGAGCTTTTTCGGGCCTTCCTACACCGGATTGGGCATCCGGTGGAGACTAATTATTACATTTTTGGGCCATTCTGTGCCGCGGCCACAGAAAATTAGAAAAAATGCTCCACCGGATTGGGCATCCGGTGGAGGCTTGTTTTATAATTTCCACAGCGCGAGTTCTCTGTCTCTGTCTCTATTCCTTCTTTCTTCTCTCCACCATTTTTTTTATTCTTTCCAAATACTCCATTATTTTTTCATTCAATTGTTTCAAAATTCTCAAATCGTCCAAAAGAATTGGAAACTCTTTCGATCTACGATTTTAACAAGGTAAAAATCCGATTTTTTTTTATAATTTTTAATTTTGGCCGAATTAAATTAAATAACTTATTTAATTGAGTTTGTTTAGTATATTTAGTATTTTTTGTGTAATTTAGTGTTGAATTAGCAATTGGCTTCAATTTAGTGTAATTGTAGTATTAATTTGTATAATTTAGTGTAATTTGTGTTATGTAGTATAATTAGTTTAATTTGTGCAATAGAGTTAAATTTAGTGTAATTTGTGTTATGTAGTATAATTAGTTTAATTTGTGTAATTTAGTATAAATTTGTGTAATTTGTGTTATGTAGTATAATTTAGTGTTATGTAGTTTAATTTGTGTTATGTAGTTTAATTTGTGTAATTTGTAGTTTAGTATAATGTAGTATAATGCAGTTTAATTTGTGTAATTTGTGTAATTTGTAGTTTAGTATAATGTAGTATAATGTAGTTTAGTATAATATGTAATTTGTAGTTTTGTATAATGTAGTTTAGTATAATGTATTTTAGTGTTATGTAGTATAATTTGTGTAAAATTAGATAAATGTGAAGTTTATTATTTTGGACCTCCACCGGATTGCGGAACCGGTGTGGGTTAATTCTGTGTAATATTTCGTGCAGCACTGTGGCAGAGCAAAAAATGGCTCCACCGGATGCCCAATCCGGTGTAGGCCGGCCCTCTCTAGCTCCACCGGATGCTGAATCCGGTGGAGGCTATTTTTGGAACTTTTTAGTCCCATTGGCTTGTTTATTTGATTTTTCAGTTATAATTACTAAATAAAAAAAAAATCGAGTTCATTGGTTCGGTTCGGTTGATCGATGCAAATTAGGTAAACCAAAATTATAATTTGGTTTTAAAGAACCGAACTAAACTAATTTAGCATTGCAATCCAACCGAACCGAACTGAACCAAAGTTTTATTTCGGTATGTTCGGTTCAAACCGAAATATATATATATATTTTTAAAGCAATTGTTTTGTAATATACCGAAGTATATTAAGAAATAAACCGGGGCAATCCGGATCAAATTCATAATATATATATGTTCGGTTCAACCGAAATATATATATATATATTTTAAAGCAATTGTTTTGTAATATACCGAAATATATTAAGAAATAAACCGAGATATTAAGAAATAAACCGGGGCAGTCCGGATCAAATTCATAATATATAAAAATTCGGTCGGTTAAGTTATTTCGGTTTTGAAAATTTCCAAATCGAACCGAATCGAAATTATAATTCGGTTTTAAAAAACAAACCAAATCGAACCATTAATCCGAAAAAAACGAACTGTTTAGTCCAAACTAATTCGGTTCGGTTCAAAACCAATTAAACTGGGACCCAATGAACACCCCTAAGCAGGATGTCTGATCTAAACCGTTGATCTATATCAAAAATTTGCATGAATGGATTTAAATATGTACAGATTTTAACTGTTACGTGAATCTAAACTGTTCTTGCCATCAGTCAAATTGAATGATTTAGACGGGATAACGAATGAATTTTAAGTCAAATCTCTGTTGGAAGCCCTCCTCTCCACTCTAAATTCAAATTCCAATTCCAATTATCTTACGTAATATTCTCTATCGACTATCGTAATCGTAACTATGGCTAAAAAGTGTCTAGTAAAAGACAAACATTTCCACTAGCCAACAACACTTTAATTTGACATATTAACTCTTTATGAAGATATGTACATATTTAACTACCTTTAATTGGGATTTTCTTTGAAGAAATCGCTAGTACATTTTCGGTTGATATATATCATATATTAAAGTATGTATACTTAATATATTATTATTTTTTAAATACTGAATGTATTAATTCCCGGCATTTTTATTCATAACCAAAAAAATAAATAAAATAATATTAATAACCAGAATTCATAAAAAATTTCATCCATAACCAAACCGCCCCCCGGGGGGCGGTTTAGTCCCCCCCAACCCGCCCCCCAGTGGGGCGGTTTACCCCCCCACCAACCCGCCCCCCCAGAGGACGGTTTACTATTTTTTTTTTTAATGCGATGATGGATTATTTATAATTATGTTTATAATTTATGTATTTTGTAATATTATGTATTTGTTTATATTTTTAATACGATGGATTTTATGATTTGTGAATAGTTTAAAACATAAGTGAACAAAATAATCAAATAATGTCTGAATGCAAGGTTAAACTTCATAATATCATATTTATGATTTCATAATATCATATTTTGTAATATTATATATTTGTTTATATTTTTAATACGATGGATTTTATGATTTTATGATTTATGATTTGTCAATATTACGTATTTTCTATCTAAACTTCATAATATCATATTTATTCTTCTAAACTTTAAACACTTACAAATTTACTCATTTTAATCCCTTTGTCTGTTAAAGCTTATTTTAAATTTATAAAATATCCATTATACCCTTTATTAAAAAAAATAAAAAATATGTAGTCTATTTAAGAAAAATGTCATTAGTCTAATTAGTCGGTTTCAAGAACAAATAGTTAATTTGTCTACTTATGTACGTATACACACAATTAAATGGATAATATAATTGAACAATGACGAACTATTAATTGTAAACCTTAAATGGTTGTTAATAGTAACAAATTTCAAAGTGATAATGTTGATGAATTCTTTATTTGTGTGAACACATAACTAATGAAGTAATGATTGTTAATATATAGATAATTGTTTCTAATGAACAATTTAAAATTTGTTTACTATAATTAAGTATGAGTGAGCCTATGGTAATATGCATATCACGGATGGGTCCGTGATACGATTCAATATCTTCGTTTTCAAAGTTCTAACGGTCAATCCGAACCGTTCAATATGTTTTCCATATGAATATGTACTTGCCGACCAAATTTTACATTTTTTAGAATTTTTTTACTATTTTTTTAGGTAGGCAGAAAATCATTGTTTTTGGATGGTCCAGAATTTTCGGATCAAGTGATTTTATACCTATCTAAAAAAATAGTAAAAAAATTCTAAAAAATGTAAAATTTGGTCGGCAAGTACATATTCATATGAAAAACATGTTGAACGGTTCGGATCGACCGTTAGAACTTTGAAAACGAAGATATTGAACCGTATCACGGACCCATCCGTGATATGCATAGTACCATAGGCTCACTCATTAAGTATATAACATTGAATGCAAGATAATAAGTTATAAATTTCAAAGCGTTTGGCATTGATAGAGAAGAATCATAAATCTATGATTCAATATACACTAAAATGAACAATTTAGAAAAATAAGTATCTAAACATGCTTTGCATTTTCAAGACAAAATCAAGTGATATATTCCATATAATGTTCCTATCTAGACTACTAATTTGCAAAGAGACGCCTACGCTTCTTAGAATCAACGGAACTAGTAAACTATATTATAATTACAGGATTGCTAGAGCATATACCTTTCGGTCCTTGAAATCGAACCAGAAGACAAAATGCTTGTATGAGACTTCTCCTGTGGCAATTACACTTGCTACTGGTGCATTTCTCAGTGCTAAAAAGTATTTTTTAACATAAAAAAATTCAATTAAGACACTAAAAATCTTAAACTTAATTTTTGAGGCACTAAACGACGTTTTTTGGTGATTCTTATTTTTCCGAATACCCGGGGCAAATCCCGGGTGACGGTCACCACTGTTTCCTCCTACCCTTTCCGAATTGGGGTCATACGCGTAAATCCGACTTTCATAGCAAAAGTTATGGCCGTTTAAAGTTAAAAAAAAAACGATGTTTCTGACCCTTGATCCATTTCATTTTTTTTAAAGTTATGGCCATTTTATTTTTTCTAATAACACAAAATAAAATATTTTACTTTTTCTTACATGTGTTTTGGCATAGATAATGAGATAACACTAATATTTTTTTTTTAATGAGCATCAGTGCATTGCTTAGATAAAAAAAAATAATTATTGTTATCTATCCATATCATGTGTTATGTATTCAAATCTTTATTTTTAAAATTCAAGTAATAAATTCAATCTGCTCAAACAAACATAATATTACAAAACAATTATTGTTATCTATCCATATCATGTGTTATTGTTAAATTATTCACAAATCATAAAATCCATCGTATTAAAAATATAAACAAATACATAATATTACGAAATACATAAATTATAAACATAATTATAAATAATCCATCATCGCATTAAAAAAAAAAAATTAGTAAACCGCCCCCCCCCCCAGGGGGGGGGGGGGCGGTTTGGTTATGGATGAATTTTTTTTATGAATTCTGGTTATTAATATTATTTTATTTATTTTTTTGGTTATAAATAAAAATGTCGGTATTAATTCTTTATGAAGATTGCACAGGTAGAAAATTGAAATTAAGCTGATTGACGGTTATATATGGATTCAAAATTAGAAGGTTTCTAAATTAATTTTAATGCATTCATTTTTTGGAAATTTTTTGACCGCTTGACTTTATATTAAATTAATTCAAAACTTTAAAATTTTCACATGTAGACGCATCACTCGTAAGGTAGAAGGATTTCAACAGTTTGGATTTGTCGTTCGAATTTAATCCAATAGGTTTTAAAATTAAGAGTACAAAAGAGCTTACCAGCTTGGTACTCTTAGGAACACCCTAGTTCTACTCTAATTATAGTATATTATAATATTATTATAATAATTATTTAATATATTAATAATATAAGGTATTAATTATATATTATTATAATCACTCTAGTTACATTACGACGTACAATAAAATTAAACCATCATGTGAAATGATTTAATTAAGACCAGCCTAAAAATCAACTTTTGTTATCTTGATTTGATTTAATTAATACTTATTTGATGAAATAACAAGAGCTAAATCTCTTATTCCGCTGCAATGCCAAGTTGTCACCTATACATGCCAAACTAACGGTGCCTTTGTCGCTGTACTTTAAAATTGCTACTATTTCCTAGGGGGCCATGTACTGAATGTCCAGAATAGGAAAAGTTACATGATTGAGTTGTATTGTACCATATGATTCTTGCAATGAATACAATTACATCAATTAGAAACGGTAGGTGTGACTTAATACAATTGGAAAAAATATATCGTGCCATGATTTTAGTTTAGTGTTGTACCATATTGTGATTAAGTGAACAGTTACATTAATCGTTTTGTGACAAAAATATCGAAGATTATCATGACACACGAATAGTCACGGAACGCGAGTCATGCCGTGCTTAAATATAACTGGTCATGTTTAACTTATTTTTTTTTTATAATTTAGGTTAGTTTATTCAAGATTCGATATAACGGCTCTAATTACATGTGACTTGCGTGACCACGTGTTGTGAACAAATCTTTCACGAGACGTCCCGTGCCAAATTTTCAAACGATAGTCACAGCACATGACATGCGAGTCACGACACGTAACAGTCACACGTGCCATGCCATAATCGTGTCGTTCCGTGGTAGAGCCGGCTATGTCAGCAAAAAAAATAGCTATGTCAGCAAGATATCTCTAATTATGATTTCTATTCGAACTTGTGAAAATAGAAATAGCCATGTCAGCAAAAGAAAGTAAGATTGAATACAAATACCTGATTAGCAGCTTAAGTAAAGAGGTGCCTGAATTAATACAGGAGAATATAAGAAGTAAAGTAAATAGATAGAACTAAAAAACGAAAAGATAAATCTATGTACCTTGGCAATTCAAGATAAAGCTTGCGCGTGATATTTCTTTAAGGCATCTCCATTCTTTAACCTGCAAATTACTTGATACAATGAGCATAAATATGGCATAGCAATAATTTTTTCAAGGGATACAGGCAAAAACAAAAAGATAATAAAACAAATTAATTTTAATGTGCAACAAAAGTGTGAGACGACAATCAAGAATTAAACAAATTAACTTTATGTAAAGTGTGCTCACGGCAACAGGCCCAATCCAACCGATGTAGATTCTTCTTCCCCTTATCTTATGACAAAATTGAACAGATTGGAAAAGAGACTCAATAGGTATCATCAATCCCTTTGGCATAAGATCAATTTATCTTTTAAATCAATTGACAAGCTTTAATGAAACTATCATGAAATCATCTCTCTGTTTTTTTTTTGAGAATCAATAGAGATCTAGCCTCTATTTTTTTCATTAACCAAGATCGGTTACAGTTTTTTGGGTTTCTGAGTAGAAACCCGGGTTTTTACAAAATAGTTAAAGAAAGTTGAAAATAAAAGTCTTTGGAAAGAAAAGAAGTAAAAACTGGTAAATGTAAACTTATGCTATATGTTACATCATTTGCTCTCTCTATATGAAATTTCTGTCTTGATCCTCGATTGTAGATGCCCTCCACTGTGTCTTGATCTCTTGAATGAGGGTGTGATTCGGCTTTGTCTTTTCCTTGAAAATACGATTGCATCTCTCCCTCCAAATTACGAAGTGTGTTAACAATGTGAGTTTTTATTTTCTGATCCATACCAGTGGAAATTATCATTTAACCCTGCTTTGTACCGGCACGTGAACTTGCATTTCTTGCATTACTCCTGTGTAGAAATCATCTTTTAATACATAATTCGCATAAGATACGAAGGCTTGTATTATTTTGGCATGAGATAAAGTTAGCAGCTTGTATTTCTTTTGGAGAGAGAATATATAGATTATTCCAAAAAAAAGAAGAAGAAGCAAAGATTCTACCTACACAGTTGAAATCCACCTTATCTAAAACGGATTGCTGATATTGTACAAACTGATAATTATGGAGAGAGAATGGCTGCGATGAACACCCCATGATGTATCATATTGGAAATAAAAACCACCCCATCAGATTATTTTTAAGGAGACCATAATTCCATTAAACCTGGAAACTTTTTCCACTAATTTCAAGGTATACATTAGTAAATTTACAAGATTACAAAAGCAAAGCCTCACCTTTTACTGAATTTGTTTTCTAATCAAAAGCTGGTTAAAGAAAAAAAGAGTATGAAATATAGAACATATATATCAAACAACACACTATTAGGCGATGATGCTGCAACAAAAACCAACTCAAGAGATGGAGATTTCATTTTCATCAAGGAAAGAAAGAGAAATAAACTAATACCTGAGACAGTGGCAAGGAGGAGGCGGAGACGTCAGAGAATTGCTGTTTGCCAAGATCGTCGAGGTACTTGAGGTTGTGTTGATGTGTCAGGCGGGGCTGGGACGTAGACGGAGCCAGATCGTGCCTCGCAAAGGGATTACAGTTGGTTGCTTCAGAACCTTTGAACACAAATCAGAACCTTTGAACAGAATAAAAATCTTTAATAGCATGTCATATAACACCAACTCCAATTTTTTATTAAATAGACTTCAAATGACTAATCCAAACCGTTCAAACCAATTCACTTTATAAGTGATGTGTTTACATGTAAAATTTTTTTTTTTAGTTATTTTAGTATAAAGTTATTATAGGAGTTAGAGATATCCATCAGTGTAAGAAAGATTTGAGGTGGAGTTCTAAAATTTTCTACTATTTTGGATTTCGACCTACATCCAAAATTTTTGTTTATACCATATTAAAAAAAAACAATTTTGTCACTTTTTTCGAAGAATCCCATATATACAACGTCTGTCAATTTAATTGGCGGACTCAAAAGTTAGCGGATCCAGTATGGTAATTCAACTTGTTCTCCAGACGGGTTAGCGGGTCTGCTGATTGAATTAACAGACTCTAGACTAGATCTGCTAATTTAATTAGCGAACTCCTGTCTTTGGGTCCGTCAATTAAATTTGCAAACGTGATATATATGAAATTATCTAGAAAAGTGACGAACGACTTATTTTTTTTTTAATATGGTATAAATAAAAATTTCGGGACCTAGACCAACCATTTTCTCATCGAATAGTTCTAATCAAGACAAGCATCAATAGCTTCAACCTTCAGGCGTTAGGTTGTCAAAATATAACAAAATGCAAAATTTCCAAGACCAGGACAGTCAAACCGGTGAATGTTTAATTCTTTTATTTATTTATTTCTTTCTTCTTCTTTTATTTTTTATTTTTGGTTGACTTGATGAAAGCGTAATACAATACATACCACTGTACCAGCTATATCTCTGTGGAACATATTTTTAACACACAAGACGAGGTCACTCTGAGGGCATCAATCTTGTTCAGGTTTTAATTTTATACTTGATATCATAGGAATATGTTTTGTTTGTCTGACTATATATGACATGTTTGTATCAGGTCATTGTTAAGAATGTATTGTGATTCTAGCTTTAAGATGTTTCAAGAATTTGTTATAATATTCTTATTATTATGTGTACTGAATTATAGTTTTGGTGATAACATGTTGTGTTTGTTGTTTTATAGAAAAATCGAAATGGTTGGAATACAAACTTGTTGAAATGGTCAAGTGGAATCTGATGTAATTTAATAGTGTTTGGAATTTGATGCTTGGTTGTGATGTAATGAAATTAGACGGATTTCACATGGCTATTCCATTCTTTTATTATGAATTCATCAATACTTGTGTGGACCTAACACCTCTATTCTATGCTAAACTGTAGGTTTGTACGTTTGCGAAACCATCCAATTTTAGTATAAATTAAGGCTTTATTTTTTTTTTTAACTTGAATTTCCATCAATACTATATGCTAGAATCCTCGAAAAGTTATAAGCCTACTAGGCTACTACCATACGACAGGTGATAATTTCTTGAGCAAGAGTTTTTTTCATTACCTTTCTCTATGAATGTTCCTTTTACTGTACCGTAAAAGGTTCTCAGCTGGCAGATTACTAGTATTAAGAACATTACTAATTCGTTCCAGCTCTAAAGCAATATTGAGGGCTTAATTAAGCATCAATAGTGCAATTTAACAGTTAAGAAATATGAAAACAGAACTAGCTGAAAATTAATTAAGAGAAAGATAATAGCTGATATAAAAGTCATATAAAATTGTCTTCAATATTGCCCAAACAGTTGTTGTGCAAAGGTGCAATATGTGATTAAAATTTAATAAATTATCTGCCAAACGAACTTATTTTTCGACATATGCATATAATAATCAATTAAAGTAATTTGCATCACAAAAAATTGAGTGTTTTCCGATGTCGCAATTTTCCTTTTAGAACTATCACTGGATGCACACACAACCGATAGGTCGTTCCAATTAGTTCACTGCAACGAAGAAAACATATGTAAGCGACATATATAGAAGTGTAAAATAAATATATAATAAAATAAAATGTTTACCATTTTGTTTAATTGGGTTTTGTAATGCATCAGTCTTAGCAGGCTTAGATCTATATAATATAGGCGGTTCTGCCATATAATCTTCAAAACCTGTTTTGTTTAACCTCTCGCTCTCTATTTTTACTTTTGAGTATTGATATAAGCTTTCTTTAATTATATCCATCTCCCTCCTTTCGAAGTACCGAACTATCGCCACATTCACTGTTTTCAATAGTTGAATTATTCGGAGCTGATAAAAAAAATATTTAATTCATCAATATCAAGAAAGAGGGATCGAGGGATTATTTTTATTATTTTATTGTATTTCATTAGATTTTTTTTTAATTTAAAATCGGTAGGCATAGAGAAATTGGTTTGTCAACAAACACCATCTCCTTCCTAATTAAAAGTAATAAGGAGTATACATATCCTGAGAAAATTAAAAGTAATACAAAGTACCAGAGAATTTTTACAATCGTATATATGCAGTAAAAAACCATCATCGCCTTCCTGATTTACATTACACTAAACTCCATTTTTTTTAAATACGGGATTAATGTGCGTGTTTATGAGAGAGAGAAACAGAGAAAAAAAAAACCTTGAACATGATTATAGTTCCAGAGAGATACGGAGCAGAAGAGAGACAGAGAGCAAGCACGATGGATATAATATACACTGAGACAAAATATATATAAAGGCTATATATTAATTAATTTATGAAGGGATGCGTTAGCTTGGTAAAGAAATCAAGTTTATTATTAGATGGAGGTGCATGCTACAACTTAAGTTTAGCTCTTTTATTTTTTTGATTAAAATAAATTTAGCTATTTTATATATTGTTTTCTTAATTTAATGAGTCAATTAAACTTGACAGCGAAGAAATTTAAATTTAGCTGACTATTTAATCTATATAGAGAAAGGGACGGGGGATACCATGCTTTGGGAATTAAACATGCCTTAATAAATAGTAAAAATTTCTAGACCACCAGATCAGCGATTTTCAATGTGACTTAATAAATAGTAAAAAAAAATTCAAAAATATAAAATTTGGTCTTCAAGTACATTTCAATATGGAGAACATATTGAGCAGTTCGGATCTATTGCTTGGATTTTCAAAATGAAGATATTGTGCCATAGCTCACCATGCACATTTACACCATGGCTTAGCCATGTCCATCTCTCTCTCTCTCTCTCTCTATATATATATATGAGGAGGGATTAATTTACAACAAATTTACAACAACGATTTTTTCATTTTCAAAGTCCAAATCGTCGATCCAAACCGTTCAACATAATTATCTAAATAAAATGTGGTTCCAGATTAAATTTTACATTTTTTTTTGAATTTGTTTACTATTTATTAAGTATATTACAAAAACTAGTCAAATTCAGACCATTGAATTTTGTACCCATCTTAATAAATAGTAAAAAAAAATCAAAAAAATATAAAATTTGATCTGGAAGCACATTTTATTAGATAATCATGTTGAACGGTTTGAATTGACGATTTAGACTTTGAAAATGAAAAAAAGCTGTTATAGTAATTTTGTTGCAACTCAAATTTGTTGTAACTTGATTCCTCATCATATTACTTTTACTTCCTGTCCAGCTTGTTAGGTTGTAGTTGCAAAGGGAGGTCGACTTCATTGGATAAAATGAAAGGTATTTTGAGAACTGATTCATCTCTCCTAATTTTGCACACAAAAAAAGCTAAAGCAATTATTTAATTTACGAGTGAGGCTATAATACTATATATAAGAATATCTATAAGAGTAGAAAGAATAAAGACTGAAAGTAACAAAGACAGAGTTTACAAATAGGGTATATATAGGCAATACCTTGTGTGACTAACTGAATCACTAATTTAAGTAATCACAAGTATGCCTTTCTAAATATTTACAATTATGCCCTAGTCATTTGTCTTAATCAGCTCCTGTTATTTATTATCTGATAATGTCTTCATTTACGTCCAAATATTCGATCTGAACCATTCAACATGATTTCTAGCTTGATATTATTAGGAACACCCTAATTCTACTCTAATTATAGTATATTATAATATTATAATAATAATTATTTAATATGTTAATAATATAAGATATTAATTATATAATTATATACTAATAATATATTATTATAATCACTCTAGTTACATTACGACGTACTAAATATCATGTGAAATGGGTTAATTTAGGCTGACTTAAAAATCAACTTTTGCTATCTTGATCTTACTTAATTAATACTAAATAACAAGAGCTAAATATCTTATTCCGCCCTTAATGCGGAGTCGTAGTCTAATTATATAATTTTCTTTTTACAAATGTCATACTTTTTCTTTAAATTAAATTTTGGTAGGTCCTTATTCGGTGGGCAATTCCAGCTGCAATGTCAAGTTGTCAACTATACATCAATACATGCCAAACCAACGGTGCCTTTGTCGCTCTACTTTAAGAAAATTGCTACTATTTCCTGGGGGGGGGAGGTACTGTACTGACCGTAGACACTGCATGTACTGAATGTCCAGAATAAGAAAAGTTGCATGATTGAGTTGTACCATATAATTCTAGCAATGAATACAATTACATCAATTAGAAACGGTAGGTGTGACATAATACAAAAGAGAGATTTTTCTGTTAATTTGGTTGTGATCTGAGTGGAAAAAATGTGTCGTGCTGTGATTTTAGTCTCGTGTTGTACCATATCGTGATTAAGTGAATAGTTATACAAGTCGTTCCGTGACAAAAATATCGAAGATGATCGTGACACATGAATAGTCACGGAACGTGAGTCACGTCGTGTGCCGTGATCAAATCTTTCACGTGATGTGCCATGCCAAATTTTCAAAGATAGTCACAGCACGTGACCAGGGGCGGATCCAGGATTTTTGTCAGGGGGGCAAAAAAATATTGAATTGGATTTAAATAGCTAATCAGATTTAAACCCATTAACTAATTAAGTATTTGATAAAAAATAATGCTTTAACTTATACTTTATAATGCTTTGACTTGTAATTTATGATATTCTGACTTATAATTATAATTATCAATCATATTTCAAGAAATTTATTTTAATTTTAACTATAAATTTAACCTGAATTACCAATTAAATATTCAGAGAGGGGCAAAAAATTTCCATTGGGGGGCAAAACCAGTCAGAACCGATAAATCTCCACAAAAACTCAAAATCCAGGGGGGGGGGGGGGGGCGACTGCCCCCCCCTGGACTATGCTGGGTCCGCCCCTGCACGTGACATGCGAGTCACGGCACGTAACAGTCACACATGCCGTGCCATAATCGTGCCGTTCCGTGACGGAGTTGGCTCCGCCGTGCCATTTTTTCTACTCTAGTTGTGACATAATTAATTAGGAGTCCGCATCTTCTGTATTAACTCAAAATAATAATTTTTTTAGTTTAATGCATCTCGACCGTCTGATTAGGATCGGAGTGAATCCGGCCCACGCCAAATGATGCACGGACCTTTTAATATTAATGTGGATCTCCACCGGACGGTCCAAATCTATTAACGCATGTTTTGTTAATGCAGAGGTTAAAAATTCATTAATATAATAATATTAGGGTATACATGAAATTCCCCCTAATTCCCCCTAATTCATTAATTAATTAGGAGGTCCCCTTATTACTGGTTAATTAAACATATTTGTGGTTCCATTTAATTTTTTTTTTTCGGAATTAAACATTTATTTTAACAATTTTAATAATCTTGAAAAATAAAATTTTAAATTATAAGTATAATTTATATTATCCATATATTATACTTAAAAAATGATAAATTTCATTGGATGTCACTAAACTTTGTTATTTGTCACGAATTAGTTACTCGAGTTTGATTTGTCCTTTTTAGTCACTCGATTTTGTCATTTGTTCCACTTAAGTCTCTCTATATTTTTCTGTTCAAAATGCTAACATAACATACTCATTCTGTTAGTATTTTGAACGGAATATGCTCATTCCGTTAGTATTTTTAGACGGAATAAGTATATTCTGTTAATATTTTGAATATAATGAGAATATTTTGTTAATATTTTGAATGTAAAAAATATATGGGTAATTATAATGTCAAATCAACTTTACGAAAATGTTTGCCTCGAACTTTCTTATAATATGATCAGTAAAAGATATAACAAAACACTTTACGCACAAAATATAGACACTTGCTATTTTAGATATAAACAAAAGTATAAACACTTCAGAAATTAAAATAACATTATATAACTATATATGGAAAATACTTTGTCTTTATATCATGACATCAGTATCATATGACACTAGCTCCAAAACTAATTGGATATATTTATTATACGAATCCAATTTGTTCAAACTGATCTATTGTACGAGTGATGTGTGTATATGTAAAATTTATATTTTTTCGAGTTATTTTAGTATCAAATCAAGTGGTCAAAAATATTGAAAAATGAATATATTAAAATTAACTTAAAAACTCCTATATTTGACCACTTAACTCGATAATAAATAAATTCGAAAAATTATAAATTTTGCATGTAAATGCACAACTAATGAAGTAAATCGGTATGAACGGATAGAATTCGTCATTTGAAGCTGATTCAATAGATTTTGGAGTTGGTGTTATATAGACCGAAATGACACTGATATCATACTAGTCAGACTCAATAATACAGGCTAACTTCACCCATTAACTATTGGCCTTATTGTGACATCAGATTCATTTTTTCTATTTTCTTGAGAAAATAATTTTCTCTGGAAAATTGCATTAGACATTTTTCTAAAAGAAAGTATATTCGATTAAATATTTAGTTAGTTTATAATTATTAACTTAATTTGGTAAAAATATTATATTATTTCTCTCTCCAGTCTTGCAGCGTGCACCACTTAAACATCTCCAATTTGTTTTAGGTTAACATAAAAATAAAAATAAAATAAAATAAAACTGAATAAATAAGTGTTATTTCTACAATAACTAAATGCACATTTAAGATTTGAATATTACATATTAAATTTCAACACAATAAAATATTTTTTTAATAGTTTTATTTTTTTTTGAAATGATCATGGCAGATGCCGCGAAGTGTGCATTTTAGTTTTTTTTAATTGTTTTTT
Source organism: Carex arenaria (assembly GCA_964058825.1). NCBI lineage: Eukaryota > Viridiplantae > Streptophyta > Magnoliopsida > Poales > Cyperaceae > Carex > Carex arenaria. Next base: position 290,782 of record CAXKVW010000183.1, on the reverse strand, counting down.
AATAGTTAAGTGTGTATTTTACAACAATTAGGCATTCACTTTAACTTGAATATACAAGTGTGTATTTTATATTATATTATTAATTAATGATGTACTACGTAATAATTAAATATGTATTTTTTTAATAATTAACTGTGTAATTTAAACTGAAAAGGTCAGAGAATATATCTTGGACGAGTCAATAAAAAATATAAAATAGTTAAATGGGAAAATTTCAAGTATACCGCTCAAAAATCTCGAAACTACGAATTCCCCCCTTTAAAATTCATAATTGAACATTTACCCTTCTATATTTTAAAATCTCACAAATGTATCCAAATGATTAACTTTTCTATTAAAAATCAGTTTAAACTTATCAAGTACCTATTTTATCCTTTATGAAAAAATAAAAATAAAATATGTAGTCTATGTGAGAAATTTTTCAGTCTTCGGACTGATTTGTTTCCAAGAACAAATGATTTATTTTTCTCCCTGTGCGTCACAAGCAGTGTTCTAAATAGCGAGCTATAGCGTTTTTGAAGCCTAAATGCTACGCTATGACATCAAAATGCGCTAATTGCGCTACGGCCGCTATAGCGGTAATAGCGGTCCGCTATAGCGCTTAGCGTGTAGCGCAAATAGCGCGCGCTATGAAATATAGACTTTTTTTGGCATTTTTATACGGGATTTAATAAAAAAGACTCAATTAGGCTTTAACTGTGAGTTTTTTTGGGCAAATAACTTAAATTAAAAATTAAAATAAAATCTCAAATCAAAATCAATTAAAAGATTGGTTGCTACTGTCGAGAAGAAACCTTTGTCGCTCAAATTGTGAAAATTCTAAATTAGCGACTTTCCCAAATTGGGATATTTTGAACCGTAATTTGGACTTTGTATTGGTCCAATACAAATATTATAGTTTTTAATCAATTTGGTGTTATTTATTGTTATATGAGACTTTAAATTATGTTGACACTTAGTACAAATATATAATATAATTTTTGTAAAAATAAAAAACGCTATGTGGCATAGCTTCCGCTATCTGCTATAGCTTTTTTGTAGCCTTTCCGCGATGACGCGATAAACGCTATTTAGAACCTGGGTCACAAGTAACAAAATGAACCATTTGCTTTCAAAACTGACCAATTAGAAGACTGAAAATTTCTCTTAAATATGTTACATTATATATTTTTTAGTAAATGATAAAATAAATACTTTATAAACTAAACATAACTATTAATAAAAAGTCGATAAATTAGATAACTTTGTGAGTTTTTAAAATTAAAATTTAGAAGGATAAATATTGTATTGTGAATCTTAGAGGGTAAATATGTAATTTCATAATTTTTGAAGACTTTACATCAAATTTCTTCTGGTTAAATTTATGAAAGTTGGATCCGAATCTGTTGTAATCCAATAGCAATGAACAGTGATCATGAAATTTCTGCAATCCGAATCTAGCCATCAAATTGTTTTGAAATACGTATACAGAAAAATCAACTATTTCAAAATACGTTCTAAAAAAAAATTCGACAATTAAATTTAATATGGAAAGAATTTTAGAATACTGTTCATTAAATTCGAAATTACAGCAGATTTATTTTAATGAAAGTTGGCAGAAGATGCAACTGATTAAAATTTACTGTTAGGTACAAGGTAACTGTACCTACCACCGCTACCACTGTTTTTCCCAACAGAAACAAAATAGACTTTCCTGGTTAGTCAGATCCAATCAGTGGCAGTTAGCGTACGCGTACCGACCAAATCATAACCTAATCTCACAGTCTGTTCGTAATCCGTGATGTGATTTACGAATAATTATATTATGATTGCAGTTTGGGTCCGATGCCCATCGGACGCCAATTGGATTCCATAACTGTCCAATCTGCTTTAAAATCCGTGAGCACCGATACTAAAGCAGGCGTGCACAAATATTAAAGCACCGCGCACTGATTTTACAGTAAATCGGACGGTTATTGATCCATTGAAGTCAGTTTGAGTCGGATGGGCATCGGACCCAAACTGCTCTCATTATATTATATTATATTATTATTATTATACGATTAACCAAATTGAAGTTGAATAAAATGACAACAATACCTCCCGTCCGTATTTTTTACTGTTCACTTGTTCTGTACAAACCCTAGGAGAGAGAAAACTTTTAGAGAGAGAGCAGAGAAGAGATCCAGTGGCCTTTTCTTGCACGGATAAAAACAGAGACGTGTCCTTGAAACAATTCCCTTTCTATCTTGGATAACTTAGAAGAAGAGCCCACCTCTGACTTTTCTTCCTCATACCAATTTTCTGGGTTTTACTGAAAATGCGTTGTGTCGGTGTGTGGGGTTCTCTGATTGGCGGTTTTTGACAGGAGCGAGAAAGAGAGAGAGAGATACACAGAGACAGAAAGAGAAAATGGAAGGAGAAAGGGTTCAATTTGGGCGAAATGGGGGGCCTAGCGGCGATGGGAGGCCGCCTCTTAGCAAACCAGTGCTTGCTCGCCATAGTTCTTTTGTGAGTATTCTTTTATGACAATTTAGTTTATTTATTTGAATCTTTTTTTTTTGGTAAGTAGACTTTGTGAGCCATGGTTAAGTTTTGATCGTTTATTTTGATGATTTTGTTGGAAAGATAGGGTTTTCAAATAATTTAGCTTTTAAAAGTACTTTCCTTCTTTATAATAGTGACATTTACGAACTTAGTAGAGTACTATGCTGTAAATGATAGATCAATTTAGGTAAGATCATCTCTTTTCCCTTTCCCTTTCCTGTTTGATCTTTTGTTCATGTTAATTATTAAACTGTTCAAAGTTGTGACAATTGAAATAATTTTCCAAGTGTTGGCATCAGTCCTTGCAAATGATGGATATTCTAAAATTTCAGCCTTTCTTAGTCTTGTGACTGTTAGTTCTTAATTGATTGTTGAATTTAATTTTTAGTGGTTGTCCTTTTGCTGGTAGTATGTACTCCAAAGAAAAATAAATCCAGCTTTAGGTGAAATTGTACCATCACTGAACTTTATGACAACTGAGAATTGCTCTTGAATAAAATCTAATCACGTGCCTAGAAAGGCAGGTTGGTGCTGTTATGTTACGGTACCAGTATGAGCCTTTCTTGTACCTTACCGTCCCAATTCTGGTATCAGCTATTTTTTTTTCTTGCGCGTTTTGTTTTTTTTATTGATTGTACTTTTGGTTGGTGAGGAATACAGATAAGAGAGACTACTGTTTATATTGGTACGAGATTAGTTACTCTCTACTTCCATATAAGAGCACAAACCAAACGATGTTGCTCTATTACTGTTCCATCAGCCTAATTATTTGACTTTTTAATATTCCTGATTCTTAAGTGGTGAGTTGATGTGTTTTATTAAAAAGTGAATAAAAGAATGATGTAGAAAGTTGGGTTGTTGATGCATTTATTGCATGTGCTTAGTTCTTATACAAGCATGTGCTTTGTTAAACATGCTGGTCATCTTTTTTTTGTGGGATGTAACCAAAATCTTAGATGCAGAGAGTTGGGTTCTTGGTCCACTAATTGCATGTGCTTAGTTTTTGTACCAGGGTGTACTTTGTTAAACATGTTGGTTGTCTTTATTGGTGAGATGGAACCAAAATTTTATAGCTTTTGCCTTTTGGTGCCTTATTTCTAAATTGATTTGCACAGAGGCGGATCCAGCTGAGAGGAATGGGGGTCAATTGACTCCCATTTATATCTCAAATAATTGTGCTTCTATGTGTTATCTTATAGTTTTTTGGAAAAGTATTATATTTTCAACAATGATTGGCCCCTATATTATTTACCAATTGCGTCCACTGCCGACCCTTATATTATAGTTTCTGCCTCATTTTGAAAGCTTGCTAACATTGAACCCCTAACGAAAAATTTATGCTTCTGCCTCTGGATGTGCAGTATCATTCTGTCCATTCTGCAATGTGGTTATGCAGTAGAGTACTCGCAAGGATTTGATAATATATTTCTTGTTTGATTTTAGTCCTGGGTTTGAAACATATTAGAGATCCCTGACTATCCTAAAAATCAACTGCTTCGAAATATATTCTAGAAAAAAAATTCGACGGTTAAATTCAATATTGCAATAATTTTAGAATACTGTTCATTAAATTACAGCAGATTTATTTTAATGAAAGTTGGCAGAATGATGCACCTGATTAAAATTTACTGTTAGGTACAAGGTAACTGTACCTACCACTGTTTTTCCCAACAGAAACAAAATAGACTTTCCTGGTTAGTCAGATCCAATCAGTGGCAGTTAGCGTATGCGTACCGACCAAATCATAACCTAATCTCACAGTCTGTTCGTAATCCGTGATTTACGAATTATTATATTATGAGTGCAGTTTGGGTCCGATGCCCATCGGACTTCAATTAGCGTCCGATGGATTAAATAACCGTTCGATCCATTTTAAAATCTGTGCGCACGGATATTAAAGCAGAAGCGCACGGATATTAAAACACCACGCACTGATCATAAAGCGGATCGTCAGTTTGAGTCGGATGGGCATCGGACCCAAACTGCATTAGACATTTTTCTGTCTTCTGACTGTTTGGTTTCCGAGAACAAATGATTTATTTTTCTCTTTGTGCGTCACAAGCAACAAAATGAACCATTTGCTTTCAAAACTGACTAATTAGAAGACTGAAAATTTCTCTTAAATATGTTACATTATATTTTTTTTTAGTAAAGGATAAAATAAATTCTTTATAAATTTAAAATGATTATTAATAAAAAAATTGATAAATTAATGAAAGTTGGGTTCTTGGTCCACTAATTGCACGTGCGTAGTTTTTGTACCAGGGTGTACTTTGTTAAACATGTTGGTTGTCTTTATTGGTGAGATGGAACCAAAATTTTATAGCTTTTGCCTTTTGGTGCCTTATTTCTAAATTGATGTGCACAGAGGCGGATCCAGTTGAGACTTGAGAGGAATGGGGTACAATTGACTCCCATTTATATCTCAAATAATTGTGCTTCTATGTGTTATCTTATAGTTTTTTGGAAAAGTATTATATTTTCAACCATGATTGACCCCCATATTATTTACCAATTGCGTCCACTGTCGACCCTTATATTATAGTTTCTGCCTCATTTTGAAAGCCTGCTAACATTGAACCCCTAACGAAAAATTTCTGCCTCTGCCCCTGGATGTGCAGTATCATTCTGTCCATTCTGCAATGTGGTTATGCAGTAGAGTACTCGCAAGGATTTGATAATATATTTCTTGTTTGATTTTAGTCCTGGGTTTGAAACATATTAGAGATCCTTGACTATCCTAAAATATTTTAGAGACCATACTTGTTCTTTTACTACCATGTCAAATAGCAACAGGGCTTTTTTTTCATCAAATGAAATGGCATTTTTATATAAGTTCACTCTTATTTGTTCCGTACCAATTTTTTGGATTTACTACATATTAGAAATTTATGAGTACTAAAACATTCTAGAGATCCATTATTGTTCCTTTACTACTGTCTCAATAGCAGCAGGATCATTTTTCACCAAAGGAAGGTTATTTCCAGACATAGGAACTTTTTTTTTTAAAAGCTCTTTCTTTTATGGGTTAGGGAGCTACACGCTTATACTGGGGCTTGACTGTTGCTCTTAGGGGTCGAGCATGCATAGAGTGTAGGGTAGCGCAAAAATTCATGGTGCTGGTGCATAATTTTGTAATTATTTTGGAAGGGAAGCATACTTTTACAATTATTTTTGACTTCAAATATAATTCTGCAAGCATGTTTTTGCAATTATTTTAATCCTGGGTATGCTGGTTGCTCAAATAGGAGACAATTATTGGGGTCAAACTCCCATCTGCATGATAATAGATTGACGGTGTTTTATTAGCAGGTTCGGTCAAGAGGAAGCAATGTGGCTCCTCCCGAGCCTGAGAAGAGCACCACAGAAAGTTGTGGGAACGACTATGTGCCAGTTGTGAGATCGGGTGCTTGTGCTGATATTGGATCGAGGCATAGCATGGAGGATGTTCACTTCTGTTGCGATGATTTAACAAAACATTATGGGTTTAAGAATTTTGATGAGGAGCCTAGTGCTTTCTATGGGGTATGTGCTGTTTGAGGATTAATATACTGAGTTTCCATACCACAAACTAGTAGGTGCTGACCTGTGCATGCTTGAACTTTCGTTGATTCCATTTTGTAGTTTCTTTGGATTATGCAGTGCATGCACCGTTGAATATACCTTGGTGTAAAGTTGGTTTAAGTTAATACAATTCTGGGTTCAATTTAGACTTGACTACTCATACTTGGTGCAATTTAGGCTTGACTAATGCAATTCTGGGTCAATTGAGGCAAAATTAGGTTAGAGCTTTACTTGTCTTGCTATGGGTTGAAGATTTTGGCATAAACTAATTATTTTTGGTTAACTAGTTCTGTATCAAACTAACTGTACTCTTCCAAGTTATGATTAATTTAGTTAACTTAGATCTTTCTTCGAGTCTATGTCCTCTAATATGTCTGATTTTTGCTAGTATTGTTTTCAATACCTTTAAAACTGGTGGTTTTGAGGTGGTGTAAGAAATGAAACAAGAAAAATGCCAAAATGAAAGCATATAGTAAAGGACAACTTTTGTTTTGTTTCTATTTTGGAAGAATGACCCAACCACCAAATACACCCCAGGTTGAAGCTGCTACCTTTTTTGTGAAAGCTGGTAATTCAGTTTGCAAAATGCTTTGCCCGTATACTTGAATGCAATGCAATGTGTAGGTGTTTGATGGACATGGAGGAAAGCATGCAGCTGATTTTGCATGCAGCAATTTGCTGAAATACATATTGCAAGATGTGGATTTTCCAATGGACATAGAGAAGGTGATCTCTTCAGCTTTCCTCCAGACAGACTCTGCCTTTGCAGAGGCATGCTCTGACAACTGCTTACTGGAATCTGGCACTACTGCGCTTGCTGCCCTTGTTGTCGGAAGGTAATGTCGTCTTTCAACCCCCTTCCTCTTTCTTTTCTTTCTTGGTTTTTTTTTCTGTGATTTTTGTTGGTACTTCCAATGGGATGGGTAATTTGGTGCATGATATCTCAATGTGCTTATATGCAATTTTGTTGGGGCCAACCTGCTTCCACTGCTGCCTGTATGGCCAATTTATTGAGTCCTTGTCCCCCCCAGGTACCTGAGGTGCAATTTAAAAAAGGGACGGCCCAGATTAATCCCAGCTGGGCCAAACTCAATCCGCTGCCTATTGGAACTATAGGGGTCTGCTTTGAGATTCGTGCCACGTTAAAAGAACGGTCTAGATGTATCACTTGCACCTCAGGTAACTGGGGTGATACGGATTCCAATTTATTTGGGCTTAGTTAATCCCTATTTGGTGGCATCAGCCATTTAATGCAATCAAAGGGTGCATGAATAGGTGCTGGATGTCAGTATTGATTTGGTCAGATTCAGTAATAGAATGAACTGGCGGATTAGATTGTCAAGTTGGCACCTCATTTTGGTTTGGGTCAGATTGGTCTCATTGGCTTTGGGTCAGATTCGGTTGGGTTGAGTGATTCTGGTTTGGTCCATTTAGGTCGGCTGACTCAGAGTTTGTCTCCTGGCAAGATTGGTTTCTAGTTGTGGCAGCCTTTTCTTTTCACTTGAAATCAGGTTATTTAGATTTTGATCAGGACGGGGACCAATTTCAGTTTTAAGTCAGGTGAATTTTACTGTACCACAGTGATAGTCATTTTTGGTTGCTCCATTGGTTTCTCTCAATGGTGGGTGATCACCAAGTCTAAGTCAAATTAACCAAATGGATAATGTTTCCTAATTGTACTAAAAATACCAATTGCAATAAGGTAGGGTTATGTTGTAGGAGAATCCATGATCTATCTCTCTCTCTCTCTCTCTCTCCCTCCTTTAGACACAAACACTGGAACAATTAATGTACCTAATAACCACTAATCTCACTGTATCTTTGTTCTTTCTTGTCAGGTCATTGATTGTTGCAAATGTTGGAGACTGCCGGGCTGTGCTTTGTAGGCGTGGCAAGGCCGTTGAGATGTCGCGGGACCACAAGCCTTCCTGCAGCAGTGAGCGCCTACGGATTGAGACTTTAGGTGGTTATGTTTCTGATGGCTACCTTAATGGCCAGCTCAGCGTGGCACGTGCCCTTGGTGACTGGCACATGGAGGGCCTGAAGGGCCCATGTGGGCCCCTTAGTGCTGAGCCTGAGGTTATTGTTACTAGACTGACAGAGGAGGATGAGTTCTTGATCATGGGATGCGACGGTCTGTGGGATGTTTTTCGAAGCCAAAATGCGGTTGATTTTGCACGCAGGAATCTCCAGGCGCACAACAACCCTGCCATCTGTTGTAGGTACAAGTTTATAGATTTGTTGTGGCACGAGATTTCAAATCAAACCTAGATTTATGATAACTAAGCGTAAATGAAACCTCACGTGTGCAATTCTGTAAAACTAGTTAGAAAAGGAACATCTTTCACTCTACATGTCACGTCGAGGTCCTGCCAAAAAAAAAAACTGCAAAATTTGATCCATTTTGTTGTAGTCGAGTCGTTAACATGTTGGTTAACCATATGATGAAACATGGAAAAAAATCTTTGGCTTGTCAAATATTCTATCGAGCCGGGATAGATATTAGACAACAGACAAAACTAAATCCAGTATATGTTTTACGTCAATTTCCATCAATTCATCACATAATAGCAACAGTGGTCCGTGCAAGTTCTACAAAATCCTTGAATTTTGATCCTTGTGAAACATCTGGGTACTTGTGATTTCATAGTTAATTTGACCAGTACTATTTGATACAGTTCATCAATGATTTTGGTATGTTTTAACTTTTAACCCTTTTTACATTGGCAGAGAATTGGTGGATGAAGCACTGAAGAGGAAGAGCGGTGACAACCTGTCCGTGGTGGTGGTGTGTTTCAATCAGAAGCCACCACCTGTTCTGACATCCCCCCGGCCCAGAGTGCAGAGGAGCATCTCGGCCGAGGGTCTTAAGGAGCTCCAGGGCTTCTTGGATAGCTTGTCGAATTGATATTTGAACCAAGAGGTGAGTGAGGAAGAGATTCTTTTGTTGCTTCTCTTCCTGTCTCTGCTGCTACCTCTTTCTTGGCTTATTGTTTGTAGCATTTTAATTTTAGGCATAAATTGTTTTGCTGAAAAATTAGTTAGTTTGTTTTAGTTGATACCTTTCCTGTTGAGTGGTTCGGAGCTGTAATATATCCGGCGGCTAATTGCTTCTAATTGTATGGTGATTTTCTCTTTGCTTGGGAGTTGGGAAATTGTTGAAAGAATTTGTCTAACAATTGATTATGATCAATTTAGGTCTTTTTAGTTACGTGATACATTTTTGCCCAATTCAAGTAGCATTGCTGCTTCCTGATAATCTTTGAAAAGGCTGTTTGTTACATGCCAATTGCAAAAATGATTTTGTGCTATGTAATACTCGGTGATTGCAAAATCTCATTTGACCCATGATAATAAGATACACCAATTATGTATATGTTTTGTTTTAAGCGTGTTTTCTCTTGAATTATTATCTAAAATTGGCTAATTCTCGAATTATTATCCACATAAGTTTTCTCTAATTAAATGAATATTACAAATAATTTTGAGTGAGGCTATGGTATTACCGTATTATGCATAGTACATTGGATTAATATCTACATTTACAAATTCAAATAGTTGATCTTAACCTTTTAACACGATCTCCATGTGTAAATAATGTGTAAATGTACTCGTGGACTAAATTTTACAATTTTTTAAAAAATTTACTATTTTTTTGAAGAGGTAGAATATCACTTGATTTAAAGATTCTTGATCATTCAAAAATGGTGATTTTCTACTTATCTAATATATAATAACAAAATTCTAAAAAAATGTAAAATTTAGTCTTCAAGGACAATTTCATATGGAGATTATGTTGGATGAGATTGACATCAAAAGCGGTGATTTTCTACTTATCTAATATATAATAACAAAATTCTAAAAAAAATGTAAAATTTAGTCTTCAAGTACAATTTCATATGGAGATTATGTTGGATGAGATTGACAGTCTGAATTTTAAAAATGAAGATATTGATTTTAAGTACGGATCAATGTGTGTTATGCGTAGTACCATAGCCTCCCTCAATAATTTTCATTTTTTTTTTAGCAAATTATACAACATATGAGATGTTAGTTCTAATAATGGAAAATAAAAATGGCACTGGTTGCAATTTGCAATATACTTTGTACGCAACATGGTTAGCCAGTATCAATGCAAAAAGTACATCACTATACATATCTCAAATTCATTCTTTGGGCTCTCTTATGGAAAAACTTTTAAATAATTACATGATAAAATCAAATAAATGCGCCTATAACAATAAAAACAAAATTTAAAGAACAAATACGAACATATATCTACACATCTCATCATAACTAACAAAGCAAACCAAACCATGACAATCAAGGATGGTGCTTCTACTGATCCCTTATCTTCTCTGGAAATTAAGGACCTTGATTGCAAAGGCAAACACGAAAGCAAATAATAATGCGAAACCAACCACAGCCGCAGCCACGTAACCCAAGAAATCATGCCTAAACCCGTAGAACCGCCTGACAAAGTCTTGCACCCGTTCACCATCATCCATCACTGTAAGAATGTCTCCATATTGCGAAGCCACAAGCCCGTAGAGTGTCCATGCGACTGGGCAGGCCCAAGAGTACCATCTCCACCATACTGGTATCCTCTGCAAAAATAGACATGAATTAAAAAAAAAAGTAGGTATGTTTCATGCATGGATATAGAATTTAATATTATTTGATCCATATAGGTAGAGCTAGTTGCTAATCCCAAAAAATGACAGCACAATTGAATACTTTGGACCCAATTGAGGTTAGTACTGGTTGGTTTTTCTTAAACAGTGAGTTTATTTTTCTTTCTGGTTCTATGTTATTTGATTTCTTAAAGAGGCTATTTTGGTAGAGTTAATTAATTACCGGCCGTGGAACCAAAAAGCCAGCAAAGATATTCCATATCGCGTAGAAAGCCGTAGAGACAATTGCAGCAATATCACTATTTGGTGTCATTGCAACAGCCATCATCCCGTAAAATGTGAAGTACATGAATGTGAAGTACATGAAGAAAAGATACCACAAGAACTTCGCAACCGTCCAGTCAAAGCCAATGAGACTATAAACGATGAGGCCATATATAATAGTTTGAAGGAATATGTGTGGTATTTCGATCAAAACCTATATCAAATTAGGAAAAAGAAAAAAATTTAGCCTCTCAAATTTGCTAATATATATATTTTTGAATAAAAATTGGATAATATATTGCTCTAGTGAATATTTTGCTTTACCTGTGCAAGCGCATAAGGTAGAGCTGAGTACATCCCAGCAGCTTTCTCTCTGTAGAATACAGTACGCTCTACGTCTACAATAGGCTGTACTGTTTGGCCATTTTGTATACCAATGAAAAGCACAGAAGCATACATACACCCCAGTGAATTGAGCAAATCTTGTTGTGTAGAACTATTGGAAACAACAAATAATGTATATATGTTAGACTTGTGATGATAAAACTCTATAATAAAAATAAATTCTTGATCTTCATGAATCTTTTGGTAGTTGTAATCATTTGACCAAAAGTTTACTGGTCTTCTTTCTCTGTTCTCTTATTCTGGATACTATTGCATGATTGGAGGACAGGACACTATGGCCAAATCCGGTCAAACTTAGTTATGCATTTAAGTACAATGAAGGGATAGTTAGTTGATACAAGACAGGTTGATATCGGCCTTAGTTGCACATTTGAGGGTTGACTTCATTTCAATTATAAAAGCCCAAGTCAACATAGATTTTTGCCTATTTAGTTTAATTGGCATAGAATGTCTAACCAGTCAATCATTAGTTACTTACACTTTCTTGCCAAGTCTCCAAAAGATGGTACCAAAAATGACTGCAATGACGGTCGTGAAGAAAATCCGAGTGGCAGTGTATGATGGGTTGCGCCAGTACGATTTGTGCTGCTTCCACAGGCAAGCCATGCATTGTGTAAAGAATGATTGAGAATATGTAGTGGGGAAGAATAGGTCTTTTGATCCTGCTGGAGGCGTGCTCAAATCACTTATCAAAGCTTTGTTTCTCCTGGAAAAATGTTAATTGAGCAATGTTAAAAATTATCTTTTACTGATGCCATGTGAGTATCTGTCTTAGATGTTTGTTTATCATGCATGTATAGCAAATTGCTTACCGATAGAGATCTGAGTTCTTGTAAATTTCTGCGAAGTTGATTCCTAGAATGTCTTCTTGGGCCAAAGTGCTCACCTCTAACATCCATGTTGCCGGGTTATAACCAGCTTTTATCTTCTTAACTCCATCAACACTCTACAAAGAAGGAAAAGAAATGGTAAATATAATATTTTATCCAATTTGATTATGGAAATAGGAAATATTTATATTACTGAGACTCACCTCAAAGTAATTAATGAGATCACATGAGTTACGCCCCAATGGACCGACATAAATCTCCTCACCACCTCTTTTCATGAGAAAAAGCTACAGAGAAGCAACAATAAAGAGATCAATTACCATACAAAATAAAATTTACCCAAAAATTAACAATATTTGTTTGATTATTGGAACCAATTGTGACTGAAAGTACTAGATTCTAATGTTTCATATGGATATGGTTCTGGTCTTCCAATCAGCAATAGAAGCTCTATACTAACAAAACTATGACCTCAGTTCCATAACGGGGTCTATGTTTACCATTAGTATAGCCTCAACTAACTCTTAGATTTTTAATATATGTATATATATATATATGAATATGATTCCCAAATTAAATTAGTTGACCGACCTCATCGAATGCTTCAAATATGTCAATACTAGGCTGATGAATGGTACAAACAACTGTCCGTCCCGTATCAACCGTATTTCGCACTGTCCTCATAACTATAGCTGCAGCTCTTGCATCCAGGCCAGATGTTGGTTCGTCCATGAATATAATAGATGGGTTAGCGACCAACTCAACAGCTATCGTCAACCTCTTCCTCTGCTCAGTAGATAGCCCGTTTACACCCGGTAAACCAACAAGCGCTCCCCTTAGAGATGTAAGCTCCACCAACTCCATTACCTCCTCAATGAACATCTACATCAAGATTAGTTATGTTCGTATTAGCGATAAAAATCATTAATGCAAATCTGTGTTAAAGATATAAAGAACTGCAGATTAGGATTTTTTTCTCCCAGTACAAATCTAGGTAGCAAATTTACAAACCTTTCTTGCTTCAGAGTCTACTTCTTGGGGCAGCCGAAGCCAAGCAGAGTACAGGAGTGACTCATAGACTGTGACATGCGGCGAGTGAATATCATTCTGCTCGCAGTAACCAGAAATGCGTGCAAATGTCTCTTGCTTTTTCGGGTAACCTGAGATGCAAATATCTCCCTCTATGTATCCTCCAGTTTTTCTCCCAGCTAGCACATCCATTAATGTAGTCTTTCCCGCTCCACTTACGCCCATCAAGGCGGTAAGAACACCAGGTCTAAACGCACCACTTACACCTTTTAGAAGCAGTAGTCGGTCATCAGTTATGCCTTTGTCTTTCATTTCCTGTACGAAGATAAAAAGTATCATGACTTGTTGCATTTCAACAGTTATTACTCCACAGAAGTGGAAAGATGAATACGGGACTTAGAGCCTTCTCCATTTCAGCAATAAAATTACAGTTATTACTCCATACTAACAACTATGAATGAATTTGTTTAAGCAATTAAGGCTTTTTTATTTAATTTGGAATTTTAAGAATAAAAATTAACATTTGCTTCAACTTAATAACATAGCAACATATGATGATTTATTCTTAATATATGAGCTGACAAAAATTTTGAAGGTTAGCTGGCGAAATGCCATTAATATTGATTTCAATATTATAATTTTTGCAGTACCTGAGGCATGTCTACAGAGTATCTGATGTCATCGAAGGTGATCGATAAAGGTGCGAAAGGCAGTACCATCCCCTTTTTCTTGTTTTGTAATTCAATGACTTCACCATTTCTCCCTGCATATTTTTTGTGCATACGTCAGCACAAGATGTTAATACAATTCAAAATTCCTTCAATCTTGCAATTCAGCTTAGCCATCCCCAGTTTAACCCTTGTTAGCCTTAATTTACAATGTTTAAATTAACCTTTTGGAGATTCATCTAGGAGTTGGCGAAGCTCAACAACTTGACCAGTACGGTTTGCTTGCTTCTCCTTGAGTGCCTCCTCGGATATTACAGTATGGCCTTTGCCAAGTGCTGAATTGGTAAACAACGGTTATTTTAAAATCCAAATAAATAATAAAATCACATTTTAAAATTGTATAGAAACTTACGGCCAAGCCAGTCAAGGAAGAAGATAAAGAGAATGTTGAACAGGAAAATGTATCCAAGCAATGCACCAACTCCAATCCAGTACCAGTTGGCATCCACAAAGATACCACGCGCTTGTAAAACTAGTGTACCAAGTCTCTCGGCACTGACACCTTCTGTTGTACTAACCTGCAAAGAAGCAAAATCATTAAATTTTTAGATTATTTTAGTAGCTCAATTAGGTTGTTTTGCAATCAATCAAGAGCCGGAATTATGATAATTTAATTCTGTATCAATAAGGTTCAGTTTCACATGTGCTGGAAAAGTAGTAATTTCCAGAAAAGAGAAGCCAAACTAATCAAAATCTCAGGGATCAGAGTGCCTAGCAATACTGATGTAGAAGTTTATAATAGAAACCAGAGCTAAAATTGAGGTTTTTTTTTACATTCTTCTCTTAAAATTACATGTCTTAATGTAAATTAGATGTCTTAATTGAGAAAATACCATCTTGTTCCAGCTATGCCCAAGGAACTCATTGACAGCAATAGCATTTTGTGCGTACATCAATGGAGATGACCAGTATCCCCAAATCCACCATTTTTTGATATTTTCTGGAAGTAAAAAACAGCAACTAAAGTCAATATCAATCACACCAGATAATTATAGGTAATCAATTGAAAGCCCATTGCATGACCAGACCCAAGCATAAAAATTGGGGAAAACAGAAGACGTAAAAACAAAGCCATTAGCAGAAATGGGTTGATTCCAGGAAAAGTACAGTAAGAATACCAAAATACTTTCACAAAACCAGGCCATAATTAGTTCATATAATAATTAATTTCATACCTCGTGATATCAAGAAACCACCGAGAATTAGGAGAATTAATTGTGCAAAAGAACCAAAGGTATCAGCCACAACCATCTCTCTACCTACAGCAGCAAGAAGTCGAAAGAGACCAGATGCCATCTGACTTATCAACACAAGTAATAGATAATGCCTGAAAAATCTGCAACAGAAGGAAAATATTCTTCTAAATTTGGTTGTCTGAATCATCTATATATATATATATATATGTAAATGAAGTATTGTCTGCTACCACACTGTATATTACATACAGATTGCTAAATATTTAAGTGCATGTCTAACCTTTCAATATCTGGATCAAACCCAATCACATAATATGTTAAACCGATCCAAACTGCACATTCAAGGAACGAAATAGGTATCTTAAGGATCCATGTTGGAAGCGCATATATCCATGAGGGATAGAAGAGGAGATCTCTTTGCTTGTAAAAAATGGGCAGCTTTGCAATGCTCATGGCGAGTTCTGCGAATCCATTGAATAAATGTGTAACAAGTCCAAGGAACATGGCACCCAAGAAGATCACACCATCCTCTACTGTGTTTCGGGGCATTTTTGTGCGCAGGAACACGGTCATGGCAATTGAACCGAGAATTATAAGCTATATGATGCAAAGAAAAAAAAGCTTTAGTTATTTAAAAAAAGAAGCTAATTATCCATAGGTCACTACATTTGCAGTATAATTGCGAAGGTTACTTGTAGATAACTAAAAAAATGGGTGCAACTGAACCCAATAAAAAAAGAAAGAAGAACACAGAAACTTTCGGGGTGTACTCACTTGGACTACTTTGAAGATATAGACAAAAGAGTTTCTCTTCATTAGGAGCCATTCTCTATCAATGTTAACTTTCAATAGCTCCATCATGCTAATACCATACTTTGATGTGGTGAGAGCTGCGGGATGGTTCCTGCTCCTATCAAATGGTGCACTCATCTCCTGTCCCAATTTACGGCCAATGTGGAATGATTTGTAGGCTTCTGAAAATTCATTCACAGAAATATACTGGTATGGTACGTCCCTGTGGGCCCAGTACTGATGTTGGTCTTTCCTTGATGTAACCTGTTAATACACACAAAGTATATTGTCAGTGTGAGACAAAAGGCAATTTACATAATTATCTCATGATGAAAAGTTTAAAAAAGAAAATAAATGAAACTTACTTCTTGCAAAAAATCAGCAACACCTTTTCTTTCAGGACATTTAAACCCCATTGATTCAAAGAACTCGAGAACATGCTCACGTGGGCCTTGATACACAATTTTCCCCTCTGACAACAGCAAAATGTCATCAAAGAGGTCATATGTCTCTGGTGCTGGTTGAAGCAGTGCGATAACTGCTGTACCCCCGAGAATGTGTACCGATTGCCTCAGAGAGTTCACAATCTGGTACGTGGTAGAGCTGTCAAGCCCAGTTGATATTTCATCCATGAAAAGTGCCTTAGCTGGCCCCACAAGCATTTCACCTGCAGTTGCATTACATAGTATAATTAATTTCAAGTTTTTAACATATCTCGTGTTGTTGTTTCACATGGACATTGTGTCGAACACCTTGTATACACAAAAACAGATTCCACTGGGATATTTTTTAAGAAAGCATGCTTTAGTCAGTGAAAGCAATCTAGCCCAAAATCCCTCCATAGCTATCCAAATCTTCTCTATTATACCAGTGCTAAATCTCTCATCTCTTCCCCACAGAATGTCAAACTCACGCTAGCATGAGAATGACCATACCAATGGATTTGGTTCAAGGCGTAAAAGAAAAAACTCAAAACCTCCCCCGGGTCCGGATCCGTAACTCAAAAATTGAGTTTGGATCCGAAAACTAAAAGAGGCCCAAACCCTTTGGGCTGGGCTTTAAGTTACTAAAGCTCAATACCTATGTTCCTTCTTTGGGCTGGGCTCCAAACTTGAAATATTTATCTTTTGCATAATTATGTACCTGTTGTGACACGTTTCTTCTGTCCGCCTGAAATGCCCCGAATCATCGAGTCGCCTACCATTGTATCAGCACAGATATCCAGACCCAATATCTACCAAATTATTATTGAGTTAATTAAATTACAAACTTTCAGCTTAATATTGGTACAATTTTACTCATTATATGCATTATTGAGTTAAATTAAATGCTCACCTTAAGGATATAATCAGTGATGACAATTTCCTGGCCTTCCACAGATATCGCCTGTTTGCATCAAAATTACACATGACATCAGATTCTGAGGTTACCAATATAGTTGACAAATCAATAGTTCGGGTTTGGTTCAGCGGGATCAAAAATTTGTGATTCAGGTATAATTCGGGATAAAAAAAAAATTCCCAAAAAAACCCCTCAAAAAGAAGGAATTTATTTTAAAAAAAAATTCTAAATATTTTTATTTGGCGTTCTTTTCGTGTTTTTATCGCGAATAGTTTGTGATTCGCGTTTTATTCGCGAATTATTCGGTAAAAGTTCTGTTAAATGTTTTATTCACAATACGGTTCGAAAACCCCTAAAAAACGTTTTATTCGCGAATTATTTGCAAATAAAACACGGGTATTGTTACTGTGGTTACCAGTGATACCACTTTTTTTTTTAAAAAGAAAGAAAAGAAAATGATATTATACCTTCATGTACACATCAATATCAGGATCTGGTATAATCTTTGCCTCCTTTTCTCTTCTTGAAAGCTCAGTCAACATATCTGAACACACCATACAATGAATCACATTACATCATCAGATATTGAGAGGATTGCTGTTCATAAGCAATTTCATAGTTTATTTATACATTGAATCAATTAATAAATACCATAGCGGGTCCCAACTCCTTGGCATTGTGCTGAAAATGTTAAAGTTTCTCTAACTGTCATTTCTCCAATGTGAAGATCATTCTGACCGATATAAGCTGAGGTTCTCTGAGGCACAAACTCATCCATGTCGTGCCCATTGTATGTAACTCTTCCTGACACCTGTGTGTATTGGAAAGAATTATATGTTAATAATTTTCTTCTTTTGAAATGATGAAACAGAGATTGCTCTGTTTTCTTGGAACAAATGTTAACACCTGAAATTATTGTACCTTAAGTGCTGAATCAAGCTTTCCAGCCAGAGCTAGCAGTAACGTCGTTTTCCCTGAGGCGGGGGGTCCTAAAAGCAGAGTCATCCTGCAATTAATCAAAAATTTAATCAATAAAAATTTCAAAAAATATACAAATTGGACAGAATGAAGTATAAGTATAAAAAAAAATTAGTTTCTTTAATTAACCTGCAAGGTTTAATGACTCCACTTATGTCATTGAGAATTGATATCGGCTTCTTACCGCTCGGAACTATACGGAGGTAGCTCAATACATCCTGTTTACAAACATGAAGAAAGTCATAAATTGAAATTCAGAAGCTGTCTCTTGTAGCACTTGAAATTTGCATTGTTCAAATTTTTTTAGTTCAACTCCTGATCAATGATCAAGCTACTATTGAAAATTTACCATCACAGTGTTGGTGAAGAAATTTGTGAAGGTAGGAATTCCGCGATTGCCGACATAAGCCTCAGCATCTATGTTTAGATTCTCGAAACGAACCTCAATTGTTGGATTATCAATCCCAACACTGCAATAAGAAATAGAGGAACAAACTATCAAATTTCATTTTGCAGTTAAAATTTCAATAATTGGTATTTCAAAACTTTACCAAATAATGATAGACAATTCTAGTAAAAACTAACCGTTCCATACGATCCCGCAGCTTCAAAAGGAACTTCTCGTTATCCTCCTCTGCTGTTCTTATCAGCCTTTCTAAAAGGTTTTTCCTCTCTTGCATACTGAGTTCATCTATGTCGACCTCATGCGGCACTCCGTTGTCATCCGTCAGAAGCATTCCTTTCCTCATCCTATCATATGTTGGGAGCTTCTCTATAGCGGCCCATTTCAGCGCCTCCTCATCGTCCTCCTCTCTAACTGACCGACCAAATATGTTACTCGCACCTGATCCGCCACGCCACGATGACATGCTTCGTGATACACTGCCTCGCATGCTGTCGGCGAGACTGCCGACCCTGCCACCGATCTCCATCATCTTTTTGTAATTTCAAAGCAGAGAAATTGTTGTAGTCTCAGAATGTAATATCAAATCAGTGCAAATAATGGTTGAAGTGTCAGATTTGAATCTTCTAGCTCTCTGTTGTGTTCAGCCCTGTTTGGTACTGGTAAAGGGTGTGGAGATAGGGGGTTATATAGTTCCTTTTCAGTAAAGGTTTGACATAGTCTGAAGTCAAGAGAGGGGGGCTGCCTCTATAATTTCTTATCCTTAAAGGAATATTGCATTAAAACTTTGACCATTGAGACTTGATGATTAATTGGGTTGGCTAGCGGATAAGGGCTTTTTTGAGGGCTTGTTTGTAATTAAGACTCCTGACATTAACACTGGGACCCCCTAATAAGCAGTATTTATAGCTGTAGCCTTTCAAGTCATGCAATATTAATTTAAAACCCGTATGTGCAAACGGATAAGATATTACCCGACTGTATCCAGATCTGTATTCAAAAAGTATATATAGATATTCAAATATCTTAATATTTGTGTGGATACAGATACAAACACGGTTTTAATCGTAATTATTTGTATCTGTGTAGTAGATATATACCATACATTTTAATATGTATTATGAAAAAAATGGTGTTATTCATTGTTATGAAAAAACCGATATCCAACTCGTATCAGTTTAATATTCGATCTGTATCTATCTAATATTTGATCTGTATTTGTATCCAAAAAAATGTATACAGATGTGGTTTTAAAAAAAATATAAAATTTGGTCTCCAAGCATAATTTATTATGAAGATCATGTTGAGCGGTTCGGATCGACGGTTCGGACTTTGAAAATGGAGATAACGAATGTGGAGCACAAAAAAGATTGTGCATTTGAACCCTCCTCTTTTTTTTTTTAACTAACTGCAAAAATTAATTATTATGCTAATGCGAATAATTAATTCTTAGTATTTTTTATATCGTGAGTACTAAATTGAAATTCCTACTTTATAGGGGGGTTCAAACGACAATTAATTTAATCGGAATCAAACAATATAATAAAAACATTATCATCACTTTTTTAAAAGCCATAAAATTTGACCGCCTAACGGTATCTCTGGCCAGTGCGTATCCTCTGAGATATCTCAATTTTTGCGTGACCGACGTGTCCGGTGCCTATTCGACCAGGGGCCTATTATTTCAGCTTTGAGATTCGTGCATAGCATATTTGAACGGTAGGGATTTTCCACAAAAACATGCAAAAGTTGAGATATCTCAGAGGATGCGAATCCCAGAAAACAGGACTAGATCGAGACTACACAGAGTGTCAATCAAACACAGAAAAGAAAAGTGTGGAGAGTGCAAGACTGGTTTTGGGTTTGACTTTTGACATTTTGAAATCAGACGTATTGGAGACGGGATGCATTAATGCGACTGGCTTTATGCAGATTAGACCCCGTGTTATGTCATATTATCGAATTGGTTGTCATTTTCGACTTGTAGTAGACGTCGCCTGCAATTATGAACCCAGTTTCACCGTCGGCAACATAGAACACGTATTTTCTGCATTAACTCAAAAGGGAATCTTTTGAGTTAATTTATCTCGAGTGTCTGATTTTAAACAGAATTAATCTGACTGTTCAATTTTAACATATGAACTTTTTAATATTAGTATGGATCTAGTCTGCATGAATCTTAAAGCGTATCTGATAGTTCAGATGCATTAATTCAAAAGATTCTCTTTTGAGTTAATGCAAGGGATACGTATTCCAGCAACATAGGGGTGCAAACGGATCGGATATGGATCGGAAAATCATATCCGTATCCGCTTTTATTCTTCAGATACAAATACGTTTTTATTTTTTGTATACAAATATGTATGGATATGAATTGGATATCGGATATCCGTAAATATATATATAAATATTTCATAATATATATTAAATTAGATGGTACATATCTGCTTTTTGGATATGGATCCGTATCCTTATCTGTATCAGGAGTGCAAATTGAGTGAACTTGATTCAATATGTGGTCAAATGAAACTAGCAGAAGTTGCGGATCGCTTGAATTCAGATATAATTTAAGATTTGAAAGTATTTTTTACAGAGTATAATTTGGATGTTTTAAAACTTATTTAAGTTTTTATTAAGTTTTTTGGTGAGCTTAATTTAAAAATTTATCAGAATGATTTCAAGCATTCAAATTGATTTACTTTACGAATAATATATTTGTATGCTAAAATTATAAATTTTCAACTTAATTTAGTATAAAGTTAAACCGTAAAAAAATAATGAAAAATAAACGGATTAAAGTTAAATTACTTTAAATTTTCAAAATTGGTAATATATTTGGTAAATAATAGTGCGGTAGAGGTGGCCACATGAACATTTTTAGAGTTTGTATAATTTGGAATATATTTGGTACGTGGCTCCAACTCAAATGCTAAGTACGTATCATAATGTGTAGTACGGATATATTCTCTGGCGGTGAATAAAAATCGTAATAAATGTAAGCAATAATTGATACCGAGGAATATTATCTAATTTTTCCATCTGAAACTAATGCTTGTGTTATGATTGTAGCCACCATATTAATTTAACATATATAAATATTAGAGTTGGGAAATATAATAATAATAATAATAATAACAATTTGCATAGCTTAATTAGGTCCTATATCTTTATGTGCATTAATCTGATACCAAAACAAGAAAATCTGTCTGTTAACATAGTGACAAATGAATAATTCAGATTCGGTTCGGTAGGTCAAAAATTTGTAATTCGGATATAATTCAAGTATAATTCAAAAATGATTCGGTACAACAAGCAAGCAAAAAAAAAAAAACCCAAAAAGAAAACTCTCAAATTTTTTTTTTTGTGATTCGTGTTTTATTTGCGAATGAAACATATTATATGTTTTTTGCATTTTATTCGGAGTTCGGTTTCGAAAACAGTAAAAAAAACGAATAAAACACTTTTAATTCGCAAATAAATCACGCTCTCTGTCACTATGTCTGTGAACCGGGTTTTTGAAGTATAAACATAATTTGCATTAAATTTCAATATTTAGTTCACTGCCTCTCCTATTAAATTTCAAAGAAAAGGTCAACAACAATGATAAGTTCCTTGTTAAAAAGTCAATGAGCACTAAAAACTAGCGGTGAAGCACATTAATTTATTGAAGCAAGAAACATGCGACTATGTTGATTAATGCGTTGCAAACTTGAAAAAGTCTCTTTCTTTGTCATTTTCAGTTCCAACTAAAAGTATTTTCCACACAAAATATTTAACATATATGGAAATGTAGAGATAAATAAAATGTTACCAGACTGTAACAAGCTTCTTTCTACTACGTTGTATCTGATATTGGTGCTCTGCTTATGCAATATGCATTGAATGAAATCATTCCCATTATATATGAAATGTTTTTTTAATCTGTTTATCCTAAAGAACAGTTATTCAACTATAATTACATTATTTGATTCCTTCTCTTTATTTTCCTAAAGGAATTCACAAGAAAACAGAGAGGTAGAAAACTAGACAGCTCTTAATGCAGAAATTATCAATTTTAGATTGAAAACTATAACCGATAAACTTTGTTGATAATTCCTCAGCTCCGAAACGCAAGAATTTGTTTGAAATTGCGTTTAGGAAATTGCATCCTAAGCTCAAGAGCTTATCCTCCTAGGTACTTGTTCTTCTCTCTGTTTTATAGTATAAACAACAGCCAAGAAAACTATTTTAGGTCATTTAAAGAAGTAAAAGAGAAATTAGGAATAAGGCTTTCTGAAAAGTATATCCAGTATTATACAAACAGTAAAATAAATTACCAAACATTTGTCATCCTTGCAATTGAAAAACAAATCATCAGCTTTTGGATATTGAAGCAACATTAATAAAAATTTACCCACCTCTACTACTTACCACCTTTTTTATTTTGGTAATAAAAAAAATGAAGCGTAGAGAACAGAACCAAAATCTGATATTTTAAAAAAAATCGCACACAACGTCTGCGATCCTCTTTTTGGTTTGAAGAGAATATTTGTGATCCTACGTGTTGACGTTATGGATCGCATATAAAGTTTGCGAACCAAAGGATTGCACATAATTTATACGATCTTTCTCATTTTAAACTTTCCAATTTCAGGTTCCATTTTCAATGCCTCTGTTCCTATATTACTGGAAGGAAGAAAAAAGGTGGATATTTCTTGTCAGCTTAAAATTTCCTTAATTAGTTCATAGGTTAATTTGGGCTTAGCAATATGTGGTCCAAACAGTAAAGGTAGAATGTTTTGGTGCGCATTGGATGTATTTTATTTATTTTGGAGATTCTTACAAATATTATAAGCTCGTGGATATTTCATTCAATAAGAAACACCACAGTTGAATAATTATTGGATTCATATTAGGCATTACCTGAAGCACGGAAGTCGGGAAGTACAGGAAAGATGTTACTGAAGGCAGCATGTATCTCATCTGTTTTCTAAAACATCAGAACTCCATTATTATTTATCAAATACTTAAAATGCATTCAGTTAATCTTTTTTTTTTTGTTCTCACGAGCAACACTATTCAATCATTCTCCCCTCATGATAAAGTCCCTTCTATTTTTTTTATGATAGGAGTTCAGATTTCATTAGGTGCATCTTATATTTTGGATGATAATAACATTGTTCTTTTTGTTATTGTTATTGCTACTATTGTGAGAAAGCATCTGACACCACAAATTGGTTTCCCAAATGACAAATTCAACCCCTATTACTTCTATGCACGCTTCAAAGATCCCATTACCAGGACAGTATTTTGACAGAGTTGAGAGGGTTAACAAAACAATTCACTATATCCATCCACTTACATTGACTATTCAAGCGCTTTGGTACTTACATGAAACAAAAGTGAAAGGACGTGCATGTTTTACATAACAGCATAGAATTCTATACTGATATGTAAAACATACACGCCCTTTCACTTTTGGCCCTGATGACACGAAAAGGTCATTTATACTGATGCAATTACTAGTAACTTTCTTAATAACTATCAGCTATTATTATTACCATTGCTACAAGTATGATACTTTTTTTTGACAAACAGTTATGACGTTTATTGAATTCCTGAAATACAAAGCAACTGAATATAAATAAATTTTGAGAAAAGAAAGTACCTTTGCACCTGTCAGTACAATCTTGCCAGACTGGAAAATGAGTAGAACAAGTTTTGGTTGCTTCATGCGATAAATTAGACCAGGAAAAATCTCTGGCTCGTACTGCAGAGTTAAGCAAACACACACAAAAAAAACCCATTAAAGAATGGAACTCTGGGAAGCAGCGAAGAGAACCCCAAAAGGAAGCAGGACACTAAAACCTTTCTGTAAATAAGTCTCATATTATAGTTTATTCCTTTATTTTATTTTGCAAAATTGCAAATATTATTAATTCTCTGTAGTGTTGGTCCCTAAATAAATTAGAAAACCAAACAAATGAACCAACAACTTACGCTTATAAAGACACCATGGCTGGAAACTGCAAGCCGAGACAGATTTACCGAGAAATTAACACCACATGATGCAACCATGTTCTGAATCTTGAACTCCTAAGAAAAACAAAATTTGCATTCATGCTTCGAATTATTAACTTAAAAACATGAAGCATAAATGAGTGTTGTCTGATCTGAAGATATAATTATTAACTATTAATGAAAATTCCCCAAAGGACTGTAAAATGTCAAATATTAAGTATAACCCTATAAAAGTATGAAATACCACAATAAAATTGTAATCATCCCTAATTACCCATTACTTCAAAATGTTCTTAAAATAAACCTTTTTAGTAAAAAAAATAAAGAAGAAAAGATCATTTGGGCATTCTAACACAAAGTAATTAGAAGGCACTTGCATGTTTTGAACACGTACAAAATATTTCTCATCTTGTACGACTCACATATAGTATATTATGATTTTTATAACTCCATACGTAAATGCTCCATATATATGAAAGTACCTTAAATTGGGCAGGAAAACCAAGCTTTTGAACAATTCTAGCAAACTGCAAATTGGAAAATAATAATAATAATAATATCTGTTAAAGGTTGCTGTGGACAATTAACAATTCCAAGTTTTAAGACTTCATCAAAATCAAAATTAATTATGCCTTTCTAGCTGCTAGCTTGGATGCATCTTCAGTTTTTGCTCCTGTACAAACCTGAATATCCAGAATTGCAGAGTAAATATGAAGGATATTAATTTAACAAGTATTCAAATCTTAATTAATTTGACATATCACATTTGATCTAGAATGTTGTACTGACTAGATACGATATTGTGAAGTGTGATATGCCGCTTTTGTGTCCATACAGTACGCCTCTCCAGATAGAGCTTTGCCATATTTGTTCTAATTTGTATTTAGCATTTTTTGCAGTAATATCATTTAAAATTCATCCAATGTTGTGGTTAGCCAAATAGTTTTCCAGTATAATGTACATTCTCTAAGAACAAAATCAATTACTGACCATCTTCCCTGAAGCAAAGATCAAAGCAGTAGTTTTGGGCTCTCTTATTCTCATCACAACTGCCGAAAAACGCTATGAAAAAAAGAAAAAAGGATACAAGTTTCCCAAATTAGAATACATGATATTTTTCTATTCTCTACTACTCTTAATAGTCAAAGTAACAATCTCACTCCATCAAAGATTGTACTGATGCAATTATAGAGATACCTTGGGATTATATTCAGCATTGCGTGCTTGAAGAGCTATTGATTTTAGGTCCAAGCTACAGTTCAAATTCACAGTTGAAACAACATTCCTGAAACAAGTAGATGTAATATAATTAAGGGTTGGGGGTTTTAGAATTTAGTGTTTAATTATTAGCATAAGCAGTTGTGCACAAACACAGATTTTCCAAATTAAACATCTCTATTTCGTTTTTTTTTTTTCATTCAATTAGAAATTGTTCGACCAATGATATCCCTGAAATTTGAGTTTTGGGATGAGACGAATTAAGGCTCACTGAAGAGTCGGAACAATTCCAGAAGGATGCCTCGCCATTGATTTCATTGAACTTGAAGCCAAAGAAACAATCTTTCTACTTCTAACACCCGCCAAATCTCTCTTGTGCTTTCAATCTTTGATTTAATTAACATGGAAGAGCATATTAGGGAACATTTTGAGAAAAAAGAAAGAAAAAGATCATTCGTTAAAGGATAAGCACTATTGCTAGAAACCTAGAAAATGGGAAGAAATTTTCAATTTCTCAAGTAGTAGATAGGATTTATTAGGGGAGAATGCCTGTGGGTGTGGGCTGGGGTTTAAGAGGAGAGGGAAAAGAGTTCGAAAGAGGAAGTCTTTTATACCTCGATGTGAGAAAGGAACAAGAAATTGGATTTGTTTATTTATGGTGGGGGCGAGAGAGAGACTGGAGAATCGGGCACTCACCACTCCTTTTTAACCGGGCTAGATTCCGGTTCGGTTCGGAGGAATAAATTAAACCGGAAAAAAGTCGGTAAACCGATGATCTTGAGGGATTGGGTTTTTCTAAAGTTTCAATCAAATACAATCTTAAACGTTCAATTTGTATTAAAATTCATGCATACATATTTAAAACTTAATAAATTTTAATTTTTTGAATCTAAATTTCTGTATGAATTTTGATGCAGATGAGATAGTTTAAATTTGACTTTAAATAAGACCTTTTATCCAAAGACAATTGAACAAAAAAAACCACCCGTGATGGGATAGGTGCATTGAACGTACTTTCTAATTAATTGCGTAAGATACACAATTATTCAGTAAAAGATATAGTTGCTGCAAATGGAAAAGATTACATCTGTAAAAAGATATAGTCATCGTTGCGATGAAAAGTGATTTTGTTAAATTTAAACCATTCGATTAAGTTGGCATGATTCGCATTAAATAAAACTGTATCCTCGGTTTTTTGGTTTAATTTGAAAAATATATAACAATAAAACTAACAATTAGATAATTTGCGTCTAGACACGAGTAAATAGTGTCATTGGAACACTATAGTTTCTACAAAATATTCATAAACTATGATTTATGATTTATGATTTATGACAGAGAACAATTTGGGTCCGATGAGCTCCATAACCGTCTGATCCGTTTTAAGATCCGTGTGTACAAATACTAAAACAAACACGTACAAATATTAAGCGATACGCACAGATCTTAAAGTGAATCGAGAACCCATCGGACTCAAACGACCAACCTGCTCTCTTTAACAACCAGCCCAGGGATAAACGGACTTGCATCCTCTGCGGAGATTTTCCCTGCTGCGCTGTGCGGTTCTTTTAATCTGGACCATTCGTTTTGATCGAACGGCCCAGATTTAATCTCCAGCCGATGAGTGCGCGATTTGATGGAGGGGGCCGTATTAATTTTGCTTTGAGATTCGTGCTATGATCTTATTTGATCCGTCCGATCAAAACGAACGGTTAAGATTAAAAGAACCGCACAGCGCAGCAGGGAAAATCTCCGCAGAGGATGCCATTTTAGGGATAAACTCGCTCATTGCCCAAACTGGTGACTCAATTTCAATTCCTAAACGGAGAATTTACATATAAAGACTGCTTAATCCTCATTTCTGGGCCTGGCCCAAATTTCTCAAAACCCGCAAATATAGATAGATGTCTTAGCTCCGGAATTGATTATTGTTTTTATTTTCGACAACACAAAAACTTACATGACAACTATGAAGCTTTCTGGAACTTATTCAATTATACATACAAACTCCTGCAAATTAACAAGAATCTGGCTTCTCTGCCGCATAATCGAAAGAATGTAACAAAAAAGCATTTACACCAACCTCAATAAACCTGGAATAATATCAAGGATGCACAAAATGCAGCCAGAAGGAAATACCAGAGACCAAGATATCATCGTGATTATGTGATCAAAGTAAAAAGAACCTAACGCAACACACATCCCTTTACAAAAAGAAACTGCCAATACAACAGGAGTATCATTCTACTTACCCAACCCAAAAAAGAAAACGCCGAAAAAAAATAACAAAAATGAAATATTAACAATGCACTACGAGGAACAGCACCTGCCCTTGGTCACAGTTTCTGGCTCGTCGGGTTGACCCTGGATCACCACTGTCTTGCCGTTGCTCAGAGACGCCAGTTCACCTTTCCTCTGTTCTTGGGACTGAAAAACTTTTCGGCTGAGAATACTATATATTTCCCTAACCACTGTATAGAAGGCTTCGGTCACATTAGATGAGTCGAGTGCGGATGTCTCCATGAAGAAGAGGCCTTGCGCCTCGGCAAGAGCCTTTCCCTCGGAGGTGGGTACTTCTCTGATGTCTTTCAGGTCACTCTTGTTGCCCACCAGGATAGTCACCACATTCATGTCAGAATGCGCTGTTGCATCAAAAACCAATGTCAGAATGTGAAATTGTGATTGTTTTGGGTTAACTCTGTTTTACAATCATCGTTTCTGAAGACACTTTATACGTGTGACATGCATACTTATCGTGTTTAACATGTAAGGAGAAGTGAAAAAGTACAATACAGTTTCCAAAAAGAGCTAACCAACAGTATTACAGGAACAAACCAACCGGTACATGATACATTTTCATAACCTTGTCCAAGAATTGCAATTGTGGTACAGTATATCAGCAAACAAATGAGTAGGGTGAGAATGTGGAGTTTGAATGCATATAAGACTCAAATATTTTATTGTAATTTCTAGGATCATTTTGTGGGTTGTTGATTAAATTGAACTATGAAATCATCAGATCTGGTATACTTCTTTTGTGGCTTTGTTAAAAGTCATTTGCACCAAGACAGAAAGCCTCGAACAGTAATCTTTAACCAAATCAATCCCTCCCTATTTACAAAAGGTAAAAACCAAAAGGCTAGTTTACACCCCCAGTGATTAATTATTACATATATGTTTCTGATTCATTCATCTAAAATGCCCTAATCCAAATGCAGTTTGGTTTTTATCATCAAGCAGCATTGAGCAATACAATCTACCAATATTTCAGTACAACCCTTCAGACCTCCAGGCATAATCAGGTTCAGCAATGTACCAATAGGTTTGCCAATTGTGACTCTCATTTAATCAGATCCAGACCCCTCCCCCACAAAATTGAGAAAAAGAACTAAAACAATCAAAAAGAGGGAAAGAGGGAGGGAAAGGAAGGGTACTGTGGAGCTCATTGAGCCAGCGGCCGACGCTGTCGAAGGTGGTGCGGCGGCTGATGTCGTAAACGAGGAGAGCACCGACAGCGCCTCGATAATAGGCGGAGGTAACAGCTCGGAAGCGTTCCTGGCCAGCGGTGTCCCAGATCTGGGCCTTAACCTCCTTACCATCGATGAGAAGCTTCTGAGTCTGGAACTCAACGCCGATGGTCGACTTAGAGTTGGGGTAGAACTCGTTACGAGCGAACCGCGCCAGCAGGTTCGACTTCCCCACCGACGAGTCTCCGATCATCACGATCTTGAACAGGTAATCCTGGCTACCGCTCTCCGATTGCGAGCTCTCCTCCTCCCCCTCGCTCGCCATTCTTGTTTCTTTTTACTTCTTTTTTTTCTTTTTGTTTTTTTTTTTAATTATGTTGTTTCTTTTTTTTTGCTGTTTTCGTGGGGGGGTGCGGTGCACGGTTTTCTTCCGCTTCGTGACGCCGGGTCTGTTATTACTGTGCGCTTCTTCTCTTTTCTCTTCTCTTCTCTTCCCTCTGGAATTGAATGAGAACAATCAGATTCAGCAGACTGTTTTTTTAATATAATTTAATTACACAAATTACAAGGTTACGGACAAATCACAAATTCAGTGGAGAGTTTTCTGATAAATAATTCAGAGATTCAGATTCCTCAACTGAGAGGAAATAGGAATGCTGTTCATATATCAATATATCGCTCTCAAATTTTGATGCAAGTACAACCGGCTAACCATTTTCACATAAAGGTGACACGTGTAGATTTAACTATTTACTAATTAAATAATATTCTTACAAAAATTTCAAAATTACGTGTTTTTTAAATTTTATAATAATATATTTATCATTGCAAATTAATTAAAATGATTTATTCAATTTAATGTTAATATATATTAAATATTTGTTTACAATTTCAAAAACTATATTTTAACATATCATTAATTTATAGAACAATCCACTCTTCCTCTATATTATATTATTATCCATTGTTAAATTCTGGTGCTGCAACCAGAATTATAATATTGAACAGGTACTAACCTATATGTTACTTTCCGATGCAAAAGTTTTAGCAGGGGTTTCAACAATTACCCATTTGGAGGATACTCTGACTACAACCTTTATGCTTGGGACAGGAAGAGCTTTGGAGGATGAGATGACAGATGTGATCTAAAAAGAGTTGAGAAGATGCTTTTGAAGTCATATTTTATATTTCTTAGGGTTCTTTTTGCTTAATAGTTGTTATAAACTTGTGTTAGGTGATGTAATAGGTAGTATTATATGTTCTAGGCTAGCTGTTCTGTTGATATTAACTTGATGCTAGATGGTTTAGCTATTTTGATGTCTTTTGTATTTTGGTACAAAGTGACTAGTACTAGTTCTCTTTGCGTGTAAGGTTTTTGTTGATTAATGAAAATCGGTGGACTAGATCCCACTTTTCTCAAAAAAAAATTAAAAAAATTATTCTTCCTCTTCTTTTCTACCTCTCATTCTCGAATAATATGCTAAATTTTCTTTTTCTTTGATCCCGTCTTATTCTTGTCTTCGAAACTCATATTCTCTTGATCAAAAGTGGAGCCAAATTTTCAAACAATAAAGGTTAAATACAGGTCATTCATATAAAAAATTTCGAACTATAAGGATCAATTACATGTGATAAATGAAGATCAAATTTACCATACTATGACATAGAAAATTAAATGTGATTACAACTTCTAGCCAACAAAAAATGAAATCACATGAAATCATTGCCGAAAATTATGAGTGAAGGATTTTCTTTGATCATCTGCCTCTCATTCTCGAATAATATGCTAATTTTTTTTTTGATCCCGTCTTATTCTCGTCTCCGAAACTCATATTCTCTTGATCAGAAGCGGAGCCAGACTTTCGAACAATGAGGATCATTCATATAAAAAAATTTCAAACTATGAGGATCAATTATATACAAATTTTATGTGAAAAATGAAGGTTAAAATTACCATATCATGACATTTTACGCTAAATTATATAGAAACTTAAATATAAATACAAAAAATTAAAAATTAAATGGGAATCAATTGACTTCATTGGATCTTTTTAGATCCGCCTCTGCTCTTGATAGCTTTTGCTTTCATTCTTTCCATGCATCCACTTCTCACTTGAAATTACTCGTCGACTTGTTGAAGATGACATTGGAGGAAGAGCCTTCAAAATTTGTATAAATCTCAGGTTGAAATCACTCACAATCGAATAAGTTCCTCAAATTATGATAATATTATTGCTTTTTTTTTTTCTATTTTTCCTCAAGTATACACGCGATATCCAAAAGTATATCGAAGTAAGAAGTCAAAGTCGTATAATGTCATGCAATTTTAAATACTAACTTTAATTTTGTTACAAGAGGATGAATCCACTTGCACCCTTTTTTTGTGACATCAGATTACATCCTATATTTTTAAAGTCCAAACAGTCGATTCAAACCATTCACCATGATGGATATATTAAAATGTGCTTGCAGATCAATTTTTTTTTTTTTTTTTTACTATTTATTAAGTGCCGAGTGTGTTAAGACCAGCGATCTCATGAACTTATATCACACATTTATTCAATTTTATTCATTATTTATATTATATGCATATATGGTAGACAACCACTAATATGACTCTTCATTATGAAAATCACATCCTTAGAATTTCAACTCTATTTTGTGTATTCTTACACCATTGAGAGTAATTAAAAGATCCTAAATTACCACCTACTTTATCATCTTAAATTTTTATCATAGCTGAGAACAAAGAAAGAGAGCGGCTTAAACATGCTATTTACCATTTGACATCTTGTCAGCAACACACAAGTCTTGGAGTGGGCTAGTCAGTGGCGAGGCTAGGATTTGAGCTAGGGGTAGGCAAAAATCGGATTCGGGTTCAAATAAATTAACGGGTTCGGGTTCGAGTTCGGATTCAAGACACAATTAAAAGAAGAATACAAGTTAAAGTACGACCGATTTTAACTTCAAATAAATTAACGGGTTCGGGTTCAAGAGGATTGAGCAGTTTGAAATAATATGTATAATGGAATTAAAGTACGACTGATTTTAACTTCTAATAATCCGCTGTCCTTTTGTTTGCCATGTAATTAAATCATATACAAATTCAAATCTACACTTAGTTCAGCTTAACAAGAGTAGGGTCATCCAGTGAATAATTCAAATCTACACTTAGTTCAGATTGCCACAATTTGATACTCTTTAATCCCACTAATATCTGGATACAGGATACAACATTAATAATTCTGAAATCAACAATTAGAGAAGAAAATAACTCACCAGGGAGCACTAAAGAAACACACTCACACGGCTCCAATTTCAAAATTGAGATATCTGAGATTAAATTAATCGACAACTAATACTCTTACGGTCTAATTAATTGGAAATATACCAGAAATTGGAAAAGCAATTGAGAAGCGCACAAGACGGTTCAGAAGCTCCCAAAAATCGATCAGCTGCTCCGGCAGGCACAAGCGGCAGGCGGAGTCGCGGAGAAGGAAGGCGGAGGCGGAAGGCACAGCCGCTCAGGCGGCAGACGCAGACGACAGACTCAGCCGCGCAGACGGCAGGCAGCACCGCGGCAGATGCAGACGGCAGACTCGGCCGCGCAGACGCTCATGCAGTCCTTTCTTTCTTCCTTTCTTCGGCGTAGATGCTATGGGGTATGGGCTGCTGCTGCTTTGATTAAAACTCGCGGAAAAAAATTGGCTGGGCCCTGGGCTGCTGGAATTAGAATGGGGTGTTGTTTGAGTTATGGGCTGTAATTAAAATAAAAACTCCGGTCCAAAAAAAAACGAAATCCAGGGGTAGGCAAGTGCCTACCCCTGTGATACATTGGACTCGCCACTGGGGCTAGTCCAATAGGGGAAGTTATTACTAGTGCTAAAATTGTAAATATGACATGGAAGGCCATTTCTTTGGATAGAGATATATCACTTCTAAATTTGAAACGAGGCAATATATCTATGTTTTCTGTTGTTATACCAAATGGCTGGAGGGCTAGCTATTTATAGAGGAGAGAATTCAAATGCCTCTATTTTTTGTGCCTCCATTTTTAAAAATTATAATAGCTCAAAATTTAAAATTTAAAAGTCAAAATAAAACCGTTGGATGTGATCCATATTATTTTTTCTATGTGCTCGTAAAAAACTACCACATTTCAATTTTATTTATATGTGAATCAATAAATCAACGTCTCTAAATTATCCGCATTAATACATTTTTTACAAGCTCTTGATGACAATTAAAATAAAGTTGGAATATCATAATTTTTTTACACTTGCATAGATAAAATGATGTAGATCATATTCAACGATTTTATTTTGACTTTTAAGTTTTAGATTTTGAGTTATTAAATTTTTTAAAATCAAAGGTATAATGGAGGCACAAAAAATAAAAGCATTTGAATCCTCCTATAAAAGAGAGGCCAAGTGATTACTTGTTAACAGAATAATGTCCTTTCCCTAGAATAATTTAGTATTAATACGCCATGTGTGCAGTGTGCATGGGTACAAGATAGATGTATTAATAAAAAAATAATCAATTAAATATCAATTCCTTACTAATGTAACAATCGACTATATATTAACAAAAAAAATTGCCAACTCTTAATTAGCTACAACTCTTAACTTGTAAATTATTATTAACTATGTCCTAATAATATAAATGCCAACTAATTAAATTTTCTGTAATGGAGAAACCATATATATTAAGATTCAAGTTGGACAGAAATACACGAAATTTTAATTTATTTGTACCTGCAGCTTGAAAAAAAAAAGTTATGTAAATATTGTGAATAAATTTAAAAAAAGAGAATATTACGGTATTAAAATCTTGTATAACAAAGCTATGCAACAGTAAAATATTTAAAAAATGTGAATTTGAATTATTATAAATTCGAATGGTAACTTTTCTTCATTTTTCATCATTATTCTTGTCATCTTTTTCTTTTTTTTGAGCTTTTTCTTGACTACCTAAAATTTTGAATACATTTCTCGTCCTCATTTTTTATTACGTAGTCTTATCAAATTAAACATACATGATTCAATTCAACACTGACCCATGACATGGCACAACACTGTATTTTTTTTAAATTTCAGGAGGTTGACATTTTTTTTCCGAAATAATGATTTTGTATGAGATTGAGAATCATTTTTTTCATGTGGTTCCGTATTTTCTTCGTGTACAACTTCTCCCTCTTGATTATTGTCAATATGAATTGTAGCTTTCCATCATTTATATCATCATTATTCTTATCCACATTTTCTTCATTTTGAGTTTTTTCTTAACTACCTAAAATTTTGAATGCATTTTTCTTCCTTTTTTTTAGTACGTAGTCTTACCAAATTAAACATGTAGGATTCAATTCAACACTGGCCCATGACCTCACACGATATTAGATTTTCTTAGAATTTTAGGAGGTTGATACTTTTTTTTTTTCTGAAATAATGATTTTGTTTGTGATTGATAATCATTTTCTTCATGAGCAACTTTTCCCTCCTGATTATTGTCAATTTGAATTGTAGCTTTTCATCATTTATCTCATCATTATTCTTGTCCTCATTTTCTTCATTTTGAGTTGCTTCTTAACTACCTAAAATTTTGAATACCATTTTTGTCCACCTTTTTTAGTACATAGTCTTACCAAATTAAACATGTAGGATTCAATTCAACACTGACCCATGACCTGACATGGCATTAGGTTTCCTTAGAATTTTAGGAAGTTGATATTTTTTTTTGACTTGATATTAAATAAATTCAAAAAATTATAAATTTTGTATGTAAACACACCATTTAAAATGTACGTAGATCGGTTTAAATGGTTTGAATTCGTCGTTTGAAACATATCTAATAAGTTTTGGAGTCAATGTCATTTAGGCTGATTTGACACTAATATCATACTAGCCGTCTCTTAATGTAGAGTGTCCCACTAAGTATATCATAAAATCAAAGCCCACTGACACTAATAATTTTGTTTGAGATTGAGAATCATTTTCTTCATGTGGTTTTGTATTTTCTTCCTGAACAACTCTCTCTTGATTATTGTCAATTTGTATTGTAGCTTTCCATCGCTTATATCATCATTATTCTTGTTCTCCTTTTCTTCATTTTGAGTTTCTTCTTAACTACCTAAAATTTTGAATACATTTCTCGTCCTCCTTTTTTAGTATCTAGTCTTACCAAATTAAACATGTATGATTCAATTTAACACTGACTCATGACCTGACACGACATTAGATTTCCATAGAATTTTAGGAGGTTGATATTTTTTTTTCTAAAATAATAATTTTGTTTGAGATTGAGAATAAGAAAATGTGGTTGTGCATTTTCTTAGTGAGCAACTTCTCAAATTTAAATTGTATCTTTTCATTGTTTATATCATCATAATTCTTGTCCTCATTTTCTTCATTTTGAGCTTCTTCTTGACTATCTAAAATGTTGAATATCTTTCTCATCCTCATT
Organism: Carex arenaria; assembly: GCA_964058825.1. Taxonomy (NCBI): domain Eukaryota; kingdom Viridiplantae; phylum Streptophyta; class Magnoliopsida; order Poales; family Cyperaceae; genus Carex; species Carex arenaria. Next base: position 254,945 of record CAXKVW010000183.1, on the reverse strand, counting down.
TTTTAGTACGTAGTCATACCAAATTAAACATGTATGATTCAATTCAACACTAACCCATGACCTGACACGACATTAGATTTTCTTAAAATTTCAGGAGGTTGATATTTTTTTGAAATAATGATTTTGTTTGAGATTGAGAATCATTTTCTTCATGTGGTTGCGCATTTTTTTGTGAGCAATTTCTCCCTCTTGTTTATTGTCAATTTGAATTGTTGTTTTCTATTGTTTATCTCATCATTATTCTTGTCCTAATTTTTTTATTTTCAGCTTCTTCTTGACTACCTAAAATTTTGAATACATTTTTTGTCATCCCTTTTTAGTACGTAGTCTTACCAAATTAAACATATAGGATTCAATTCAACACTGGACATGACACAACATGCACTATATTTCCTTAAAATTCTAGGAGGTTGATTTTTTTTTTTAAATAATGATTTCGTTTGATATTGAGAATTATTTTCTTCATGTGGTTGCGCATTATCTTTGTGAGCAACTTCTCTTGATTATTCTCAATTTGAATTGTAGCTTTCCATATCATCATTATTCTTGTTCTCTTTTTCTTCATTTGGAGTTTTTTCTTGATTGTCTAAAATTTTGAATATCTTTCTTGTCCTTCTTTTTAAGTACATAGTCTTATCAACTTAAACATGTAAGATTCAATTCAATACTGACCCATGACATGACTCGTGAAAATTTAAGTTCTATATATTTTGCTTCTACATGAATAATCAATGAATCTTCCTTCGAGTATTGGGGTTAAACTTAGTGAATTTAACTATATATAATAATATAATCACTTGCATATTCAGATAATGGGAACTGATATTCACACAACAGTTTGCGTTATTAACACAAAAATAATCAAACTTTTTAGCTGGTGTACGATTATATATACTTCTGCTTAGTTATTTTTTCTTCATTAATGTGTGGATTTTGTTCCTTCAATATTATATCCAGTTAAAAATGAAAAAAAATTGGTTGATGTTAGATCTTTTTGAATTGTCCTAAATTAAATATTTGTATTATATTTTTCATAAGCTAGACCTCACTTAATGATTTAATAATTTAATTATACACTGAAATATAATAATTAAAACATATATATTTGAAATATATTAATTAAGGATTATTTTTGTCTTTGCTCCTTTTTCTTCTACTTTTAAATTCAACATTTTCATTACTTTAATATTAATATTTATCAAATATCAATATATTTGTAATCAAATAAATAAACTAGAAGCAAAATGATTTTCATTATAGGAGACAACAAAAAGAACGACTTAGGCATAAAATTAGTGAATTTTTAATTTTGAGAATATTAGCAGTTTTGAAAAAGTACTTGTATCCAATTAATATATCTGAAAATACGAGATGTTGTGTGTCGACAACAAAAACCTTGTTGCTAATATCAGCACCCTCTCATAATAATTCGTATGAAATCTTCTTTATTACGAGCTGCATGCTTATCCGTTGATAACGTAGAAATTTTATGTGAAAAATGAAGGTCAAATTTAAGTACAACATTTTACGCTAAATTATATAGAAATTTAAATATAAATAAAAAAATTTAAAATTAAATGAGAATCAATTTACTTCATTGAATCTTTTTAGATCTGTCTTTACTCTTGATAGCTTTTGCTTTCATTCCTTTCATGCATCCACTTCTCTTGAAATCACTCGTCGACTTATTGAAGATGACATTGGAGGAAGAGCCCTCGAAATTTGTATAAATCACTAGTTGAAATCACTCACAATTGAATAAATTTCTCAAATTATGATAATTTTTTGCTTTTTTTTTTTTCTACTTTTCCTCAAGCCATTATCATAGCACCCTCCTCCATGTCTCCTTCACTCGACAAAATTCGAATATACTCGTGATATCCAAAAGTATTTCGAAGTAAGAAGTCAAAGTCGTATAATGTCATGCAATTTCAAATACTATTTTGTTACAAGAGGATGAATCCACTTACACTTTTTTTGTGACACCGGATTATACCATACATTTTTAAAGTCCAAACGTCGATCCAAACTGTTCACCATGATGAATATATTAAAATGTGCTTGCAGATCAAATTTAACATTTTTTTATTTTTTTTTTACTATTTATTAAGATGGGTACGAAAATTCAATGGTACGAAAATAACGATTTTGTAATAAATAGTAAAAATATTTAAAAAAAATGTAAAATTTGATTTGCAATTACATTTTAATACATCAATCATGTTGAACAGTTTGGATTGACTATTTGAACTTTGAAAATTTTGAAAATGTAAAATATAATCCGGTGTCACAATAAAATAGTGTAAGTGGATCCTTATATTGTTACAAATAATAGTTATATATAAGCTTGTTCGATTTTTGTCACGTGACAGTTTAATTTGTATAATAATAGTTATATACTTATATATTTATATTTTATTCTTGTAAGTATAAAAAATGAAAATTATGAATTTAACAAATATGATGGATTGAGAATGAAAAGATGATGAATTAAGTAAATATGTAAGTTATTATAATTTAGGAGGATATAATATGTTATTGTAGATTTTAGAAGGAAAAACATAATATTTTATAATTTTTTAAGGATATACAGAATGAAAAGATGATGAATTAAGTAGATATGTAAGTTATTATAATTTAGGAGGATATAATATGTTATTGTAGATTTTAGAAGGAAAAACTTTAATTGTTTATAATTTTTGTAGGATATACTGAAATTATATAATTATAAAATTACTTATTATTTTGTAAGTATGAGTGTTAAATTGGAAAATTGATATGATATTATTTTTTCTTAAAAGTCAATGAAAATGTTAACAAAACTATTGATGTGATAAAATTTGCTTTAAAATCCGCCGCTTCCAGCCATACTGATGATACACAGACGAAAGGTAGGACCCTTTTTTCTTTTTTTTTTTTTCTGTAGTAATGTTAAAGTCAAATCACATTTGACCTAGTTACTCTCTGTCACAGTGATAATATACGTGTATAATTTGCAAAAAATTGTGATTTATTCATTTTTTTATATTTTTGAATCGAACACGTAAAAAAAAGAATATACCCAAAGAACACGTAAAACCAATTTTTTTTTTCTTTGGATTTTTTTTTTGCTTTCTTGTTATACCGAATTATTTTCGAATTATATCTGAATTATACTCAAATTACGAATTTTTAACTCCGCCGAACCGAACCCAAACTATACGTTTATCACTATGCTTGTTATACTGAATTATTTTTGAATTATACCCGAATTACGAATTTTTGACTCCGCCAAATGAAACCTGAACTATACGTTTGTCACTATTCTCGTTTTTCAATCTTTGCTCATTTTCTTTTTTGAGGATTTTTATCTTTGGAACCGATTGATCTTCCACGCTTCATGCGTGTTATAATTTTAGTAGTCTGTCCAACAGGGACATCGACTTTAATTGAAGCATTAGCAGCTGGTACATGTGATTTGGTCACTTTCTTTGAGTCTGTAAATACGTCTAGCAATTGGTTAGCTAATCTTTGCAAATGAATTATCTTTTGAACATTTAATTCACATTCTTTATTATGAGGATCAAAATGAGACAATGATAATTCATTTCAGCTAATATATTTTTCCAGCTGATTGTTTTCTCTCTCTAAGATTGGGAATATTGATTCATCAAAATGACAATCGACAAATCTAGCTGTGAATAAATCTTCTGTCATTGGTTCTAAATACTTTATTATATATGGAGATTCAAATCCAACATAAATTTCCAACTTCTTTTGAGATCCCATTTTAGTGCGTTGTGGTGGAGCAATTGAAACATATACTGCACATTTAAAAATTCTTGTATAGAAAATATTAGGTATGTGACCAAAAATCAATTATAAAGAGAAAGTTTTATAGTAGCTTGTTGGCATGATGAGAATTAGTGTTTTGCATGTAAAATAATATGTTTTTATTTTCTGTATGAACATAAGCTACAAGATGTTCAACATTAATTTTAAAAGACATATTTTGTCTGAGAAGTAAATTCACCAGCAATATCTAGATGTATTTTCTTAAACAGATAATCATGACAATGTGTTCTTAATCAAATCAATTTACCTGCTTACACCGGTAATTGTAACAATTATTATAGTAGCTTTTATTGCATTGCAAATAAAAATCATAAGAATTCCATTGGACGGTCTGTGATTGGATACTTTATTAAGTGTCAATTTCATTATAAAAATAAACTGTACATGGATCCGGCTGTACTTAATTTCCAGATCGATTTAATTAATCAGTTAGGTATATATTAATAGAGTGGGGTTAAAATGCACCATTGGTTTTGTGTCTCAACTATATCCCATGTCTTTATCTTTGTTCTCGAAGTTCAAATATTCGATCTGAACCACTCAACATGATATCCATATTAAAATGTGTTTATATAACAAATTTCATATTTTTTGGAATTTTTTTACTATTTTTTTAGATAGTTACAAAATCACTGTTTTTGGATGGTCCAAAGACAGTGATTTTGTAACTATTTAAATAAATAGTAAAAAAAAATTTCAAAAAAATATAAAATTTGGTCTCCAAGCACATTTTAATATGGAGATCATGTTGAGCAATTCGGATAGACTGTTTGAATTTCAAAAATAAAGATAGAAATATGGAGTATGATTGTGGCACAAAACCAATGATGTATTTTAACCCCACTCATATTAATATATGCAATAATCAACTTATATATACTTTCTGTGCCAAGAATTAATTGAGCGGCTCAAGGAAGCATGGATTAGAAATTTGTGGGGTATGAAATATAATGATATTGTTCCCATAACATTCCTTTTGTCTGTACTCTGTACATACTCTCAGCTTCTTTAATTAAGCACATGAGACAATGATTTTTTTTTTTTGTTCCTTTACAGAGAGATAATAATCCAAGCCTCCTTCACTATTCTCCGATCCCAAATAGATTCTAATTTAACGGCTTTAATTACTCATGCGCTGGATCAAATACGGATTGAATAGTTGTAAAATTATATCTGTATTTTATTTTATTTTTATTTTTTTATACGGATAAAAATCATATATATATATATAATATTAAATTATATGGTATATATCTATCATTCGGATACGAATAATTAATATTCAAAATTAGTATCCGTAACCGCACAGATTCCATATCTAATTTTCGGATATGTATCCGGATAGTATCCCACCCGTTTGCACCCCTAGGTTCGAGGATAATTGGTACCACCCTTTAGATTATTTTCAAAATAAATCTATGTCGAAAATTAATAAATGATCGTACACTGGTTCTTTTCATTAATTTAGTTAAATTTTTGACCTATTTAGTTAAATTTTTGAGTCTTCATAATTAAATTGAATGCTTATCTAAGAGTATGCATGCATGGGCGGACTTCAAGAGTCATGAAGCACAGGTGCGGATCCAGGATTTTTGTTAGGAGGAGGCAAAAAAATATCGAATCGGGTTTAAATAGCTAATCAGATTTAAACCCATTAACTAATTGGATATTTGATAAAAAAATAATGCTCTGACTTGTAATTTATAATATTCTGATTTATAATTATAATTACCAATCATATTTTAAGAAATTTATTTTAATTTTAACTATAAATTTAATCCGAATTACCAATTAAATATTCAGAGAGAGGCAAAAAAATTTTCAGGGGGAGCAAAGCCAGTCGGAACCGATAAATCTCCACTAAAACTTAAAATTCATAGGAGGCGGCTGCCATCCCCTGGAATACACTAGGTCCGCCCTTGATGAAGCAATTAAGCAATTAAGAAATTAAATAGTTTTTGGCTGCACGGTTTTTTTGATAGAAGTAAAGATTTATTTTCTTGATTTACTAAAGTTTGAATTAATAGCATTTATTATTTTACAAGATGTTCTATTTCTAATTTACTATAAATATGTATGGATTGTTGCTGGAAAGGCAATGAAGTTTGAATAGAAAAATGTGTTATTTTGTTGTTTTGTTCTATGTGTGCCTCTTTTTTTCTCCTCTTTACACGTGAGATTAACGGACAAGAAACCGCTTTGTGTAACATCGGTATACACACACACATTCTTGGACTAACAAGCCGTGCATGGAACTATATGCTTACAGTAGAAAGAAATTCAACGGTAAAGAATTGTATAAATGAAAATAAATGCAACGACAAAGAAAAGGCAAAAAAAGCAAGAAGTCAGTTGGGGTGTTATGTGTCCCCAGTGAGTGCATCTCCATTGAGTATATTTCTTAATGATTTTCAATATAAGGGATGATAGGCAAAAGAATAAATTATGGCCACTATCTGTAGGAAGCATATGATTTAAGATATTTTTTTCATGTACTTGTTTTTGAAGCTGGATGTTGAAAACCAATAAGAAAAATTGTTTTTCTGTTTCTTCTCTCATTCTTGAACTGCTCTAAATATAGCAAAGCTAAAAAGAAAAAATAAGTATTAAATACAAGGGCAAATCAGTAATTACTCCCCTTAGAATTTAGATGGGCTTGCCTGATGCCTCCATAGTCCATACTGCGCCCATGCCATTATTTAAATCCACCTATTCGCTACTGCCTCTTTCTACATATCTCTCTCTCTGTACAAGGGAATTAAGCACCAACAATGGCGTTTCAAGTGCCTTCAAAAATGCTGTTCATTTCCTTTTCCTCTCCACCACTCATAAGCTACAAAAAAAGGAGATTCAGTCCTCTCAAGGTTTCTATGGCAACAGATATAGTTACAAAGTGAGCTCCCTTTCCTTTTTCTTTCTATGTTACAGTTGCTGATTAATGCTAATTGTTCAATCGTTAGTTTTGTGTGTGTGTGTGTGTGGGGGGGGGGGGGGGGGGGGGGGGGGGTGGGGGGGGGGAGGGGGTGGTGTTGTTCATTTAAACATATAATTTTTTTCTGTTGTCATTCCTGTTCATTGTTGTTGTTCATTTATATATTTTATTCCATTTACATATATTGACATGTAATATTTAATTTTTATAAAACAAGACATTTGAAGAATGATGAAATAATTTATTTCTAGCTGCTTGCCATTATTCACTTAGCTAGAAGCATTAACTGAGATAGTGTGTTATATTTATTGCCCCTTAGTTTAGTCTGGCAAGCTATACTTTATTTAGAATCTTACAGCATCTAATATGTAGCACCTGTTAGTGTCTAAAATTGGAGTTGTTTATCTGTCTGATATTTTACCAGTTCATTTTTGGGGAAGTTTATTATCTGTGCATTGGATACCTCAAATATTTGGAACTCTTATTTGAGAATAAAAAGATCTATTTCCTCACTTCCCCATCCTATTTGAAAGGTGCTGAAACTGAAACACCCCTTGTTTCTCATTCTGTCTCGCATTGTAAACAGAGAAGTCAGGGAAGCTTCAGCTGTGACATTTTGGATGAGTGCATGCATGTGGAAAGAATAAAATAAATCTGCAGATCACATTTTAAAGCAATTAATGAACTCTCTAAGTTTTAGTCAATCAGATGTCAGAATTTGTGATTGTTGCAGAAAATTTGGGACTGAAGTTTATCCAATTGTACTAAATCAAACCTTGTTACAGCAATTGAACACTAAAAAGCTAAAAAAAATAAAATAACAGAATAAAAGAGAGGCTTAAGAAATTTCAGTCCACTGGTTCTTATAAAATAACTTCTTTCTTTTCAAGGGTTCAAACTGGGGAAAAGCCGTTGAACTCGCCACAGAAGGTACACATGCAAGTTTCTTACTCCATGCCTCCGGAGAAGATCGAGATCTTCAATAACCTCGAGCCGTGGGCCAGAGAAAACATCTTGCCACTTCTCAAGCCAGTAGAAAAATGCTGGCAGCCACAAGACTTCCTTCCAGAACCTTCCACTGACGAATTCTATGACGAAGTGCGGGAGATTCAGATTCAGGCAAAGGAAATTCCAGATGATTATTTTGTATGTCTGGTTGGAAACATGATAACTGAGGAGGCACTGCCAACTTACCAGAAACTCCTGAACACCATGGATGCGGTTAGGGATGATACTGGTGTGAGCCTGACGAGCTGGGCAATCTGGTCCCGTGGCTGGTCAGCTGAGGAGAACAGGCATGGTGATTTGTTGAATAAGTACCTGTATCTAACGGGTCGTGTGGACATGAAGATGATTGAGAAGACAATCCAATATCTGATTGGTGCTGGAATGGTACAGAATTACATTGTTTTGTATTATCTCCATACCAATTTGCTGTCCTTTATGAAAAGCTTCTAGTTAGAACCTGAAGAATTTAATTGAACACATAAAACATATAAGTCCAGTAAGAAAGCCAATAAACAAAATCCAACCATTGTGAGAAAATTAAGATTAAATGAACCATCAGAATGTTGCTGCAACTGGCATATACATATATATACTTTAAATGAACCATCAAAATTTTACGTGGAAGTAATTTTAGCCGCAGCCATGCATACATACTCAACATTGTTTTGTTTTCACAGGCATTTAGGGTAGAGCACAATCCATACTTGGGTTTTATATATACCTCATTCCAAGAAAGAGCCACATTCATTTCCCATAGCAACACTGCTCGCCGTGCCAAGGAATATGGGGATCTTAAGCTCGCTCAGGTACTATTTGAAATTTGTAAAGATATATATCCTTTTAGCATCTGATCATTGTTTTCTACTCTAGTTTCATTTTTATACACGCTTGCGACATATAATAATAATACTGTCACAGTACCCAGTTAGGTACCAGTACAAGTAGAATGGATAGCCTTACATACAATTGTGCTGGTTCTTATATAATTTTATTTATGTGAGCAGCTATCTCATATTGAAATACAATCAATCAAACTTTTGTTTTAGATATGTGGGACAATTGCATCAGACGAGAAGCGTCATGAGACAGCCTACACAAAGATAGTGAAGAAGCTCTTTGAGATTGACCCTGACAGCACAATTCTAGCTCTGGCTAACATGATGCAAAAGAAAATCGTGATGCCGGCACACATGATGCACGACGGCCGTGACCACGACCTCTTCAAGCATTTTTCAATGGTAGCACAGCGCCTCCAAGTCTACACTGCCAAGGACTATGCCGATATTCTCGAATTCCTAGTGGCGCAATGGGAGGTCGGGGACCTTGTTGGCCTCTCCGGTGAAGGAAGAAGGGCGCAGGATTATGTGTGTACCCTTGCTCCAAGGATTCGGAGGCTCGAAGAGAGGGCTCAGAGCCGTGCCAAGGAGACGAAAACCGTGCAGTTTAGCTGGATTCATGGGAGAGAAGTCATGCTCTAAAGTGAGTAGCATATGGAAAAATAAATAAAAAATAAGAACTAGAGAAGGTGAAAGGGTTTGCAGATAATAACAAGCACTTTTATTTTGTGTTAATTTGTTGGTGTTTTCATGTGCAAAATAGTTTAGTCCGCAGATAATTAATCAGGAGTTATTCTTTGTGTTTAAATGTTGTGTACTTGTGCATGTTAGTACAATGTGATCTAGCAATTAATATTCACTTTATCATACTGTTGTATCATTTATTGCATTCTAGACAAATTATTATATAGACCAGTATTTTGTATGAGGAGGGATCTACTTACATTTTTTTACATTTTTTTTTGTGACACCGGATTACATTCTATATTTTTTAAGTTTTCAAAGTTCAAATCGCTCAACATAATAGATATATTAAAATTTGTTTGCAGATCAAATTTTATATTTTTTTTATATTTTTTTTATTTATTTATTTTACAAAATCGTTGTTTTCATAACATTGAATTTTTGTACCCATCTTAATAAATAGTAAAATCATTCAAAAAAATATAAAATTTGATTTGCAAGCACATTTTAATTTGGTGTCATTAAAGAAAGATGTAAGTGGATCCCTCCTCATTTTGTATTTAGGGGGAATTTCATGTATTTTACAACTGTCAATTTATATAATCTTGGTATTGATGTTCTGAAGAGAAATAATTTTACATCTAGTCAATTTATATAATGTTTGGTATTGGTGTTCTGAAGAAAAATAATTTTAATTTTCTTGCATTTTGAAACTATAGGAACTTTCATCTTGGATGATATTGAAGGCAATTATTGCTTCTCAATGGGTGTACTGTGGGCAGAAAATTCCTATCTCTAAAGTTACTGACATGTGAATCTAGAGTGAATTTTGACATTTAGATATTAAATATAATTTTGTTTTAAAACTCACTACGGACCCACGTGTCAGTAACTTTAGAAGTATGAATTTGTTGCCCATCACAGCAGGAGATTCGGTTCTGAAACAAACGGGGCACCATATCATGCTTACTTTCTGCATTTGTTCTCTGATTCATACCATAACACTTAACAAATCATGCATGTGGGTTTCTGAGATTTATTGATTTCAGGTAGGATTTGGTAGCTTTTTTGACAGGATTTGGTCGGATAGAATCAGAGATTGAAATTATATCAAAATACTGACTATCTGTTTTTCAATTCTCAGAACTAACCAACCAATACCTTACAAAGGTGGCTGTGCATTAATTAATCATTTTTATTCAATGAAAATAACCATAAAATATAAGGGAGTAAAGCTAGCGTGCTTTTAGCAAGAGACTTAGTGAGTATAACTTCAAATTTATCAAATTAACTTCAAACGATAAATCCAAACCATTGAAACTGATCTACTCCACGGGTGATGTGTAGATGCAAAATTTTCAAATTTTTTAAGTCATTTAATTAGTACAATATCCAGCAGTAAAAAAAATGATGAAAATTGAATACATACATCAAAATAACTCATAAATCTTTACTTTTTTTTCACTGCTTGATTTTGTAATAAATGAATTTCAAAATTTGAAATTTGCATGTACACGCATCCAGATGCGGATTTAAATAGTCCATATAGGGGTCAATTGACCCCCATTTTTTTAATTTTTTTTTATTAATATGTAATTTTGTTATATTTTACAATAAAATTTCATGAAATGATAAAAATGACCCCCCCATTCTCCGCGAAAAATTTTATATGATTGATCCCCATAATTCGAAAATCTGACTCCACAGAAAAATTTTATACGTTTGACCCCCATAGTTCGAAAATCCGGATCCGCCCCTGCACTCATGACTCATAAAATAGATTAGTTTCAACAGTTTGGATTCGTAGTTTGATATTTTACATCAAACCTTCTTGATGAGCATAGTGCACACTAGCTCTACCCAATATAAGCCTTCAAAAAAAAAAACCATAAAATATTTAACAGGGAGTAAAAATGTGTATAGATTTAGGATCTTTATTTCTAGAAATAATATTTAATTCTTAAAAAAAAAAGGAATTATTTTTCTTTTCTTTGAAAAGTAAATGGAATTGCACCAATGTACGGTTCTGAAGGAGGTTTCTGATCGAAACCGCATCAATCAGTGTTTTCAGACCTTTAAACCCCATTCTCTGCTTGAAAACTCTTCTTGACCACCCGAAAACTGCTTGATTTCTTGGTGGAACCGCACCATTGATGAATGTCGTGATTCCATCTATTTTTTAAAGAAAAAAACAATCAGTTGATTTTTTAATTTCTAAGAAAATCATATATAAATTTAGACGTCTTCAACTTAGCACTACAAATCAAATGGACAATGGTTATCATGACAGTGTAGCTAGGCATCCGTCCGATCGAACCAGTGTACAAGGAACTTGCACATATATTTGTGGTAATTACAGAAATGAAGAAAGGTTACATGAAGGTAGGGGCTGACGTAGAATTTTTGACAGGATGGAGCAGAAATCAAATTTAAATAGTTTATTGGGTTCAAACCCATTAATTAATCGGATACTAGATAAAAACAATCAACATAATAAGAAATAATAAAAATTATATACTCTTGCATAATAAAAAATAACAAACTTAGTTCAGACTCGTAAATTTCTACAAAATTACTATAAAAACAACAAAGTTTCTCATTAACCGTGCTTTTGGACTAGTCTGACGAGCTTTTCAGTTTTAGAGGAGGACAAAATAATTTTTAGAGAGAGACAAAATGAGACCGAACTTGTATTTTTCCATTGAATTTCAAAATCCAGAGAAGAGTTGCCCCCACACCCCCCCCCCCCCCCCCCCCCCCCCCCCCCCCCCCAATTGTGTGGGTCCGCCCCTCCATACATGGAGGCAAATGGTCCTAGAAGGTCTTAAATCCCTTTTATTTGCAACAACTATATACAGAGGCTGATGACAGTATGTCTCATTGTCTATACAGCTATACTACATTGTTTGAAGAGTAAGATGCAATCGCGCATTAAAAAGATGCAACGGAATTAATTGTCTACTTCATAATATTATAGACAGCATTGATTGATCAAGCAAACCCTCACTGAGATGTGACCAATTGATTGTGACAGAACTTCTGCATTTTTCTAAAAAAAAAATTAGCCTTATTCACCGCCAAATATGCAAACGGATCAGATAATATCCGACCGTATCCAAATTTGTATCCGAAAAATATAAACAGATATCCGATATCCGAATATCTGTACGGATACGGATACAGATATGATTTGAATTTTAGTTATCTGTATCCGAATAATTAATATATACCATATCATTTTAATATATATTATGAAAATATTTATGTATATATCTACCGATATCCGATCTATATCTGTACATATCTGTCTAATATCCAATCTGTATCTGTATTCAAAAAATAAAAATAGATACGGATATTGTTTTACCACTATCCGATTCATATCCAATCCGTTTGCACCCTACCGCCAAATGTGCTATTAGTGTTGTTTGTACTTCATTTTTCCAGCACTGTAGAACTAGAAAATTAGATTGAAGGGTTGAAATGTAAAATAAAAAATATTTGGAAGCTGAAATTTGAATCCAATTATAAAGGAGAATTCTTAGTAGAACACACTTAACATTTTATGAGGAGCTCAATTATATAAAAAAAGTTCGACAATAAAATTCAATTAAATTATAATATACATAATTAAAAATAATAAATAAAACTATAGGGGTGTCTCCTTGGCTTGCATCTGCCCCTGTATATCTGTTTCTTTATGCTCACGTTGTTTTTGAGCATTTTTTATAACTATGTATAATAACTTTTTGTTTTAATGGTAATAGAAGTTAGAGGCATATGACCCCTATTTATCCTTAAAAAAATGAGTACCGGTACCGCGGCATTTGCATCAGGGTATGTTTGATTGTGAGAATACTCAAATCTTAAAACTCTTTGGAATAACCTATTCTAAATTTTTAATAAGATAAAAAAAAAATTGAATTCAGTATTCTAGCTATTCTAATCCAATCACAACAACAAATAGGCTATTCCAAATAGCCTAACTAAAAAATAATCTATTCTTAATCCAACTAAACATACCCACTGGTGAGTCTAGCATGCAACAGGGGAAATGCCTACCCCTGGAATTTATTTTTTCTTTTAAATCAGATTCTTTTTTGGGTTTGTCTATCTCTGAAAAATGGATTTGCCTACCCCTGATCCAGAGCCCAGTCCTACCCAAAGAAAAATCAATAATAAAAAAAAAACATCCGCCTCAACACAGAGGAGACGCTGAGACGTCTGTGTGCAATTTTAAATCATACAGCTTGACACTAACCCGAACCATTAATTTACAAACTAAGAAAAGATGACAAAGAAATAACATCAATTACTTTGAATCATATAACTTGACACTAACCTGAACCGTTAATTTATTTGAACCCAAACCCGAACTCGAACCTGAACCCGTTAATTTATTCGAACCCGAATCCGATTTTTGCCTACCCCTAGCTCAAATCCTAGCCTCGCCACTGAACATACCCAGTAGAATTGATCTAACTAGAGGAGTAGAGGAACATATATTGGTAATATCTAGGGGTGTCAATGGGTACGATACGCGTAGGGTGGAAGCATTTTCATACCCATACCCACTAAGAATTGATCTTACCCATACCCGTTAAGAATTTATCTTACCCTACCTTACCCGTACCCGTTAATATTAGAGGGTAATGAAACAGTAGCGGGTGAATAACGAATAATACTAATATAATAGTTTTATTATTTTTAATAAATCAACAAAACTCATTATATCATACATATCCAATCACAACTACTAATATAAAAATCAAAATACAAATATACAATCAATTCTAACTAATAATTTTTTATAAAGCAAAAAAAAACACTAATATTTGTTATAACAAATTCAAAATTCAATTTGTTAACTAAATAACAAAACATTCAAACAAAAAAGTAATATGTTTAGCATAATATTCTTCTTACAACAAAATGCATACATTTTCTCATGAATTAACATTGATACATTGATATGGGAAACAAAAAAATAAATATAATATTTATATATCTGTATGTAACTTATTTTATATAATTACCCGTTACCCGATGGTTACGAAATAACCTTTACCCGTACCCATACCCGTTTAGCTAACGAAAAAAAATCCTTACCTATACCCATACCCAATAAGCTAATGAAAAAAAAAACCTTACCCATATCCGTCTTATCGAATACGATATGGACAGGGTAAACGCCTAAACGGTTTTCATTGACACCCCTACTAATATCTGCCTAATACGAATCCGTGACAAATCAATTATATATGTGTGTGTTTAGTTAGCGCGTGTATGTGTGAGGGGGAATATTTGGGAAATGTTGGACAGACAAGAAAAGAGACTGGTCGTTCTATTTTCCCCTTTATATATCTTGGGGAACATATATACGAGCCGATCGATCAAACCATTAATTAGTCTGATATACTGATGGTGGGTGATGGATTCTTTTTTAATAGCTTAATTACTCTGAGATATTCTTTTCAGTATATATTCTATTAAATGATGTCTAACAACTATCCTAATTCCCAACAACTATTTTCAAGAAGAGGTCACCTTCGAGACTTTTATTTCCGATACAAGTATAAATGTACAATGGCAAAATTAGATACGCATTCTCCGGAGATCATCTTAATCAGTTATATAATAACTCTAAATATCAAAAATATATAATCCGGAACACACACACACAAGTAAGGCTTGGGTGTTATGAATAGCGGTCCAAATAGCTTTGGACCGGACACTATCCAAAGCCTCTAAAAATCGTACGATTAAAGTCTGAACAGTCGATCCAAACCGCTCAACATTATTGTCATATTAAAATGTGCTCAGAGACCAAATTTTATATTTTTTTTTGAATTTTTTTACTATTTTCTTAGATACATACAAAATCACTATTTTAGGACCGTTCAAAAACAGCAATGTTGTATGTATCTAAAACAATAGTAAACAATTTCCAAAAAACATAAAATTTGATCTCTGAGCACATTTTAATATGGAAATCATGTTGAGCGGTTCGGATCGACTGTTCGGACTTTAATAGTATGATTTTGAGAGGCTTTGGACGGTGTCTGGTCCAAAGCCATTTGGACCAAATCTTATTCCGAATAGTATAAGGCCATTCGTGCTACAATCTAAAAAATATACCAAATAAACTTCAAACTTTGATCTAACTAGCTCAGTAAATTAGTTATATAATGAACTTGTAAAATACTAATTTTTACTATTTTTTATGATTCATAAAAGATGGCAAAAATGACTTTAAAATAAAAAGAAATTTGACCTTTTTTATTATCAAACTTGGTTTTCTATCACAACCTTATCACATTTATTAGAGGGAGGATGATGACATGAAGAAAATCTTTCAGTTTCAGCTATTCATTAGTAAAAATCTCTATAAAAATTTACTTAAATCATAATCATGTTTGTTTTTCTTTCTTAATTAAAAGTATTTTATAGGCACCCAGTTTAAAAAAGCCCAGAGACGCAATATTCGACATAAAGATAGGCCATAAATTAATTTGGGCTCAATTCAATGGCCTTAAACATTTAATTTTATATTTGGGCTAAATATAATCAGTCCTTCGAAAGGCTTACATGATAAAATATATGTGGGCTCTTTAGAGCAGATGTGTTCTTACAAGTTTCTTTAATTTCTGATCCTTTTCTGCCTGTATTTTTCTGTTTATTACTTCTCCGAATGGATTATTTCTATGTGAATAGAAAATTGTAGGAAATTTAATTTTTATGTAATTGTATTGCAATAGAATTATAAAAAGGAATTTTCTTATATTGCGAAACATTTGTCTAGTACTTCTTATGGATTTGAGAATAGGTCCGATGGGCATCGGACCTACTTTGGTTCGATGGGTTCAATCACCGTTCAATCTGCTTTAAGATTCAAGTGCAGTGCTTTAAATTTCGAGCGTGTTTACTTTGGATCGGACAGTTATGGAGCTCGTTGAGCCTAAAAGTAGGCCCAATTGGCATCGGACCCACTCTGTTCTCCTTCTGATGATTCCAATTTTGGTTGATTCGACCTCCTCTTTTTTTCGGCTTGTGTCGTATTTGATGGTTTCAATTTTGATCAATTAAGCCTCTTTTTGCTTTTTGTTTTTTTGTTTTTTTTTGGCGGATGTAAATAAACCAAGCAGATGAAGTAAATATTGCCGGGCAATTTGCACCAAGTCCTTTTTTTTTTTTTAACTGAAAGAGCAAACAACTTTTGATATTCCAGCTTTTGGTAGAGTTAGTAGAACATTACAGTTACTGAGCTGCTCACAATAGCACTTCTTTGTTTGTCTTGCCTTAGATTCAGTAATAACATATTTATTCCAGGAACAGTGTTACCAAACATATCCCACAAGGAGTTATAAATAATTACAATGTTCCTTTAATTGCCTTCAGGTCTAAGCAAGAATAAAATCCAATGATCCAATCAAACAGAACAAAGCAGCAATACAAAGAACCTGAAAGGACTAAGAAAAGAAGTCATTTCAAGTGTTAAACAGTATAAGAAAACTCAGCTATGATTTAAAAATATAACTATTGACTGCTTAAATATAAACAAGAAAAGAAGGTATTAGTACAGAATGTAGAGAATTTGAATATTTAAAGCAAGCACATTTCAAATTGGATTTTATAAAGGTTTCTTGCTTTTAATTAGTCACAAAAGCTTTGGTTGACAACCAAGTGAAGAGAAAAATTGGATCTTATATCGGTTTCTTGCTTTTGGCATGAAATTTTGGTCTTGATCTCTTTCAATTGATTCACAACAAGACTCAATTTTGGTCTAAACAAGCTTAATTTGTGATTTCAAAGCAAAGCACGGAGTCTAAACAAGCTATTTTTTTTTTCCGAATAGGGATGATACTCAATAGAGTTTTTTTTATAAACCATAAATAAAAAATATATTATTCGGCTTCCAGCATGATTGCATGGTTTTTTATAAAAACCATAAGAAACGAGTTGGCAGTCCGTTCCCTACAGTATTTTATACTCCAGAACGGACTGCCAACTCATTTTGAGTTATTTTTCAGAAAAATATTCAGAACGGATTCCCAACTCGTTCTCAAGCGAGTTCAAAATTTGTTGGGCTTTGAGATTCATGCCCAGTTAAAAAGAGCGCTCCAGATCAAGGGGGCAGTATTTTTGGGCTCTGAGATTCGTGCCAAGTTAAAAAGAACGGTTCAGATCAATTAATTGTAAAGGTTTCTGACAGCGTGTGTTCAATTAATTGTAAAGGATTTTTGGGCTTTGGGCTTTGGACTTTGTTGAAATTAGTGGTGACCATCAGATATGCATTAAGATTCGTGCTTACTTATTAAAATCCGTGCATATATGTTCCAATTTTCGTGCAACCATTTTATTTTTGCTAGGAACGTACTGGCAGTCCGTTCTCTGTAGAGAACGGATTGGCAACCCGTTCTGAAGTATAAAATACTGTAGGGAACGGACTGCCAACTCGGTTCTTATGGTTTTTATAAAAACGCAATCATGCTGGAACCCGAATAATTTTTTTATTTATTTATGATTTATAAAAAAAAAACTCTACTCAATAAGCAAATATGGGTGATAAATATTACCTAGATGTGGTAGTACATTTGATATGAAAACTACTAGGATCATTGCACCATATATATGCCTAAGGGCCTTTCACTCAAAAAAATAATAATGACGAAAGCTAGGATACAGCTCGGATATGTATTGGATACAGCTCGGATGGCCTTAGGAATATCTGGGACCAGTATCTTCTGCGGAGCTGATCGGACGGCCCAGGTTTACTCTCAGCCAACAAGTGCTCGGAATGATGGAGGAGGCAGTATTAATTTTGCTTTGAGATTCATGCCAAAATCTTATTTGGTCCATCCAATCAAAATGAACAGACTAGATTGTAAGCACTGCAAGAACTCTGCAGGTAAAAGCTCTGCAGAGGATTACTGATACTAGATCTTTCATAGAAGAGACATAACTTTGACGAAAGCTAGGATTACAGTTAGGGTTTTAATTACATAACAGCTAGTGTTAAGGCTGCGATTAAGGTTGCGGCTAGACGGCTTGTGAGGGGTTAGTGAGGCGGCTAGGGTTAGGGTTTAGTGTACAGTGTGGCCGGAAGGAGACTAGGAGAGGGGATGAGGATGAATCAGACAAGATGGGCTGTCCATCATCGGATTTGATCAAAATTGAAATGTAAATTTATTTAAATTTTACGATTCATTCAAAGATCTAATAAGGCTGGGCTGTACATAGGCTCGCAAAATTGATTCCAAAATATTTTGCTGTTTACAACGGGTGTGTTTGGATGGGTGAAGAATAGCTACTATTCTGAATTAGCACTATTCCGAGCTACTATCCGACGTTTGGGTGTGTTTGGATTAGCGAATAGTCACTATTCTTTATTTGTCTTATGTGGATAGCTCACTATTCTACTATTCCTACAAAATGTTAGAATAGCTACTATTCTAAAATTGAGGATAGCTCTATCCTTGCTACTATTCTTGATTTATCCAAACGCACCCGTTCACGAGTACAACTGGGTGTTCTAAGTTCACTGATACTCTTTTGTAAAGTCAATTCTAAAATATATTGGATTGATTTTAAATGACGAATACGAACTATTGAAATCCGCTGTATATAATCAATTAGTCAAAACATGTTCAAAAAATGAATGCACTAAAATTAATTTATAAGTCTTATAATTTTGATTGTTTGACTCTATACAAAATTAATTCGAAAGTTTAAATTTTTACATGTAGGTTCATCACTCCTAAAGTAACGGATTTTAATGATTCGGATTTGTCATTTAAAATCAATTTGATATGTTTTAGAGTTGAGTTCACAAAAAGAATTGGTGAACTTAAGAACACCCTAGTTCTACTCGTTTACAACTATCACAACTATTGTTTTAGAGTTGAGTTTACAAAAAGAATTGGTGAACTTAAGAACACCCTAGTTCTACTCGTTTACAACTATCACAACTAGGGGTGAAAACGGAGCTGATAGTGGTAAAACTATATTCATATCTTTCTTTTTTTCATATATGGATACAAAACAAATATCAGACAGATATGAATATGAATCAAAATCAAATCGGATATTTATTAAAAAAATATATTAAAATTGATAATATCTATATAAATATAATGGTGAATCACATAAGTTTTTCATAATACATATGTCTTGCGTGTTTGTGTGCGAAGAGTTTTCCTTAACGATTTCTTGTAGTGTAGATTGGGTCGGTGTCAAGCTATGTTACTCAGATATGCTATATTGGGTTCCATATCCGTATTGGGTGCGTATCGGACACGGATACTCGTACAATACGACCCAGATACATATTAGATACGCTAGGTGTCATATCGATGACGTGTCGTATCCTTAACACCCCGATACGCGTTGAAATGCGTCGATACAGCTCCTATCCGCTCGAATAAGGCCCAGATATGCATGCAAACGCTTCTAATCCCTCCCATGAGGAACGCGTATCCTCGGCATTAACTCAAAAGGGAATCTTTTGAGTTAATGAATCTCAACCGTTTGATTTGTTTTGAGATTCGTGCAGATTAGATCTGCACTAATATTGAAAAACCCCTATATTATAGGCAGTAGCCGGATTGAGTCCGTTTAAAATCGGACGGTTGAGATTCATTAACTCAAAAGATTCCCTTTTGAGTTAATGCAGAGGATACGCGTTCTCCCATGAGGGGCGCGTGGACCGAACTATTCTCTCCGTTTCAATTATGTGTGCACCATGGTCCGTGAGTCGCGCGTGGACCAGCGAATTAAACAAAAATCACTGTCCGGCAAGAATCGAACCAAGAATCTGAGATTATGAGGCAGGAGGCTTTACCACTGCATGCAAGAGCCCAACTTTGTTGTTATAAGGTAGTAGCTTATTTAAATAACCTATTCAAAATACTTTATCTTGATATTTAATTTATATAATACAAGTAATGAATTAATAATATAATTAACATAATATATAATAGACGTATGTATCCGGGATTTTTGAAATTTTTGAAATTTATCCGGGATTTATAACATAATTTATATAATACAACTTTGTTTTCAGCCCTAGTCACTATCAGGTTTCAAAAAAATAAAAGGACATCGATCTAAATTGTCCGGTTAATTTATCTGGGTTTTTGGTATTTGGTTTTAGCATAATGCATGCATTTGGATGCGACTAGTTAGTAACATAATTTTATTTATAAACTGAATCTTCTTATCTTATGGATATTTCATTTTTTAACATGAATTTTCAGCCAATTCTGTCAGCTACCTTTGGTAAAATTTGGGACTAACAATTTATTTTCAGAAGAAGCATATGTCTAAGTTTATACTTTGAAAACGGTCGGAAAAATGTCAATATGTGCTAATATGATTGATAATGCATATAAAAGAACATTTTCTAATTGGTTTAAGATGTGCTATGTAAAAATATGCAAGGCAAATTGTTTCATTCCAGTTTATGAATGTGACAGAAGAACAACTTTTTAATGAGCCTCTGCTCACTAATTAATAATAGCAGAAACCGATGTGTTTACAGGACCATTAGCATTGGTAAATTTTCAAATCCAGTAAAACTAATTTCACATGTATATGTAAAACAGCTGTTAATGCAATGTTCAATGTTGCATGCATGTATAATCTGGGTTTTGTTTCCATGGTCCATTGACATCAATGTACATATTGCAAAATGAATGTAGGCATGGCAGCTGTTTGCTACGTACACATCGCATTACATTGACATAATAGATATGTACGCTTTATCTTAATTTCTAGCATGTGGTAATTTAATGACATTGCAAAATGAATGTATTAACTGGAGCAGTGTTTAACCGATTTCTTTTTTCTTTTTTCTTTTTTTTACCATTCCAAAAAAAATCCCAAATAACCACGAATTTTGATAAATTTTATTTTTGACACGGCCACAATGAGATTGTGGACACCCAATTTGTGTTTGTAATTTTAAATGGCGCACACAACTTTTTTTTTGCATAGAGATAGGACACTGCTAAAAAGTTATGTGCCCGTCACTTAGATTGCAGACACGAATTGTTTGTCCGTGATCTAACATTGTGACTATGTCAAAAATAAAATTATGATCAAATCGCTGTTATTTGGTTTAATTTTTTTTTTAAATGTAAAAAATAAAAGTTCACTACAGTGAACTGAATTTTCCTTTTGAAATGTAAAAAATAAAACATAGATTATCTAACTTTTTTGGTATATATAAAGTATTCAGGTTTTCATTTTCGTGTAGGTTCAGTTATACTGGTACTTATGTAGTACTGTTTTTTTATTTTTTTCTAGTTTAGTCTAATGAATGTTTGTAATTTGAATTTTTAAAGTAATGTCAGATGCCAAACAGTCTTTTCTTAAAAAAATAACTTTGCAACATTATTTACTTTTTTTAGATTTTTTATTTTTTATATCTTTTTTCTAAATTTTGGACAATTTAAAATAAAATATAAAAAAAAATTGACGTGACTAATTTATATCATGACACGTCACGTCACGTATGACGACATGACTACACGTGATGCGACGATTTGCGTGACGTGACCATCCGCCACCAATTTGGTCCCGTCACATGAAACAAAAATGTTGATCATGCCACGCCACGTCACGTCACGTCACGTCACGACGTGTCACGTATTTCCTTCTCTACAGTAGCCTAATATTTTTTTTTTTGTAAAGTTGAGGAGTAGCCTAATATTTAACCGAAAGTCCCAGGCAACTTCAATATTTGGTACTAAACTTGTATTGGAAAAGCTACATTGCAATAGATCACATATGTTTTAATTTTTCTTACTTACATAGTTACATCTTATAGCTAGTTTACCAATTACGTTTATTTACACAGTAAAAAAAACATGCTTATTTAATTACCTGAAGAGCAACCAGAAAGTGTTAAATGAAAGGCGTCTCATGAATTTCGCCCAACAGGTCCTCCTGCTAATTGTAAATGCAGTATGTACCTAGCGCAGTAAAAGTTGTCAGCAATGGTAAAAATTGCACAAGGGACTGCAGTTTACCAGTATATAAGAATATAGGTCTTAAGAGAAACCACATGTCACGAAATATATTTTTCAAGGATGGCAAAAGCACCTCTGAAGAAACTAAACTCTCACAATTTTATCACAGATTTGATCAGTGTCTATGATAAAAGCATAATCAAAGTAATGCTTTCCATTGCTCTTGTTATTTACATGTGCTTCATCCTTTGTTTCACCCAACCCACTAGTGACATTTTGAATCACCTCATTAACTATAATCATTCTGAAAATTATTCCGAATCGAATAGCATCAAAGCTGCAACTGACCTAAGCCACCTTGTTTTCGGAGTATCAAGTTCGGTGGAGACATGGAAAACCAGAAATCCTTACACTAATCTATGGTGGCGTCCGAACCAGACACGTGGCGTGCTTTGGCTAGATAAAACACCAACTAATGAGTCATGGCCTGACACCTCCCCTCCTTTTCAAGTTGCAGGAGATGTTTCTATATTTAAAGACTATGATCATCATGGCGATCCGTCTGCTATCCGCATGACTAAGGTATATATGTTGTATTACTTTTCTCTGTTTAGAACTTACATAATTCAAAATTTTGTAATGAATATATACATAAAGAGTTAGGATCCTTTCATGATACATTCTGGCAGATAATATCAGAGACATTTAAT
The DNA here is from genome assembly GCA_964058825.1 of Carex arenaria. Taxonomy (NCBI): domain Eukaryota; kingdom Viridiplantae; phylum Streptophyta; class Magnoliopsida; order Poales; family Cyperaceae; genus Carex; species Carex arenaria. The sequence goes on along the minus strand of CAXKVW010000183.1, from coordinate 231,970 downwards.
ATGAACTTTACAAACGTAAGATGGATTGTGATGGTCGATGATGACACGCTCCTCTTTATTGAAAACTTGGTTGAGGTGCTCCAAAGGTAAAGCAGTTATTCTTAAAACCATTTTTGTCAAATTAGTTATTCCTAGACTAGTTAACACGGGGTACGTACATGTGCATGTATAATTTACAGATACGACCACCGGAAGTATTACTACATAGGAGGGCTGTCAGAGTGTGTGATGCAAAACACACAGCACTCATTCGGAATGGCATTTGGAGGGGCAGGTTATGCAATGAGCTACCCACTTGTCAGAGACTTGTCAAAAATACTTGACGGGTGCATCATGAGGTATACCTCTCTCTATGGAAGCGACCATATGGTGCAATCGTGCATCTCTGAGCTAGGTGTTTCTCTTACTAAACTACCCGGTTTCCATCAGTTGGACCTACATGGAGATATTTCAGGTTTTTTATCAGCTCATCCTCTCGCCCTGGTTCTATCATTCCACCACCTCAACTTACTTGATCCTATTTTTCCCAATATGACTCGAGAAGACGCTCTGCGCCGCCTGATGGAAGCCAAACAGGCTGATCATTCGCGCATCCTTCAACAGACAGTCTGCTACGATCACAGTCACAACCTGTCCTTTTCGCTCTCCTGGGGATACTCCGTCCACATCTATGAGAGGTTGCACGCACCTGGGTTTCTTCACATCCCGATTCAGACATTTCAACCATGGAACAATTTTGGAAATCCCCCTTTCATGTTTAACGTCCGGCCGGTGTCAGATGACCCCTGTCTGGCGCCGCACATCTTCTTCTTTGAAAATGTTCAACGGACTGATGGATCTGATCATATTACTATGAATTATGTCAGAAAAGCAGCAAGGGGTCTACCTGCTTGTGCTAATAACTCAGTCGACTCAATTTCTCAGATTGTTGTTTTCTCTCCCCTCCAACCATTTAACTGGGTAATTAATTAAGCATTGGTCCTGATATAATTTATAACACAACATCAGTTCAGTAGGTTGATCACGATCGTACATTTTATTAGGTCCTATTTTAAGTAATAAACAAGTAGGGTTGTGTGCAATAGCAGTATAAAACATACTATTATGGCCCTATAAATATAACACCTGATGATGTGATAGAGTTTCTTAACTAGAATTTAATTTGCAAGTTATGGGCAACATGCGAACCTGCAAATGATGTATATATAATTATATCCTTTGACTGAGGAAGTAATAAAAGTTATAAGGCCACACGTGTGTGTATAGAGAGAGAGGGAGAGGGGTTGGCTAATATACATTCGATTGTTCCTGAGTTTTTGTACAACTAAGTCGTTTTCCGATTTTAAAAGTCCAAACAGTCGATCTAAACCATTAGATGTTATCTCTATATTAAAATGTACTTGAAAACTAAATTTTACATTTTATGGATTTTTTTTATTATTTTTAAGCCACTTTGAAAATAACTGATCCAACGGTGGCTTCTGTTTTTACTGTTTGGTTAAGCCACCGTTGGATCAGTGATTTTCAAAATGGCTTAACAAATAGTAAAATAAATCCAAAAAATATAAAATTTGGTCTCCAAGTACATTTTAATATAGAGATCACATCTAACGATTTAGATCGACTGTTTGGACTTTGAACATCGAAAAATGACTTGGTTGCATGGGAGTTCAGGAATAATCGATTATATATTAGCCAACCTCTCTATCTCTCTCTCTATATATAGGAAGTCTTTATATATAGCTTGTAATATTTTTTTTAATAGAAACTATGGCATGGAGCCAAAGGATATATAGAACATATTGCATTATTTACTTCATTCAAGTTTATTAATTTTTTGTTTACCAACGAATGTGCAGGGTGAAGGTAAACGAGAATGCTGCATGGTTACACAAAAGAATAGCAATGTTATAGAAATTAAATACATATCATGTTGGGAAGTTGAGGCTTCCAATTGGACTAGCGTCTCTTTATTGTGACGGTTTCTTTCTTTTCTGTGTTAGCACTGGACAAGTCCGGTATTAATAGGCTGGAGCTATTAAGAATTTAAGACATGCACAGTGTGTGGTTTTGTTGTAATTAACTTATTGGATGATTAGGCGAGGTTCTCTCTATATAAAGACCTCAGTTTGTATGTTAGAACGGTTGGTTGAATAAATAAAGTGAATCGATTCTCAGTTGTGATATAGTATCAGAGCGCTTAATTTTCTTGTGAGCTGATAATTGTCTTTTAATACAAAATTTTCAGTCAAATCCTCTCTATGAAATGCTAGCATTTATTGACAACCTCCATTAATGTTGGGCCAAATTACATACGAACCCAAATGTCCCAAACCAAGGCCCATGGGTTTGAAATTATAGAAAGAATAACCGGCCGGGTTGTCAATGTATCCCCTCACGTACCGCATGTACCTGAGGAAAATCGAGCTCAGGTAATTTTATTTCAGACCAGGTTGAAATAAACGGTTGAATTTCTTCCTCCCAGTATCTGACTGGATATGAATTCTTGTCAAATGTCAATGGTACCATGTACCAACTTGAAGGGAAGCACTGAAACCTCGAGTAAGGGTCGATCCGAGATAGTAGGATTTCAAGAGTGAAGGCAAGAGAGTCTGACAAAGGTCGTGAATTCTATTAACACTAGAAGAATGCCTCGCTTTGCTTTGGCAATGGTTATTATGATAAGTTTCATGAATTGCTAATGATACTAAATATAAAAAAAAAATGCAATAGAGATGAATAACAAAATAAAAAGTTTATTTCAAAGATCAACGATATACATAACATGGTATAATTATTGAATGAAAGATCAAAAGTATCGGAATAGTTTGTTTTCTGTGCATTTCTTTAAAACTTCTTATCGTGTCCCTATGCAATGTCAAAAATAAATCATACCTAAAAATTATTTAATGTAAAATTCTGTTTTAAACTGGTATGCTGATACTATGAGTCATGATAGAAGACAACTGTAGATGACATATAGATAATTAGATTTGAGTATACAATTCACATTATGTAATTTAAACAAAAAGTGTGAGCATGTTATGTAATAAAATAAATGTAATGCAAGCAGTGAGAGCATCTAAAAATAGAAGAGCAAAACTAACAATGTAAGCAAGATAAATAAGAAGAGCAATAACAAAATTGCTCAAATCAAGAAATGTTTTATGTACTAAAATGTGAGACTTGAGCTGTCCTTTACCTTAGAGATACAAGTATTTATGTACAAAAATGTGAGACTTGAGCTGTCCTTTACCTTAGAGATGCAAGCAGTGAGAGCATCTTGGCGGGTTTTTTCGCGTTTTTATTGCGAATAATTCGCGATTCGCATTTTATTCACTAATTATTCGGTCAAACGTTCGGTTAACGTTTTATACACGATTCGGTGCGGCAACCCCAAATTCTGAGCATCTTGAAGGTCTTGACGGAGGAACGGTGGATAGGCCAGTGTGTGCGTCATGCGAGTTGAGGCGCATCGTTTCAATATTCGTGCTGATATAGCGTGCATGAATCTTAAAGCAATTCTGATCAGCGCGTATTGGATTAAGATCTGTACATGTCGCTTCAATATGCGTGTGTTTTCACATCAAGATCTGTGCTGATCTTGTGTGCACATATCTAAATACAGTTCGGACGGTAAAGGAACCGTTCATATTCAAATTTGAGTCCGATGGGATTTATAAACTTTTGATAAAGGATAAAATAGGTATTTTATAAATGTAGAATGAGTTTTAATATAAAAAATAATAAAATGAGTAAATATTTGAGTTTTTGAAATTTAGAGGGGGGAATACGTAATTTCAAAATTTAGAGAGAAAAATATGTAATTTTGAAGTTTTTCAAGGGTACATGTAAAATCACCCCCCCCCCCCCCCCCCCCCCCCCCCAACAAAAAAAAAAGAATTGACAAGTGAGTCTAACACTAAGAATGGGCGAGCCGATGTGTTACATTTTTTTTTCATTTTTCCTCATATTTTATTTCCATTTGGAAATCTTATGATTCATCTAAGAATTCATATCCTCTGCATTAACTCAAAAATGAATCTTTTGAGTTAATGAATATGGACCATCCGATCTGCTTTAAGATTGTCGCAGACTAAATCTGTACTAATATTTAAATCCCTGTATTAAAATGAGACAGCTAGATTGACTCCGTTTAAAATCAGATGGCCGAGATGCATTAACTCAAAAGATTCTCTTTTTGAGTTAATGCAGAGAATACATGTTCTCCAAGAAAAAGACGGGGTGCGTATCCTCTGAGATATCTCAATTTTTGCGTGACCGACGTGTCCGGTGCCTATTTGGGGAACCGTAGGGGGCCGGTATTATTTGAGCTTTGAAATTTGTGCATAATGTATTTGAACGATTGAGATATTCCAAAAAAAGTCAAGTCAAGTTTGAGATATCTCAGAGGATGCGAATTCGAAAACCACACGTTTTTAAAACTCAGAATGGCGTTCTGCTTGCAATCTCTGAAAGCATGCTCCAGTCAAATTCTCTGAACAATCAACAGTCAAAAATTACAATTAGAAAGAATATATAACACAAAATTATTACAAGAAAATGAACAGTTGGAATCGACATAGTCAGCTTCGATCGGTCATTTTCACAAGAAACTTCTAAAATTCTGAAGTTAGATGATCCATTTTAATAAAGAGTAAAATAAATACTTTATAAATTAAAAATATATATTTTAATAGAAAAAATATTAAAATGAGTAAGTTTATGAGTTTTTGAAGTTTTAAAGGGTGAATATGATATTATGAATTTTAGAGGGGGGCAAAAATTGGGAGCAATAAAATTTTAAGAGAAATTTATGTGAAAATTTGAAATTATACTCAATTTATATCAGAAATCCTCACAATTTGGCTATCTATGTTTTTTCTTTTTTGAAAGATCACGGTAGATACTGTCAGAGTTATGCATTAATACTGAGTACTCACAATTTAGCTATTAAAATACTTTATAACAAATTTTAGTTCGGTTTTACAACGTTCTCACCGTTCACAAAATTCAAGTTTTCTAAGAATCTCCATCTCCCTCTCTTGCGTTCCCTCTAATTAAAATCTGAACTAGTTTAAAAAAAAAATACTTTTCTTCCAATTTTTCTTGATGCTGAGGCAGATTTTGCAAAGGTGTATTGGAATGAAATTAAAGGTGAGGTGATGCAACTGGTAATAATTTTTTTTAATGAGTCAATTGACTTGAGGCCGTTAAATACAGCCAATATAGTAATGATTCCAAAGAAAACAAATGTAGTGGAGTTAAAGGATTTTCGCCCAATAAGCATTATTAGCCTATTCCCCAAAATTATTTCCAAGCTGCTAGCTACGAGATTATCCAGGTTTTTACCAGATTTAATTTCATTGAACCAAACGGCATTTGTAAGGGGAAGACAAATTTCAAAAAATTTTGTGGTAGTACGGAAAATATTGCAACATGTGTCCTATGCGGGTCGAGAAGCTGCCTTTTTTTAAATTGACTTTGCTAAAGCCTTTGATACAGTCAATTGGGAATTTTTAATTCATGTCATGCGTGCAAGGGGATTCCCAAATAAATGGGTTAGATGGATAGAAATGTTGTTAACAACCTCAAGCTCTCGTGTGGTTATAAATGGTGAGTCTTCAGAATATTTTCAGCATAAGCGGGGTCTCCGGCAAGGAGACCCGCTATCACCAATGCTATTTTTAATTGTTGTTGATGTAATGCAAATGATGATCAGTGGTATATGTTCTACCCTAGAGGTCCAATTTCTTCCAAGCTGTCATCCCCAATCTATGCGTTCCAATATGCAGACGACACGGCTGTGATTGCACATGCCGATCTCTCTACATTTATATCCCTTAAGCTGCTGCTTAGGCTTTTTTCAAAGATTTCTGGTTTAAACATTAACTTTGATAAGAGCTCTTTCTGTCCTATCAACTTAAGCTGAGCTAAGGTCAGGATGGTGTCTACTGTTATGAATTGCGCACAAACTCAAATGCCTATTCCTTATTTGGGTATGCCTCTCTCTGTTAAGGGTCCTAGCAGACTTGATTTTTGGCCTTTAATAGAGAAGATAGAGTGAAAAATTGAGGGCTGGCAGGGAAAGCTTCTCTCAAAGGGTGGACGGTTGCAGCTTATCAACTCGGTATTGTGTAGTGTGCCAATCTACCTAATGATTTGCTTTGCATTGCCAAAATGGGTATTGAATAGAATTGAATTAGTGTGTCGAAATTTTATGTGGGGTAAGTCTCAAGGAGAGGGAAGAGGCATATCGCTAATCAATTGGGAGGTTGTGTGTACTCCGAAACGGTACGGCGGTTTAGGAGTTCCCAACCTTCAACTGAGAAACACCTCCCTACTCCTCCGATGGTGGTGGAAGGCAACAAGCTAGCAAGAATCTTTATGGTACTCTATTATTAATGCACTTAGGAAGCACAGACCTCAGAGACCGGGTCCCCAAATCTGGTTAGTTCAAGGTTCTTTTTTTTGGAAGCAACTCATCAAGCTTCATAGTTGTTTTCAATGGTGTGTTCATTTGGAGGTGGGGAATGGTAGGAAAATTCCTTATTGGTACGACAATTGGGGATCAGAGCCAATCCGAAAACTCAAGGACAGGCAACCAAGGCCGCCATCACAACTCATTTCCCTCCATGAGGCTATTACTGGTGACTCAACAGTTTTGGCTTCTTTCACTGGTGCCATACCGGATTTAATTGAGCAAGAGGATCAGGTGGTATGGCGTTGGTCTGCATGTGGCACATATACTTCATCTTCTTTCTACAAAATCATGGCATCAGGTGGGAAGGTTCGTAGTAATCACACGGAAGTATGGATAGCTGTTGTTCCATCGAAGGTGAAAATTTTTGCATTTCTTTTACTCAATGACAGAATCCTCACTCATGAGGTGATGCAAATTAGAGGTATGAGCTGTGAGTTACGATGTGTGATGTGTGATGCTTACCCTCCCGAAACATCTCACCATCTCTTTTTTGATTGCCCCAATGCACGAGAGATATGGCAGCGGTTCCCGGAATTGATCTAGTTGCAGGAAACAGTGCAATCAACTTGGAGAGCATCTTGTTCCTATTTCTGTCACTTCACAGGAAAGAAGAAGCGCGATTGGGCTACTGCTTTTATGGATGTTCTTTGGTTTTTGTGGAAACAACGCAACGAAGTTATATTCCGCGGTGTAAAGATGCCAACAGGACTAGTGGTTAACAAGGCACGGGAAGAGGGTGGCCTATGGGCTAGGTTCTGTAATAGGGGTGCATTTCAGAAAAAATTTGCTGTGAGACATAACTGATTATACTGATGTAATAGGCTAGTTGTTGTAAACACATCTATTAATATAACATTGGTAGCCACTACCAATTTTTCAAAAAAAAAACTCTCATTTTTTTTAATTTGTAGTTATATATTATTTTCTATATAATTTAGAATAAAATATTATATTACTGTAAAATTGATTTTTATTCTCTACAGAAAAAATTTACATAATTGACTTTCATATGTGTTTGACTCACATAGTTCGATAGTTAGGCTTCGCCCGTGACAATAAACATTGATGATTTTTTCACATAAGCGGATGACTTGCATATAAGTGACAGAATCTATCATTGTTTTAATTAGCAATTATCGCAGCGGCGAGCTAGAGGTCCAAATTATGGAACTGAATCTCATGTTTTCCTGTGAGTAGGAAATTCTAGTCCCTAAAATCACTGACATATGTATCTGAGGTGGACCAGAGCAAAATTATATCAAATATTTAAATATCAAAATCCACCCCAGATTCACATGCCAGTGATTTTAGGAGCAAAAATTTCCTGCTCATAGAGAACAGGTGATTCGGTTCTAAATTATGTCAGAATATATAAACACATCATATTATACAGCATTGTCCTAGACGTCTGAATATTCGGTTTCTTCTATAATATGAAAAAGAAGAAGTCATCAATTTGTTTTCAAAATAATATTTACTGAATTTCTATAAATAAAAATAATTGCAAGTGTCCAATTTTGTTACCAAGCTGATCGACCACGTTGCATCATGATCTTAAGCCTATATGTTACATGTATCTATTCAATAATTGTAGGCCTTTGTCGTTTTTCTTATTTAATTTAGCAAGTGTACTACGTGGTCTCAAGGAACAAAATAGCACTAGCTAGAACAATCATCTAGATTATATGCATAAAAAAAAAATGCATAGTAACAAGTGTGGAAAAAAAATGATGGTTTCAAGCCGAAATTTTTATTTATACCATAATTCAAAAATAAAATAAAATAAAAGGCCACAAAATATGAAGAATTTCAAAAATATCAGGGCCGTCAATTTAATCTGTGGCCCATTAATGGGAGGTCCGCAGATTGAATTGGAGGACCCTTTAAAACTCTAATTTTCACTATATTACAGTGGAATTAATCAGCTTTTAGGGGTCCGCCAATTCAATATGCGGAATCAATTAAGTTATGAAACCAACTTGATCGGCTTTTGAAAATGAAAATAAATTCATAATAAGAATCGATATGTGTTGTGTTTAGTGTTGTAAATAACGGTATGCACTCGTCGGATGGACGGAGTACCGTTAAGCGATTAATCGGTATGCGGTTGATTAATCGGAATTTTGCGAATAATTTGGCGTTTTCATTAAGTTATGTGCATATACTTGTAATTATTAAAAATGATTAATTTAGCTTAGCAATCTTATTAAATAAACTTATTTTAACTTAGTTTCGTTGTTAAATAATAAAATTTTATGAAATTATCATTTAGAAAAGCTCAGATAAAATAAGATAAATATAATACATATAACAAATAAATGTAGAAAATATAAAATAAAAATGACCAACTAATTAACTATATAAACAAAAAATGAATTATTCGTAATGATTTGATCACTGCTAACAACTAATCGGCCGATTAGTCGAGCTAACCATACTGACAAGACTCGCGTTTTATCCACATATTATTATTTTTTTGACGATACCGAACCGAACTCTGAATTACGAATTATTAACGAAAAAATGTGAATTTTTTAGGGTTCTTTTTTTCTTCTTTATTGTACGGAATTATTTCTGAATCATACCCGTGATTCGGATTTTTAACTCCATCGAACTAAATCCAACCTATTCGTTTGTTAGCATGGAACTAACAGCCATTTTATACAAACACTGGTTGTGTTTATATATTAATAGTGTAATGCGGGACATTCGGGTCCGATGCCCATTTGACTCAAATTTGAGTCCGATGGATTCCGTAACTGTCATATCCACTTTAAGATCCGTGCGCACAAATATTAATGCGAATCTGCACGGATATTAAAGCGACATGCACAGATCTTAAAGAGGATCGTACAGTTATGAACCCATCACCTCAGTTTGAGTCCCAACGTCGGACCCAAGCTGCTCTCAATGCCATAACCTCACCCTGTGCATATAATATGATTGTTGCGGTGGAACTTTAGACGAAAACAACGGGTTGAGAGCCAAACTATAACCCAAGCAATCAATCTCCTTTTCTCCTTTTTCGCTCCCAGATTAATCAACGCTAATTTCTTGGTTTGAAGAACGTCGGGTGGATTAGCATATACTTCACACTTTATAGCTCCACCTAACTTGTGTATTGAGAATTGACTTGTTAATTGATAGTTGATACAGTACACCCGCCACACGGTTTGCGTCACATGAGATCATAGCGGGTCCTAGGAAACGTGAGAAGACCGATTTTCTCGTAAAAATAGCATCGCCGCTGGCTCCGACTCTCTCTCTAATTCTCTATCGTTCCTCTGCTCTGCAAAGCAAAAGAAATTCATTGTTTAACAATAAATAATATCTCAGTTTTGATTGTATTTTAACTAATTTTTCCATTCTCTAAAATTAATCCTTCAAACCGAATATAAATACCCAAGTTCTCTCTCAGCCCATCTTCTCTTTTTGGGACTTCGCCTCACTCTCTTATCCCTTGCTCCCCTTTCCAAATTCCAACCCCCATCTTCTCCTCTCGAGATATTTCGGTTTCTACACTCTAATCCATGGAAGGAGCAATCCGTAGTCATGGCCTCCTATCTCTTCCTTCCAATCCACAAATGTTTAGAGTGCGAACGCGCCTCCACACCGCGGCTGCCCTAAAACCCCAAAACCCGATAAGGCTCCGAACCCAACAAGCCTTGTTCTCCAGAGATAAGTTTTCTCCCTTTTCTCCGCTCAAAACGCCATTAAATAGCCAACGCTTGCTCTTCTCCCATAGCGACAAACCCCAAACAGAAAAAAGACTCCACCTTTGCCATGCTGGAGTCGCTGGAGCTGCAGTTCCCTCAGAAAAACCCAAATTCCTCGGTGTGGAGATTCAGACCTTGAAAAAAATTGTGCCTTTGGGTCTCATGTTCTTTTGTATTCTCTTCAATTACACAATTCTGAGAGATACCAAAGATGTGTTGGTCGTGACAGCAAAAGGGAGCAGTGCTGAAATTATTCCATTTTTGAAAACTTGGGTTAATTTGCCCATGGCCGTGGGCTTTATGCTCCTATACAGCAAGCTCTCAGATACCCTTTCAAAGGAGTCTCTGTTTTACACTGTTATTTTCCCATTTATTGCGTTTTTCGGTGCATTTGGATTTTTAATGTACCCTATGCGAGATGCAATTCATCCAACGGCTCTGGCGGATCGACTCCTAGCAACTCTGGGGCCAAGATTTCTCGGACCTATTGCCATACTGAGGATTTGGAGCTTTTGCCTCTTCTATGTCATGGCTGAACTGTGGGGTAGTGTCGTAATTTCAGTGCTTTTCTGGGGCTTTGCTAATCAGGTAAAATATTTGGACTGTTGGTGAATATATTTTGTGTTATTTCTAGTGCTGTGGATTTGTTAATCATACTATACTATGTACTGGTTGATTTCTCAAGCCAAACGAGGTTCAAATAGCTTAAATTTTAGCTTGCTGGGATCTTTAATCTAATAGGATATGTTGCGGTGATTAGGAGATGCGCCTCTATTACTTAGAAAAGATTATAGTTTTTCACCTTCACTTAACACTAGTTATTAATCTCCATATGTATTTTACTGAGGCTGAGATTATAATCTCCAATTCAAGCTCGATATTAAATTTCCAATACACATTTGTTCAATTTTGTTTTGATGGGTGTGCTACTTGATTGAAATCTTTTTCCTTTTCCTTTTTCTTTATCTATATATAGAAAATTTGTTTTGATTTTTGAGATCAATTAATTATTTTTCTGTACAGATATTAGGGAATCAACTATCTGGCTATTTGTTTATTTAAGTAATATGGAGCCTCTAGTTTTAACCTGCCACTAGTTTTAACAAGACAACAGAATATTCCTGCAGCGATCAGTGTAGGATCAGGGAATAATTGAAATTTTGATTACAAGACATGTTCAGAGTTCAAACAACACCCTAAAAAGCTTGTAAGCACCATAATACAAGTCAATGTAGTAATATTCCTTTTTACAATAAATACCAGTATTTTTAAGCTTTAATAATAAATAAAAATTATAGCAGCAGTTGTTGCATAATAAACAAGACAATAATTGTGACTGATTCAACTAATTAAGAAGTCAAATCTATACCGAAATTCAGAATACTTACAATAGAATTGAAAAAGATATGCAAGGCAGTGGAACTGATCCAGTAAGAACTGATCGAGCTAATTTTTTTGACAGATTACAACAGTGGATGAGGCGAAGGAATTCTACCCCTTGTTTGGGCTGGGCGCCAATGTGGCATTGATATTTTCGGGCCGAACAGTGAAGTACTTTTCAAACTTAAGGAAAAACCTGGGGCCTGGGGTTGATGGGTGGGCCGTATCTCTCAAGGGAATGATGAGCATTGTGGTGGCCTTGGGTTGTGTCATTGCTGGTATCTACTGGGGGGTCAATAAGTTTGTCCTAAATGACCCGTCTCTTCCCAAGGTTGAGAAAAAGAAGAAGAAGGTATGTTTTGTGAATTAATTACTACCATATTTGTAGTTTCATGGGTATGCCTTCCTGTTTCCTTGCTTTAGGAGGTATCAGGTGGTATTTCCCGGTTGTGAATGGAGACGGGAAAAATTCTTCTAACAGTTCAATTGACAAATGCTCCATCAAATGTGCTGAGGAGGTCATGGTTTTATATAAAATAATGGTTCATTTACTCGTACTGTATTAAATTAAAACCAGTTCAATGAATTGATTGGTATATTTCGTTAAGTGAACTGATTAATTTTTCTCCAATATGCAACTAGATTGCATTAAATAAAACAGAGAACAGATATAAGGTTGTTTCTGGTTGCCTCACAATTTAGCATCTTCCAATTAACCAAGTATCAGAAGACAGCAAGTTGCATACTCTTGACAATAAAATTAAATTATGTATGCAGGAAAAGCCAAAGCTAGGAATGGGAGAGAGCTTGAAAGTCTTGATATCATCACGCTATATCAGAGATCTTGCTACCTTGGTGGTCGCTTATGGTATCAGTATCAACCTAGTTGAGGTTACATGGAAATCTAAGCTCAAGGCTCAGGTTGCTACTCATTTCTTAAGATCAAATTTTCAGCATTGGATTATATATTTTTCTTTTTGTCAGAACTTACCAACGATTCCAACTTCTTTTGGTATGCTGAATTTTCAGCCCAAACATGCCAGCAAACCCCAGTCTAAAACCTGAATTTATGTATTGTGAGATGAAAAGGAGTTTGCTTATCACAAATGGTACAATGTAACACCAATTTAATTAAGTTAAAACCAATTAAAAAAGAAAAACAAAGAGGTGGGAAGGCTGCCAAGTTTCCAGTTGGTACTGGTTTCACACTGACACTTGCACCAGACCTGATTGTACAGGATCATAATCCACTACAAGTCACAGTTCTTAAACCTGTATTATATCCCAATTTATTCTCAGCTCTAACATCTTGCAATTATTGTCGATTCAACAGTTCCCAAGCCCGAACGAGTATTCATCATTCATGGGTGATTTCTCGACAGCAACCGGCATTGCCACCTTCACCATGATGTTGCTTGGCCGTGTCATCCTGCGGAAGTTCGGGTGGGGTGTTGCAGCCATGATCACCCCAACTGTGCTCCTCATCACTGGTGTCGGCTTCTTCTCTTTGATTCTCTTTGGAGGGCCGATTGCTCCCTTCCTTGCAAGTGTGGGCATTACGCCCCTACTTGCGGCTGTCTATGTAGGTGCATTGCAGAACATCTTTAGCAAGAGCGCCAAGTACAGCTTGTTCGACCCGTGCAAGGAGATGGCTTATATTCCTCTTGATGAGGATATGAAGGTCAGTACATGTGTGTGTGCGTGCATGAAAATATGAACTTGCAGTCTTGCATGCATGTAGTCAGAATGCACACTGATTTATTTGGTGCATATATTGAAGTACACGATGTTATGAACTTATGTAGGTAAAAGGCAAGGCAGCAATAGATGTGGTGTGCAACCCTCTCGGCAAATCAGGAGGCGCATTGATCCAGCAATTTATGATTCTGACATTCGGATCCCTTGCCCAATCCACACCTTACCTCGGTGGCATTCTCCTTGTCATTGTGCTGGCATGGATCGGCGCTGTGAGGTCCCTCGATTCTCAGTTCTCTCCATTGGCAAAGCAAGAATTGGAGAAGGAGATGCTGCTCAAGGAAAAAGCAGAGGAAGAATCAGTAATTGATGTAAATGTCACTCCAGTTGAGAGCAAGAATGGTTCTCTCCCTCCTGAGGTTTCTACAAATGGATCAGGTTTGAAACCAGACGTTCCACCACCTGAATCCGAGAGCATGCCAGAGTCCTCGAGCTACAGCACTCAGTAAAGTAAGGGGTTTGTTAAATAATTTGATCATTCATTTTAGGCCGTTTCGGAGGAGTCCCGACCATCAGATAGGAATAATAGAAGAATAAATATTGGCCTTTTTTAAACTGTTTTCCTGTATCCATCTTCAGTACATGGGGATGGATGGCTAGTTGAAGAATTTTGTTGGTTTATTAGTGCCTATATTTGAAGTTTGAATTTTAGAACTGATAATGGTTTTACTGTTTTTATCATATTATTCTATCGTAAGATCTTAATTTTGCTATTATTTTGGGTAAATTGTTTATGCTGATTAGCTGTTCAACTGTTTGCTGAAGAATTGGGTTAGTTTGCTTCCTGCTCTGATAATAGCTTTGTTTAATTTTGATTGAGACGAACTCTCACAAAGATTTCAAACTAGGATTTTGCTAATTGCAGGTGTTGGATATGAGCCAAAAATTATATTTTATTAACACTAAAATAATTTATGAACAGTTTTGACTGCATTTGCTCTGTTACACCTGCTAGCTAGACTGTTAAGAGTTAGGTGTGGGATTGGATTTTTGGGGATAAAGATATTAATTATACTATTATATGTTTGGATTCATATTAAAAAAAAAATTGAATTAAAATATTTGCAGATAAATGCAGTGATATGCAAAAAGATTTAAGCAGATAGAGATATAGATATAATCTTAATTTTTTAAAGTAAAATATGGTCATTGAGGTACAAGTAATTATCCGTATTATAAAATTTTGTTTCGATTTTTAAATTATATTTGTGTCTGTTTACTTATTTGATTTGTGCCAAAAATTTTATTAATACTCAAAAAATATATATATAAAATTTAACATTATGCACCCAAATTAAAAAAAAAATCGAAATCTGTCCAATTCGGAATATAATTCTTCGGATCCAGGCTTTCTTTTTGGAAAATTTTCTCCGAAAAGAGATTTGGTTTTTCAGAGAATAATTCTCTGGATTTGTGTGTTTTTTAAATTAAAATAAAAAATATTATGATTTATTTATTTTTGTATTAAAATATTAGAAATATTTTTTAAATTTCTTTGAATAGTAGAATACTATATAATTTAATTTAATAGAAAGACTACGAAAAATAACTTGAATCAACATTTTTTAGGCTGGATTTTTTACGGCCGTAAGAAAAATTGAAATATTTTTGTGTTTTGAAAAAAAAAATGTTTTGGATCTGAATTATTAATCCCGGTTCAAAAGTCACTTCTGAGTAAACAAATAAAATATTGTGACCCTTCTAGTACATTTAAATTCTAAGATATTGTATCTATTTTGGAAAAAAAAAATTGGATGAGAAATCATTTCAAAGAGTTAGAGAAAATTCTTATTTTTTATAAAATATAAGGACCACAATATTTTATGTATTTAACTAGAAATAACTTTTGAATCGGGATAAATATCAAAAAAAATATTTCCAATAACAAAAAAAATATTTTAATTTTTCTTACAACCGTAAAAATTCGGCCTGAAAAATATTAATTCGGATTATTTATCGCAGTCTTTCTAATAAATTCAATTATATAGTATTCTATTTAATTTTAAAGAAATATATATTATATTTCTAATATTTTAATACAAAAATAAATAAATTATATTATTATCTATTTTAATTAAAAAATAATAAAAACAATTTCGGAGAATTATTCTCCAGAAATCCAAATTTGGAGAATTATTCTCCGGATCCGCGTTACCGAAGCGTCCCTGGATCCGAAGAATAATTTTCCAGATAGAAGGTCTGAATCTAGAAAATTATTCTCCAAATTAAACAGATTTCAAATTTTTCTTAATTTAGATGCAGAATGTTAAATTTTATATATTTTTTTAATATTAATAAAATTTTCGGTTTTGTGTATGTAATCTTTGGATATCCGTTATATATCGATATCAGATTACCGTATTAATTTTTTTTTTTTTTTAAATCCTGATAGAAGCTATCAGCTGATCCGTATTTAAACCTCCCCCCCGCCCCCCCCCCCCCCCCCCCAAAAAAAAAAAAAAGGAAAAAAAGATAGGGTTAGTACTAACAACTATAATTAAATAATCAATGGAAAATGTAATTGTTATTATGAAGAGAAAACGACTTGGGTCCTCACATCGAAGGCCTGCTCGAATCATTATCTCTTGATAACTATAGTAAAGATAACAATAATGACCGAAATTTTTATTTATACCATAATTTAAAAATAAAAAAAAAAACTAAAAAACTGCAAAATATGGAGAATTCCAAAAAAAAATATCAAGACTGTCAATTTAGTGTGTCCTTATTAATGAGAATCCGCAGATTAAATTGGCGGACCCCTAAAAATTCCAATTTCAATACATTACAGTGGAATTAATGGGCCTTTAGGGTCCGTCAATTCAATCTGCAGACCTCTATTAATGGGTCTGCAGATTGGATCGACGATCCTAATATTTTTGGAATTATCTAATTTGGTGATTTGGTTTTTTTTTTTTTTTTTTTAAACGGTATAATTAAAAATTTCGGCAATAATGATGATGATAATGATCGTTATGTATATCCGTGCTTCTATTGTTGTCTCTTGTCAATATACATAATCAAGGAAAAATATATTTGTAGTTGACCATGCATGAAAGAGATTGGGCAAATTTGCAACTCTTTAATCTTTTTGTTTTTTTCTCACAAGTAGACATTGAGTTGTTGAGTCATATTATAATCATACGACAAAAAAAAAAGAAAAAAAGAATTACAATTTAGTGATGTAGATACTCAATTATTATTAACAGCCTACCTCTAGCAAATTATTTCAGTTTGATCATAGCATGTGCACAATTTTATGAAAAGAACATTTTCTATCAATCTTAAAAAGAAGAAAAAATAATACCTACAAATATCTAACTCAAAGATGGAATTTGTTATGTTGTTTAGTTTATTTTAGCTCATAAGAATAAAAAAAAAATGCATACAAATGAAAAAATTTAGGCTGTCCAGCAAAAATGAGCAGTAGACATGAACTAACAGAGGCGGATCTGGAATTTTCATCAGGACAAAAAAATATCGAATCGGATTTAAACTCATTAACTAATTGGATACTCGATAAAAAAAACAATACTTTGACTTATACTTTCTAATGTCCTGACTTGTAATTTCTGATGCTTTAACTTACAATTCTAATTACCAATCATAATTTAAGAAATTTATATTTATTTTAATCATAAATTTAACCAGAATTACAAATCAAACATTCAGAGAATGACAAAAAAATTTCAGGAAAAACAAAGTCGACCGGAACCGATAAATCTCCACTAAAACTTAAAATTCAGGAGAAACGGCTGCCCTGGAACCATGTGAGAGAACTAAAACCACACGGGTGCTTTAGTGTAGTTTCCTAATAAAATCGATGGAATTTAATTTACCCACTTTACTTCAATAGATAATTAAAAAAAAAAAAAAAAACTAAAACCACACGGGCATCAAGAGAAAATGTATTGGCAAAAACACTTTTCTTTGAATGAGGTAAATAGTAGACACCACCACCAACTCTTTTTCTCTCCGTTTTCAAAAGTATCACATGATTTTTGATGTTTAAGAGTCAAGTAAAGAACTAGTGGCATGAGAGTTACATCTAAATAAATCAAAATCTATTTGACGTAACAATAAAATATAATTAATATTGGATTCATTTTGCTTAGAAAGACGAGACGTCTATTATTTTGAGGTGCAAACTCAACTTAAAAACGAAATTTATCGAAATATTTTCTTGAAAAAGCAATTCAATCTTATCCTCTTGGATAATATATATAATTGCAATAGCAAAATTTTTACAAATAGTATTTTGGTTTTATCTGGAAATCTGGAATGCAAGCTAAAGCAAAACCCACACGTTTGATTAATTAATATATATTTGACGATGGTTTTATCGACCTTTGAGTAGTGAGTACACTTGACCAGACAATTACGCCACCAAAACACTGCAAAAAAAAAAAAAAAAAAAAAAAATTGCAACGGGGGATAGATTCTGAAATTGGGATCCCTCAGATACTGAGGTCTGAAATGGCATCCTCTGCGGAGTTTTTACCTGCCGAGCTGTGCGGTTTTTTTAATCTGAATCGTTCGTTTTGATCAGATAGATTAAATAAGATCATAGTACGAATCTCAAAGCAAAATTAATACTGCCCTATCCATCAAATCGTGCACTCACCGGCTGGAGATTAAATCTGGACCCGTCCAATCAAAACGGACGGTCCAGATTAAGAGGATGCGAATCCACTGAGGTCTATGATCGAGTACAATATATAAGATTTGTGTCATTAATTTTAATCTGACACAATTTTCAAAACTTATCCTCCTATATTTAAATAGGTGCCGTGTTATTCTTGATTGGGCTGAGAGTACTGTACTCAGTCAGATACTCAGATCCTGACTCCTGTGAGGTCTAAATAGGGATAAGATTTGGTTCAAATGGCTTTGGACCGGATTTCATTTAAAGTCTCTAAAAATCGTACGATTAAAGTCCGAACAATCGATCTGAACTGCTCAAAAAATATAAAATTTGGTCTCTGAGCACATTTTAATATGAAAATCATGTTGAGCGGCTCGGATCGATTGTTCGGTTAATATGTACTCAGAGACCAAATTTTATATTTTTTGGATTTTTTTTACTATTTTTTTAGATACGTACAAAATCACTGTTTTTGGACCACCAAAAACAGTGATGTTGTACGTATCTAAAGAAATAGTAAACAATTTCCAAAAAATATTAAATTTGGTCTCTGAGCACAATTTAATATGAAAATCATGTTGAGTGGTTCGGATCGACTATTTGGTTAATATGTCCTCAAAGACCAAATTTTATATTTTTTGGAATTTTTTTACTATTTTTTTAGATACGTACAAAATCACTGTTTTTGGACCATAAAAAACAGTGATGTTGTACGTATCTAAAGAAATAATAAATAAATTCCAAAAAATATAAAATTTGGTCTATGAGCACATTTTAATATGGAAATCATGTTGAGCGGTTTGGATCGACTGTTCGGACTTTAATCATACGATTTTTAGAGGCTTTGGATTTGGACCAAATCTTATTCGGTCTAAATAAGGAGGAAATAAATCTGCTGTGATTCCAAGGAATAACAGGGAGCCTACAATTCTAAAACTATCCATTCATTGCTTTTTATGTGCGAATATCGAAAACTGATGGTTTTTATGTACGAATTTTAAAACAGATGAATTGTTAGATTTAGAATTGCAAGCTTTGTTATACTCAAATACTGCAAAAATAATATCATTTTGTTTTATCTAGTATCTGATTAGCTAATGAGTTTAAATTTTATTCACTATTTTTTTTTTTACTTTTGAGAAAAAATTATGAATCTGTCCCTGATCTGGTCAAGTATAAATTTTATATAAAAAAAATAAATGTATACGAGTCCACATTATTTTCCTATTTGAACAGATGAAGATTGATGCGGGGACATTAAAAATTAAATATGGGCAGGCGAGTCTTAGGCTACGAGATAAAAAAATAAAAAATAAAAAAACATTTTCCGTTCCATGAAACGGAATTTATTTCCACCTCGTGTTGGGCATGCAAAAATATCCAACCATCCTCTGTAGTCTGTAGTCTGTAGTCGTCAATTCTTACCAATTTACCAATAATTTTCAAGCCTCGCCATTTAGTTCCCATAGTTGTCAATTCTCACCAATTTTGAAGACTTGGCGTTTAGGTCACAAATTGGGTCGTACTCAGATGTCATTTTAGTTCCGAATACGTACAACTGTACAAGTGCAAGTTCATACGAAAAGTGTATGTAACTTCTATTAGAGATCAAATTAGAATTCCTTGGTTTTGATCATGCTTTAATATTGTCGTAATGTGGCTACTGCCAAAAATAATGTCGTGATGTGCCGATCCGATAATCATATTTATTTTTTATTACCGGATTTTTAATTGTTCATGAAAAATTAGAAAAAAAATGTTAAAAACTTGCGGAAAAAATGTAGAAAGAAATAAAAAATGCTGGCAAACTTTTCTATGTTGATTTTTTTTTTTAAAAAAACTAGGATTTTAAATTTTTTATTGAAGAAAAACAAAGTTATTAAAATTGTGAAAAAAAATGAATTTTTTTAAAAGAGAATAAATGTTGAAAAAATTATTGTCATATTCAAGTTGTTCCATGATGTGCTATGTACCGCACATATATACGTGATCACTTGTTATTCCGTGACATGTCATGCGACATTCCATGACGTGTCATGTATCGTTCCGTACCGTATCACTTGACATGCTTTGTCATTCCATACATGAGATCCATACTAGACACACATGTTCTTAACATACTGTGTCATTCCATAACGAAATCCGGCATAGATTGCCATTTTCTATTCACTACAGATCGAACCGGGTTGCAGTAGTGCCAGATCATGTCTGAACTTGGTTTAGGTTAAGGGTAGGTTCCAGTTTCCAGAACATTTTTTCAGGTTGGGTCATAAATGTGACTTGCAAAGAGAGAGGACAAAAAGTACTGAGCACATAATTATATCAGGCACTTGACATTAGAATAAAGTCACATCCTACTAAACTACTTAAGCCTAACAGGTTCGCTAAGCAGCTACTATCTACCTATAAATACAAGAACATCTATCAACTGATGCAGCCTCCCTTTAACAATAGAACATAACCTTCTTAACTTTATCTTTCAAGGCTGGTAGAGGCTTGACAGAGCATCCATTTCCCCGAGAGTTCTTAGATGGGTTGTTTTCATTTGCCTCAGGTTCCATGTAAAAGCGGGCCCGAAATGCAGCCAGATGCGCATAGTATGCTGGTGGCACTGAACATTAAAAAAAAAAAAAAAAAAATTCAGCAACATATTGAACACGGTACAATGGAGGGGACAATATTACATGTGACTGTGCAAAACATCATTAAATGAGTTATAGCCCATAAAGAACCATGGGAAAGCATACCTTTTCATAGGGATTGAAAATAGTTTTTGTAAACCCATAATTTACTTCAAAAGACATCGAAACCCACAAATAATTCATAAACTTTCGGATGAATTGAACCTTCAATTATTAATTAATGGTTTTTGTATACCACTATAACTTAATGTGCAATAGACAAGGTCATATTAGAACTTTCAACACGAATAACCTTTAAAGTATGTTGACCGGATTTAAATATAAAAAGGTTTTGTGCCCTGTACAAATGCAGAGCAATATTTTATCTACGATGCAAAATAAATGGCAATGCTTTAAGAAACTTACCAACAGAGACTGAACGAGTGCAACGGGCATACCTGCAGCAACACAGAATTTGTTGTAACTCCAGAAAAACCCATAAAAAAAATTAGAAAATGAAAGATATACAAATGCAATGGTGATAATAATAAATGAAAGATAATAATTACGTATAGCAAAGATTATTGGTCAGTGTTTGCATCTCATCTGCACTGAAATTATTCTCATCCCACAAGACATGATAATGAGCCGGTCGACTAGTACCCTACAGAAGAAGCTTACATGTTAATTTACAACTTAAAACTAGATTGTTAACATGTTAAATTACAAGAGATAAACATGTACCTGAATTCCAGCATGGCTACAAAGGTAGAAGTCAAACTCAGTTGGGTGACAAATCTTCGAATCAACCACAGTACCTAACAAAAACCAAAAGCAACTCATATTGTGTCTTTATATTAATATGTACAAGTACACTTTTTTCAGTATACCACTTTTCCTACAGCATACACAATTTTAAAAATGTACTCTGTAATGTTTCAGTCAATATTAGGTGTTTATTGTGACTGCTAAGAACAGTTCAATCACATAACAAATTTGGGTATGAGAACAGTACATACCACAGCCCTGCTGCCAAAGCAGTGCACGAAGTATAACAGATTTGTTATTATCTGATCAGGAAATGGGTTTTAACCCAAACTAACTATTCACCATATCATAATGAGGTTAAATAGTGAGTACTGAAAATTACCAGGAAGGATATTGCCACTCTTGTCAGTGGAGCTTCGGTCTTTGTGGTTGTTTGCAAAAAGGCGTGTGTGGTGTCGTTTTTGCACCACCACAAATGTTACCGGTGGCTGGTAGTTTGGCTCCAGAGAGGCACATGCCTATTAAACATGAGCACAAGTTAATGCCCCGCTGATACCCAAGACGCAACACACAAAAGTTAATTCTTAAACTAACTTACCTTGCGTATCGCATCGAGTTCATAGAGTAAGACTTGATAGAACTGCCCTTCACTTACTCCATCTCTGGAAATTAGAAGTTAAGAAAGAGATTAATCGAACCTGTGCAAAGCCTTTCTCAAAAGTAAAAAAATAAATAAAAAAATGCGTGCAAAGCTAATTAGGTAAGAGAATACAAAATTTATAGAAATGCAGTACCGGTAAAAGATTATCCTTAGCGGTTTCTGCCCAGTTGCCTTCCGAAAGGAGATCAAGAGCTCCCTAAAGAAAAGAAAACACAACCATTGATTTAGTATAATTTTAAATTGGACCATATTTAACAATACAAAACATTTGTAAGTATCCACTAATCCACTCAACATCAGGTGCGGTACAGAATAATTGGTACCAACTGGCAATAATCTGCTTCTGCTACTGAGGAATTTATAATGTTTCTTTATATCTATATTTGACATGATTTATAATAAAACATGATGCCAAGATGGTTGATACCAAACATAAACAGCAACAAGATTGACCAAAAGAGGATGATCACAAAGAATTTAGTTAAGCAGAACCTGATCATTCCTCCAGTAACAGTTCCCCTTTGTGGGTCATGCCATGTCTTGTACAAATCTTGAATGAGCTCTTGCCGGTGTGCCTGAGCACAAACCAACCCTGCATACTTTGTCACCTCTGGCCAGTCTTGTGATGCCACAACCTTCCGAACAGAAAGACAAAGAAGGTTATTTGCATATTTTAATAATTAATTGTCACAATTGCAAGCAAGATCGTAATGTTTCTCATGTTAGCACCAGATAGTCAATATTTATGGGAATATTTTGGGAAAGCCCGAAGACTAAAATGGTTTGAATATGCAAAAAAAAAATATCATTTCTTCAAGTAAAGTGTTTATGTTCCCATTTTTTAGCATTCTTCAAATGACAAATTTGAACCATCGACTTTAATCAACTTGATAAGCCAAGTGTTTATGTTCCAATGTTTGTTAGTTTTTAAGCTCATATTGTGTAAGACCAAGATATCGGAAATTGTTAAAAATTGAATGTACCAAAATAATTCATCTTTTGATGCCTTAATCTTTGCACAAAATGAGCCCGCAAATGAAAATTTTGGAATGGGGATGCTTGGTTCAAGATTAACAGCTCAAATTTGTTATTTGAATCTGATCAGATCGTTTCTGAGGCTAAGCTCACTGACTTCCTTGGTGACTTTAAGATCACAGCTACATATTATACCCTGATATGCTTATTTTTCTCATCCAAAGTTAGAACACACCACAGGATATGCTATGGCTTTTACCTTTGCATTAGTGGGCCCATTTTAAAGTCACAAAAGAGGACTCTATGCAGAAGAACGAGTTTTTCAAGTTGCAAATTGACCCTCAATTTCACATTTTAGGCTAGTCAAGGCAGGATTTGGTTTGATGTAATTTGAGGCTCAGATCAAGGGATAGTTACCATTTCCCTAGAATTTGACGAGGCCTTTTCTTTAAGTCAGAATTTGATGAGGTTTAGTTACAATAACCGAAGTAGTAAATTAATTTGCTGAAAGCCCCTTTGTTTTCTCCGATGTTTCATTTCCAGAAGGATGAGATGCTTTAACACTTCTGCCGCATATAATCTTTTAAAGATGAATTACAAAGTTATTATACACATCAATAGTTTGATCACCAGAGGAAAATCGATCGGTTTAAGGTTCACCACCCTATTTTCGCTCGAAAAAGGATGAACCCCTGTATATTTGAAGAGTGAACCCTGCACAAATTTTAAAGCAAAAAAAGGAAAGCCCTATACTGGAGGAGATAGGCAAAATTCTCTGGGTGATAGTTATCACCATACTAGTTTTTACATGACAAATTTTGAACCAACCTAGGTATCTATTTTAGAAAGGGAAGAAAAGGGAAATGTGACATACAGCAGCAATGGATGGTTGAGAATCCTCTCCAGTTTCAGGATGTGTGACATCAGCACCAAAAATAATTGTTGGAATGTCACTGACCAATGGTATCCTCCAACTTAAAGCATCCAATAGCACCGTGTTTCTCCCCCCCATCTGAAAATAGAAAAGGCATCAAAATTATGGATCTACACATCAATATGAGTACTAAAAAATGAGTGTTTTAACAATGTATGCTCAAGATTTGGATTTTGAGAATAGCCCAGGGGAAAAGATGAAGGGGATCAAGTACCTTGACATTGATTTTTAGGGAGACATTGGCCAAGTATTGCTTGCTTATCTTAAACACATGTTTTGTTAGGCAGCATTGGGATATCAGCCCCAAATCTGTCTCGCATATACGCTTTATATCACCTGGCAATGTTGGAAGAATGATTTACATTCAGTATGCTTTTTCACGAATCAAGTACCAACTCTCAAACAGCAACAGGAATTTCTCTGTGAAAAAGCAACATCAAAGTGACATGAAACAGTGTGAGCCAGTACAGAAGCTCATCGTACCAGCCAGTTTTACAACAAACCTATATTTCTCTGTTTTGGAGATTTTTTTGTCATTGTGTTTACTTCGACATTTTAGACTTTGCACGCAATTCAAATTAAATTCAGTTGAGCCTCCCATGCATTATTTATGGTTATCTGAAGCTTGAAGGCTTTTATTGTTAATCAAGAGAAATTAGATCCAAGAAAGACATCTACTGCCTCACTGCTCAACTGCAGCAATACCCGATGGTACAGAGACAAGGATTTTTCTTAGCAGAACAAGTATGATACTGAATTGCAACTAATCTGCACTTGCATGTGATCCAAGGTACATGTAAAAAAAACGTACCATAGAGAGATCCATTGTTGTCAGGAAGAATGGCCAAAAGAAGTTCTAGCTCTTTCCCTTTTAGCTTTAAAGCTGCAGTGCACACATGCTTAAGAGCCTTTCCTACTTGCTCAGGTCTAGCAGAGTATACCGGTATAACTGGCTCGCTATTAAACTCCTTTATTAAAAAAAAACAAGAAGAAACCACAATAAGCTTCTATAACCTTCACAATGAAGCACATTTGGTCAAGCCAATTACCAAATATAAAATATTAGCTGTCATAGCCTTCGCAAAGAAAGTGAGAGAAATGAGACATCTTTTTCTTTTAACAGCAAACTACAATAATTACTGATAAACATCTCAAGTTAATGGCACAAAAGTCAATTTAAAATGCAATTTATGTTCTTGATATTATTTTATAGGATTTGCAGTTTTTGAATGTTCCAAACTACAATCAACCTAAAAGACAGTACTTCGGAGTACCAAATAATTTTGTTTTGAAAATTAAGACGCCATTTAAATTCGAACTACCAAGCAATACCTATTTTATCCAGACATCATAGTGTGGT
Organism: Carex arenaria; assembly: GCA_964058825.1. Lineage (NCBI taxonomy): Eukaryota > Viridiplantae > Streptophyta > Magnoliopsida > Poales > Cyperaceae > Carex > Carex arenaria. Next base: position 206,671 of record CAXKVW010000183.1, on the reverse strand, counting down.
ACAGTAAATAAAATGTTTGTAAAACAGAAAACAAAAGTGGGCCCATTGATAGAAAATGTTTTCTGTGAGTGTGATGCACAATGTTGTCTTCAGGCAAAAGGCTTAGTACTCTAAATTTCTGTACTTTAAATATTGATATAAAATATCTTCAGATAACAAGAACAACACACAATAAGACCTCAGCATACCATCCCAGAAATATGGCACATTTGAGCTAACTCATGACAGAAACTTCGAGCTGTGCTTTCTTGAACACTCCTTGAAAAATTAATACACGCCCAATGATTTACAGTAGACCCATTAATTACTTTCTACATGCAAAAAAAAAATTAGTAAGACAACAGATCAAAAGAGGAAGATGATCAAGTTTTATTCGTACCCTGTCAAGTGCTAATATATCCTGCAACATCCCAGCAAATATTGGAAAAATCATGTATGCCCAGACACATGGAAATATTGTCTATACCATCCTCTTGTTCCTAATTTACTCCCATGAGTGCCAAAAAGTACCTTTCATTGAAATCTAATTTAATAGTTCAGCAGTTCCTAAAATTTAGGAGAAAATGAGCATTTCTGATAGTTACCCATGTCACAGAGGACTACACAAAATGTTTCCCACTTTGAGGAGGTTGCATGATATTTTAATGCTTTGCAGGGGGGGATAATAGAATTATAAAAATGATATATTCAATCCTCTAAATATACATAATGTGATTAAAATGTGCATGCCTTGTTAATCATATTCCATTGCCCGACTTGAGGTAAGCACTCTTTCTCTTTCCCATTTTCACTGTACTTCAGCTGTTTGTTTTATAGAACAAAAAGGGTGTAAGAAACTATCAATATTGGCAGGGATACAAAATTTTAGAGTACCCAAGGGCTTGATATGAGTACCCAAGGTGCAGGAAGAACCCGGGCTTCAACAGAAGTAAGCTTGTCACTGATATTGATTCCAAACTCCTTTGCATAGGGATCTTGCTCATACCCATTTTGATGAACTGTCTGCTAAAAAGCATGCAAGGGGCTGGCGTTAGATTTGTCAACTTTGGTTGTTATTTTTTTTATAACCATTCAAGACTTCGACTTTTCAAATTTGGTAAGAGGAAGTCTTCTGTAGTTTCTTTCTACTGATATTAATTTCAAAAAAATGATGGCAAAGACAGTTCAAAGCACTGCAGGTGACATGATATAGCTTGTTTAAGTGTCAATTAAGTTTTTAAGATTCTCTAGCTTCGGTTACATGCACCAAGTATATCCTTCATACAGACAAAGCGAAGTAGGAGCCATTTTTGCATGTTCCAAGGCATTTACAGTTCTTAATATCAGTGCTTCTAGAAAATGTGAAGAAAAACAATTTGGGATTTTTCAAAGAATATATTGACCTCCAAAATATCCATCTCCTGCTCCCTCGGCCTTTGACACGTAACCTTCAGCAAAGAAGTAATCTGTCTTTCATTTAATCTCTTTGAGTATCTCTGACCCTCCACAATCTTACAAGCCTATCAAAAAATTTATGATACCACATCTATTTAGTAAAACTGGAATAAATACCAGAATTTAGAAAGAAGACACTCCAACAAAAATAGCCTTACTTCCATGGGAAGGTAATTTGCTTTCTTCTGATTCCCCACTTGAAGACAAGGAAGGTGTCCCTGCTTAATTGTAAAGCCATACATCTCCTTGAAGTATTCTACCACTGATTTCATGTTCATCTGGTCATCTATGGGGAAACTACATGAGAAAGAGGGACAGGGAGAGAGATAGTAGAGAGAGAGAAAATGGAACAATTAGTTGAAATATATCAACGGGAAATAAAGAAATTGAAACTAGGAAGTTGGAAATACATACATGAGTTCATGGGTTGGCCGGGATGTCAGACCAGAGATTCGGTATTTGCGCCTCACATTTCCTCTGTGAGTAACCTCTACTTTCACTCCTCTCAGAGCTCTCTTTATCTGATTGATAAAAATCAATAAGATCAAACTTTAACCTTTATGTAAGAACACGAAAAAAAAACTTGGTTAAATAAGTGTCATTTAGATATGAGTGAGGCTACAGTACGCATAGTGCACTTTGGTCCGTACTACGGATCTATATCTTCATTTTCAAAGTCTAAATAGTTGATCCAAATGAACGGTCTCCATATGAAAATGTTCTTGGAGACCAAATTTTACACATTTAGAATTTTTTGTTTTTTTAAGATAGGTAGAAATTCACTAATTTTTAATGGTCTAAAATCTTTAAATCAAGTGATTTTGTGCCTATTTTAAAAAAAAGTAAATAAATTCTAAAAAATGTAAAATTTGGCATCCAAGAATATTTTCATATGGAGATCATGTTGAGAAGAACGGATCGACTGTTTGAACTTTGGAAATGGAGATGTGTATCCATAGTATGGACCAAAGTGCACTATGCATAGTACCAGACCTCACTCTTTAGATATTACCTTGATTCGATCAGCATCAGATAATGGCCTTGAGATCACATCCTTCCCTAATATCTGTGCCACAAATTCAATCACTGGGAGGGGTTCGATGAAGGCAGTGGATGACATGTCTGGAGAAAAGTAAACCAAAAAACTTAAGCAAAAGTTTCAAAAGAAGATGAATAAGTTTCATAATGAAGAGTTCTCTTTACCGATATTAAGTGAGAGACCCATCTGCGTGGGTCGGATACTCTGGTAAAAGCCACACCATGATTGTAACCCCTCACCAAGCCTTTGTGGTTTTTTTATACCAGGAGAATAGAATGACCTCCCTATTGACACATATCTATTCATAGAACAAATTAAAAACCACCAGTTACATCACATAACAAATTATTGGAAACAATTTTTGTATGACAGAACTGAAATGCTACTCAAATCTGGTCATTCATCCTTTTAAATGGATACTAAATGAATAGATAAAAGATCTAAAAAATGGGACCCAACAAAACAAAAATATTGCATAATTGGAAATGTTAAAATATACTTCACCTTTGACTGGATAGCTCACGAAGGACTACGTCAAGAACTTGAAGGGTCTCTCGAGGTGCATCAGGTTGCCGGCCAGCCAAAAACTGACGAAGGTGGTGTAGGTCGGCACGTGCTGCAAACTTTATTGTCACTCGAAATTCTCTCTCCCTTCAAAAATCAGATACTAACATGTCACTGACAGGCTCAAGTATGTAACCAGAAGATCCCTTTTTAATTCAAATTTTAGTTCCCTAAAAATGTTTAATATCTAGGCCAGATATGCTAGCTGGTTTAGGGATATGGGTAAAGCCATGCAAAATTATTTTTAACCAATGATTCTCTCAAAAGAGAATTTTAAAAACAGTAATGCATGAAATTACTCTTGCAAATATGTCATAAGCACCATATGTAAACTTCAGACAGTGCTTGTTATTCAAATACTAGCAAAGAGGGCAAATGCTACATATAATGAATTTTTATAGTTCAATACAGAAGGATTTATTTGTAGAAACCAAACAGGAATGACAGAAGCTTAAAGTTCTACTCGAGCAATTTATAAAAAAGACTTCAAACTAGTACACATGCAAATTCATTGAATTGGAAAGCACACAAGTACATAAAAGACCACAATGAACTATATCTCACAATAATAATTGACCTGAAATTTCTAAATTATGTAACACGAGCAAAACCATGTCAGCTTGCCATTGTATAATGAACAATAAGACTAATTTTTTTCATTGATAAACCTAAATTGAGAAAATTAATTTCACTTATTATGTAGGCTCAAAGGTAATGCAGTAAAGTCACTATTGCAATAACGGTATACAAGACTAATTAAGCTTAGAGAAATGAGGCATTTTTTTATTCATAACTGGTGAACTTATAAACAAACAGCCTTATTACATAAAGGTGATTGGTTAATTGCAGTAATAATGATCATTTGAAATAAGCAACATGGCATACCTGACTATACCGGTACCATCATCCTCCTCAGAAATCTTTACTGTGAAAACCTTTGACTCGAACGGCAAAAGGCCTGCTGTGTAAAGATTCTTCCTGCCATCATAGGCTGGCAACCTCATGCCCAAATCTGATTGCCGATAAAGCCTCACCAATTCACCCATTATAACCCTATTCATGCTCCTCGAGTTCACTTCGGGCATTATTGTCACCTAAACACAACATATTCAACAGATTATTGTTCAAAATTTTGTGTATGGATAATATAATTTCCTTAGCACTCATCAGTGCCCATTGCACCCACTCTTATTAGCAATATTTGTATGTAATGTGGTTCTTACAAGGAATTGTTGAGAATTTCTGGGTGGCCAAATTAAAAAATAGGAATAAAGAAATTTAAAAGCTTACATCATACTGGTTCAAGTCTTTGTCAGGCAGTTGTGCAAGAAAATGGTTGGCCTTGACAATGCACCTGGTACCAACAGTACCGAATCCAGGCCGTCTCTGAAAAGCAATACCTTTACTCGAGACTGGGGGGCCCACAGCCAGAGTAGTCTCAACTTCTGGCTTGGGCAACTTCCCTTTGCCTCCCCGCCCTCTCCTCCTGTTTGTGCATTTCTTAGCCTCTTTAAGGGGCAAGGTTGTAGTTTCGAGTTTTTGTTGGTTTACACTACTCTGTAACGGCTTCTTTGAGATAACCTGTCTCTCCCCTTTAGATGGGTCTTTCGCCATTTGTCGGTGCGGCATGTCTATACAACAATGAGATGGGTTAGTATTAGTTTCTCTGTCAAGGATGAAGACAGGAATGGAGATGCCCAGTGATGCATTTGCCTTGGGATCGCACAGTAGAAGAAAGGTAAATACAGAGGGGGTATAAGAAGATGTGACAGTGATAACAGAGTAATAAAAAAGAGGGAGAAAGCAGAGGGGAATAAATTAAAGGAACAGAGATGTAATGCTTCCGCATTAATTTGCATATCAGTACTCGTACATGTACCAGTGCATGTAGTTGACCCCTTGCCTCTTAAAGAGAGAGAGAGAGACAGATGGCTTAGGGTTTTAGTTATAGCTTAAGTTTCAACAAAACCAGTAAGTTGTCGGAGAAGAGATATAATCATATAACGGCTAAACACCAGCACCAAGTACTTGACATTCCCCCTGATATTCTCTAATACGAGGACAATAAGAATGAGGACCTTTTTCACATATAACCCTGAAAAAACTCAAAATTTTACACAGATCCGCCCAAAAGGAAAAAAAACATCAACACTAGACACTAGTATTAGCAGAGCCCCACAGGGAGAATTAAAGAATGTATAAGGTGTTTATAGAAAAAATAAAGAAAATGCTGACTGGAAAGAAAAGATCAAAGCTTAAAGAAACAGGAAAGGAAACAAAAGAAGGCTCCACCCCACTTTGGAGAGGTGGGGAATAATGAAGCATTGGGATGGAGCTAAGTTTAGTGGGATCCGGACAAGAGGCCACTAAGAGATAAATAGTATAAAACCAAGATCTGGAAATAGAAGCAGCATGGGTAAAGGTGTTCAAAATCCAAATCAAAATAAAACCTCCTCCTCCTCCCTCTCTCTCTCTTAAGTAAGTATTAATATTATTAAATTACTATGTGAGAGTAGTCAGTAGTATAGTAGTACTGTTGATGTGGGGAAGAAAGAAATAGCAGAGGGAGGGAAAGAAGACAAGGACCCGCTTTCCCAAAAAGCCAAGGGACAAAGAGGAGCATTCAGTTCTTTATTGGTTTTATTATGTTTCTACCTAAGTATCTGGGTTATGAATATGATCCTCTCCAGTTCAAAAATGAACCTTTACCGTCTGATGAAAAACAAAGGGTTCAGGATGTGCCTATGAGTTTCCAAATATAGGTGTAACATTGAAGAGGATCCAAATAGTGGTAGGGTGAACTGAAGGGACCATCAACCATGTTTATGTTTATTTATTTATTGAAAATAGTGGCAAGGAATGGAATAAGGGATTAGCAAGTTTCACTGTTTGTTTATTCCTCCCACACAAGGTTCACTGTTCTCAATTAAAAATTTTGCTTTTTGTAATTAAGGCATACGCTTCTGCTTTTCCTTTTTCTTACTTTTTTTTGTACAATGTACTGTGCACGCGCGTATGTTTTTTAATATAAAGAATTCCGATTTTTTTATTAATTGAAATTAAATAAAAAAATATCGTTAAAGAGGAAAGGTTTGCGGAAAATTTTAAAAATGAGTAGAATGGGTCAATTTAACCCGTCTCAATTAATCCGCTAATTTAACCATCTAAACAAAACTAAGCAGCAAAAAAAAGAAACCAAGGACTAGTTCAACCATCCCGTTCAGTAAAAAACAAAAAAGTTCAGGATGGTTTTCCGGCACAAAAAAACAAAACAAGAAAATCATATATATTCATGGTTATCGTAATTGTGTATGAACTATGGGTTTTTTTTTTTTGTCGAACAAAATGGTTTAACTCGTCGTGGACTTTTTTTTTTTTACTGGACGGGATGGTTAAACCCGTCCTTGGGTTTTTTTTTTTGCTGCTTAGTTTGTTTAGATATTTAGATGGACGGATTAAGTGGGACTGGTTAAAATGACCCGTCCCGTGAGACGGAATAAACCGACCCATTCTACTCATTTTCTGCAAACTTTTACTCTTTAACGATATTTTTTTTTAATTTCAATTAATAAAAAAATCGGTAAAGAATTCAGTCACCGTAATAATAGGAAAAATAAAAGCAAAATATTGGTATCTGATATATTTTCAGAGTGGGCTAGCATTAAAAAAAATTCATTAGTTTTAATTATTTTTTGATAACGGAGAAAGTGATGAAGCTTAATGCCCTGGCTGAGACGCCGTCTGTGAGCGAGACACGAGGTAAGCGTGCGTCAATCATCTCCATTTAAAACGAAAACGGAGAGAATGAGACAGACAGACATAAAAGATCTCCATTAGTTGGAAAATGGAGAAAAGATAGGGGAGCAAGGTTTAAATGGAAACGCTGTAGAACACAGAGATACAGTAAAAGGCATAATGGGGGGGTAGTGATATGGAACCGAGTTGGCTCTGCCTCTGCGCAGCTGCGCTCTCTGTCTGTCTTTCTTTATTTTTATTTTAGCTGATGGCTCTGTGTGTCACAGTCTGCGCCGCTATAGTGCTCTGCACTTGAGCATGGTGTGACCAGAGCAGTGCTATACTATACTGATATCACCTCTGGTGCATGCATGGTCTCTAATTGGATTTATGAGAGAGAACCCATTTAGTTCTTTTAATTCTTCTGTACTGCTTTAAATTGGTCTGTACTGTACTGCTGTAATGCTATGTATATGCATAAATAAACTAAGGAAATGTTCTAAAATATACAGCTTCTGGTGGGTTTTAATGGATAAGGACAATTGATAGGTAATCTTAAAAAGGAATAAATAAATACCTAAAGGGTTTATTAAAAAAAATAATAATAAATAAAGAGCTTGTTTCACAGAAAAAAATATATTCTAGTTTGAAACCAAATTTATCCCAAGTAAGAAAACGTAAATCATGGTTAACAAAAAGTTTATTCACCAAACAGCTATAATCATCAATGTTCAGGTATAATTGCAACAACTAAATTGGTGGTTAACGGAAATGGAAAATAAAAATGCTTGGTTAAAACAAAGAGCTTATATGGTTATGTTTGGTTGTGGTGTAAAGTTAATAAGAATTAAATTATTTTATATTACTCCTCATATTTTAAATCTTATTTGATAGTTTATATCATGAATTAAATTAATTCATATGAAGGTATAAGATATTAGAAATTGAATCTAGATCTATGATAACGGGCTCTACAGGTGGAGTAAGTTAATCCATCTGAAGAGGTGGAATAACTTATTCCGGATTAATTCACCTCTTACTCCTATTTTACTTCTTGTTTGACTTCTTAAATGTGTCCACGACCAAACATGATCAATAGCATTAAACAAACAGAATCATCACATGTACTTTTGTATTTTTTGAGTGTATCTTTTTGTTATTAGACTGGCACATCACCTGGTGTATTTGACGAGTATTTCGCTAGGTATACCGTATCCAATATAAAAGAACACATGATATGAATTGAAGAACTGAATAATGTGAAGTATTGTACCATAAATATTTTTACATTAGAAATGTAGGTTGTCCAGTATATGAAAGCATGAGGATTTAGAGAGGGAGTACCACCAAGAAACAAAAGCTTTTTTGTAGATCACTCAAGATAAGTACAATCCAGTCCTCCTGATCTATACTGAATGGATTGGATCTGCACTACTTTATCACAATAGGGTGTGTGCATCTGGACCGTTCATTTTGGATCCAACGGATTGGATCAAAGCCGGAATCATGTTTTAAGGTGAGAAAAGTAGCACATACAGATCTAGCTAAATTACTTTGTCCCATATTTCTTTTACGCCCTTGTTCAAGTACTTCATTCAATTTTATTAGGTACTACAAAAACAAGGCAATAAAGCTCTTACAAAAGAACCAATACTTTCTAGTGATAGACAATTTATATTTATCTATGATTTTTTGAATAGATTTTTGACATGTCTGTCCAAAATATATTACCCTCTGAAAACTTCTTAGCTACTTTCCCAGGGATTTCTAACTGAAATCCATAATGATGTAAGCAATGATATTTTTATCAATCACAACAACTAGTTTCCTTACAAATAACTGAATATGTCAGTACTAATCAGTGCTTAGTACTAAAGACTAATGCAACTAGAAAAATTAAGACATGTTGCTCGCAGAATCAATAAAATAATTGAAGGAAAATTAAAAAGTAAGTAATGCTTGTCAGAAATCATATAGAGGTGTGCCTCAATACTGACAGCATAAGATGAATATTCAAACCCCCTTAATATAACAAAGTTGTTCGCTCTATCAAATTAATTCAGCTAGCTCAATTTTAAGCACTAAGCACAATCGTATACATCAGATTAAGGCAGGAGTTTTTACAAACTGCTCAGAAAACTATATATATTTGGCTGTTATTGTTGATATAGGTTAAATTATAACCCACTCTGAAATGGAAACTAAACTCTATTTATTTGGTAAAATAGCAAACAAAGATTGGGAGAACGCACCACCCTAAACTCTATTCATTTAGCAACTCTTTGCTAATAAATCATCCCTCCTAGTTAATGGTTGCAGACTAGGAAAAATTAAATTGAAATCATCTTTCATTTTATCTTTCTTTGATTGAATTGAATCTTATTTGAAACTGTTTCGATCAACACTTAAAACTAGAAAATGGAGATGTTCATTGAACTTAGCCTTGCTTTTAAATCAACATCATATTTGTCAGCCTATCTTGCTAAGTAATGATTTCATTTTGAATCCTCAAATGAATATATCATTCCTAAGTAATGATTTCATTTTGAATGAATTCTGATCTATCATTATTTTATTAAATTTAGGTCAAACTCTTGCTTGAAATGGTTCCTATCAATACCTAAACTTGAGCTTCAATATATTGCTTCATTTTTAAATGCCGTAAGATTCACCAGCCAAAGCTTGTTGTTTAAAAACTCGACTGAAAAGAAGATATGGTTTGATTGCATGACTCTAGATGTTCAAAAAGGAAATATTTGGAATTTGTCCGTCATACCCTTACCATAGACGGAATAAATTTTCATACTCTTATTCTTTAGTCTTAGCATCAACTGAGAAGATTAGTTGCACCAATAGTTTAACTTCTGATAAATAATTTATGTATACTCTTCCAAAAAATTCTATCAACATCAGATCTTGATGTCCTTTGTAAGAAAATACCTCAAGCAATTATTCAAGTATTGTGAGCTTCAACTTTGAACTCAGTTTCTTTGTCGTTTACGAATTATACTTCACAAGACAATGATACTATTTTAAAGTTGCAGGGTTATACATAAATTATACTTCAACCTTGGCAAGGGACTAATGCATACAGGTTTTACATTTAAACAGTAATATTAATATATATTTCATATATGAGAGGGGATATATGGATGGGTGACCAATTGGTTATTTAATTATGAGCAAATTTGATATACTGTATATAAGTAACGTAAGCCATTAAAATACTTTTTATTATTTTTATTTTCATTTTGACAAGTGCTGTGTCAGTTGCCGACTTGACACGATTTATGAAATAAGTTTGTTGCCAAATATAACTGTTATCAATATAACTATGAGGCAGGTGTTTAGATACTTGAAAAGAGATAACTTAATTTCCCTCAGAATGCCATTTTACACGTTATGTTTTTCTCAGACAAGAGCTCACATGGGCCATGAAATAATGCAACTTCAACAACTTATATTCATGAATGTTTCTAACATACTAAGAGAAGACCTAAACCAACATATCATAACCTACCTATATGAGATGATAATCTATTTTGTCCAGAACACTAGACTAGTAGAAAATCAGTTGCCTGAATAAAAAGATATGTGTCACCTATCTTCATAATTTTGCTGAATAGCTCAGCCACGAGACGAAGAATTTGTGGTTACCCTGTTTAGTTTGTTAAGCTTTCATATTTTTTAATTTTATTCTTCACATTTAGATCTTCAATAAACAAGCCACTAATTATAAAAGAAGCATACGTGTAACCTTGACAGATGAAAATTTTGAAACTCAGATTCTATCTCCGCAAAGCATACAAGATCTTTTATCTATATAATCATTTTATCACATAAGTTGTAATGTGCACATGTCATCAACTGACTCAAAAGTCAGAACTATGATGCAGATATAGGTATTCAGCCTGATTCAGAACTACTGCTTGCATGCATGGGTACCTTAATATTTTATCAGAATAAACAAACAAGCGAACAGATAGAAACACTGCCCACAGAGTCACAGAGAAACTGTTGGATTTTGAGTCAAAGTGACACAATCACACAACTAAGGTTTAGATGTTGCTTCAAAGGAACAATAGCTTAGTTGACTTTTCCAGGAACAATAGCTTAGTTCTGACAATGTTGGATAGCTAGCGGATAGAACTGTAAATTTTGAAATAATTCACAAAAGAAAAAAATGGTAAAATGGAAAGGAAAAGTCAACTTGAGGAAAAAGCAACGGTAAAAGCTAGATTGAAAGCAGAAGAGACAAATTACGCATGCATGCCACTTTAATGGTAAACTATATACCCTAAAAAAAAGATAGTAAACTATAAGGAAAAAAGGTAGAAATGGTAAAAAAACATTATAAATAAATGCATGGTGCATACCAGTTCTTTAGACTTTAGAGGTAGATGCCTTCAGTTGCTTTGTTGATGGTCCACTCTGAAACCCCAAGCTCAGCTCACCTCACCACCTTTTTTTTTTTTTGTTCACAGCTTAACACGCAAGTGCAGTAAGCGTGCATGCACACCCATACACTATCTCTGGGTCCCACAGCACTCCCCGCACGGGCTTACTCTACCTGTCACGTGACACCCACCAAATTCTCAATTTCTCAGCAAATAGTAAAGAAAAATAATATGAAAAGAAACATAAAGCGTACTGGGATTGACCCATCCTTGACATCTGTACATGTCAATCAATATATCATTATTTTTATATGACATAGCAACTTGCTCGTTGATGTATATATGACTATCTGTTAATGACGCACTAGGTGTGCATAATGGCCACTATTCACACTTAACCACCTACTTAGGTTTAGTGCTTTCCACGGATAAATATCATATATACTAATAGTAGAGTTTACAAGTATATATATAGTTTTAGTGTTATTATAATATGCATATTGCGGAACCACACATACTTAGGTTTAGTGCTTTCCACGGATAAATATCATATATACTAATAGTAGAGTTTACAAGTATATATATATATATTTTTTTAGTGCTATTATAATATGCATATTGCGGATCCACACATACTATGAATTCATATTTTTATTATTAAAATTCAAACAGTCATTCCAAATCGCTAAGGGTCTGTTCGGCTGTTACTATGCACGTGGAAAAAAAATATCACTCAGACTTCGTGTGAAAAATCCCACACAACCTGTTTCATTAGTTCAATAATTTTCAATCCCGTTCCTACTCTACAGCCGAACAGGCTCTAAATATAGTCCCCATATGAAATGTAGAGTAAATTTTACATTTATAGGAATCTTTTAACTATTTTTTTAGATAGATTAAAAAATAAGTTGATATTTTGTTATATGCAATGGATGTCATAGTTTGTTTAATGTTGTTTGAACTTTGAAGACAAAAATTTCTAAACTCAAGTACTAGTTAAAATTATAAACTTTAAACTAAAAGTTCGCAAAAGTTGCATCATTCCGTTTACACCAAGCTTAACAACCGAAGTTATTAGTTATAACGAATTCCCCATCGATGCAACAGAACCCTTTATAAGCCCACAAAAAAGCCCAAAAGAGAGTTGGTTAGTTGATATTAATTTTTTTCGTCATCCAATTAAGCTGAAAATAAATACGCATTTCTACCAAAAAGGTCCCAAGCCTTTCTTTCTAACTTTCTAACGTAATGATTAATGACCCATAAATGATACAAAAAAATTTATAAAGAGTTAGATACTCGTTAAATATTGCTGCCGAGGCAAATATGCCACCAATAAAATTACTACAAATAAATATAAAGACTGATGAAGTGACGGGTGGCGACAGTGAAAAGACGTCAAGATTCGTGAATCCTCTGTCGAGCGAAACGGACACACATAGTACATAGTACAAGACAACTAAAATTCAAAATCTACAAAAAGATAGCAATTAGACCGTATCGAATTGGGCTGACCGCTGACAGAGAGAAAGCAAGCACAAATATTTAAGCGCCATGGCTAGACTTGCCTATGCGGCTATGCCGAATCATAGGAGACACCCCACAATCCCACATAACCGTACGCACTGCGCATCGCGGCGCGTACGTTACAATCAATCAATCAATCAATCAATCCTAAAAGAGATAGAGAGGTAAACTTACCGTCGTTCCAACTTAGAGAGAGAGGGGTTGGGATATAGTTGATAGGATATGGAGAGGAGGATTGATAGGATTATGAGAAAACGACGAAGGTAAGGAAACAAAGGAAGAGAAGCAATCATGAGATCGCTGCCCAGGGTTTGAAATATAGCTATGAGGAAACGACAGATCAGGCCTAGTAACAGAAAAGTACCATGATTTTCTCCATGAAAAACGAAAATGGAGACAACATTACTGAGAAATGGACATCTCCAATTGTTAGTAATGGAGGGACAGGTGAATAGATCTGAACAGTAATAGGCATGAACGAGGACTGAATGAAACCTTTTGCTTCCCGCTTTGGCCGCTGGTGAAACAGTAGCATGCGCTCGGTGTTCCATGGAGCATGTAGTGCAGCCAGGTATGAAGATGAACTATGAAGTCGGAAAGTGTTCTGACACGTGGTGCACCAGGTGCAAAATTTAATTTCTATCGAGCACTCGGGGCTCGTGGAACAGCTTTGTCAAAAGCCCAATTTCTCTCTTTGCAAGAAAGAGAAGAAACTTGAAAAGAAAAGGAGTAAAAAAGAACGAGAAAGAGAGAGAGAAAGCGAAAAAGAAAAGAAAGAACAGCATTTAATGCGGTCATTGAACCGGGAAACTCTTTTCCGATTTCGGCAGTCTCGAGGCTTTTAATGCATGCTATTCTCCTGCGTAGCACCAGGAAAGGAAGAGGAAATGAAGAACTGAAGGCAGCGCATAAATGAATATTCCATTATTCCTCATAGGTGTATCAATATTACGTAAATCGTAAATACAATAACACACCAAAATCTAAAAGCGGAGGCGAATGTGATTGATTAATGTTAGAAAAAATTATGAACTAAAAAAAATGGAAGGAACTCACCTCGATCGCGCTTGAAGAGGAAGAAGAACAGGAACAATAAATGAGAGCTTCTTGGAGAGAGAGGTTGGAGAGAGAAGAAACTATTGAGATAACTAAGCCACTCCGTTCAGTTCAGACTACAACGGTCGCAAGTGCTCTCGCTGCTACAAAGAAAAACTGATGACATCTACTCATCAGTTATAAAGCACGCTTTGTTAATTGTTACTATTTCTGTTTTTCTTGTGTGCAGTAAAATCTATGAAGCCACGCTTTCAGTGCTCTCGCTTTTTATACATAGCTTTTTCTTTTTATACAATTGAAGGAGGCAGAGAGAGAGAGAGAGAGAGAGAGTGTGTGTGTGTGTTAATGTGTTTGAGAGGAGTGGGACCCTGATGCAGAGAATGTCTGTAGGACCCGATTAGAGAGAGAGAGATGGGACGATAAACGGATAAAGCAAGCGTTTCATCCTCGAAGAAAAGTGTTAGAGAGAGAGAGAGAGAGGATATGAAAAAAAGAGGTTGAATTGAATTGAGGGAGACGTGAATTCGGCGTGGGCGTGGGGTGATGTAGCGGGATTTTCAAGACGACAGATTACATATCTAGTAATATTTTTATCATAATGTTTATTTTACTTAATTAGTTACCGCTGATGTGGCTGTAATTAATTGGATTCCTTGTACAATAAGTAGAAAATTGTATAAAATAGTTGTACATTAAATGGAGAACCGATATCATTGTTGGCGTTGAAATATTGGGCGCACCGTTCGATCAGAGTGTCATAATTAGGATCTGACGGCTGATAACGTGAATGATAACCATGCAATCAACGTCTGTATTTATTTCGGAATTTTTTCTACTGTTGATATGGCACTGGACGTGTCCATGAATTTAGAAAGGATGATTCTTAAGAAATAACGAGGAAATGGAAATAGAATAGTTCTGTTAAGGAAATGGAGAGGAAAAGATTCGCAGTATCCTGACTGCATCAATGCTTGAGAGATCACGGATTCACGGATCTTATTTCGTATGATGGCTTCCATTTCCGTTTTATGGGACTACGCAGATCTGGGCAAGTAAAGTTAGAAGGAATATATGTTATTTTGACTCTGGAAGCTAAAATATTTTGGCAGATTATTTTGCAAAAAAAATATATATATATATATAGAGGAGAGTTCCAATGTCTGATTTTCTCATACCTCATATTATATATCTCTATTTTCAAAGTCCAAACTATCGATCCGAACCGTTCAACATGATATTCATGCTAAAATATGCTTAGAGATGAAATTTTATAATTTTTGCAATTTTGTTACTATTTTTTAAGATAGGTGCAAAATTACTGTTTTTTGAACGGTCCAGATACAGTGATTTTGTACCTATCTTAAAAAATAGTAAAAAAAATGCAAAAATTATAAAATTTTATCTCCAAGCATATTTTAGTATGAATATCATGTTGAACGGTTCGGATCGATAGTTTGGACTTTGAAAATAGAGATATAAACAAGAGGTATGGATGAGATATGAGGAGATGAGGCATTGGAACCCTCCTCAATCCTCGTATATATAATAGAGAGATGGAATTATATTGTGTATAGTTTTTTTATGATTTTTAGAGTAGTTTTTACTTTCTGATTGTGTCTCTGTTTAATTACTAAGGTTTTATTTTAGATGAAGTTATACTGATATGAATGTAATAGAAGTCTGATGCACTAGTACTGCCTACGGGCTTTTAAAATTAAAAAAAAAAACAGATGTATAGTTCAAATGTTCAATGCTTATTTTATTGTATTGTATTTATTTATTCATGTGGGAATTTTTTTTAGTATTTATTATGATGTGTATAAAATTGTTGTTTTTAGGCAATTCTTAACCATTAAAAACAGCGATTTTCAAAAATTATAAATAAATAGTAAACAATTTTTTAAAAATATAAAATTTGATTTTCAAGTACATTTTATATGGAGATTGTATTGAACGGTTCGAATTGACTGTTTGAATTTTGTAATCGCAAAAATAACTAACAAAAAAATTGATGTCAAAATAAGTCAACATAAATTGATGTAATTGGATCCTCCTCTTGCTACAAGAATGGGAGAGTATCCGCGAGGGTATACCGACAAAAAGTTATTTTTTCTATTAGTGACAATAGTATCTGCTTGTAAAGTCACTAACACATGAGTCAGGGATTGATTTTAATATTTAAATACTGAATATAGTTTTGCTCCAGATTCACGTATCAGTGACTTTAGGGACATAAATTTTCTGCCTACAAAGGCAAGTGATTCAGTTCCCGCGAGCAACTACATAGTTTGAAATTTTGTAAACTTAGGATTTTTTTTTCCCTAAAAATTTG
This sequence comes from Carex arenaria, assembly GCA_964058825.1. Taxonomy (NCBI): domain Eukaryota; kingdom Viridiplantae; phylum Streptophyta; class Magnoliopsida; order Poales; family Cyperaceae; genus Carex; species Carex arenaria. The sequence goes on along the minus strand of CAXKVW010000183.1, from coordinate 190,587 downwards.
CTTTGTGTCGTACACATTTCATCTGAATCGGACATTTTGAGGCTCTATATCATAGTTATGAAATCGAAAACGAACTCGTTGCTGCAAGGAGTGTATTTGATTTCTCATTTCTTGGAAAATTGAATATATGATAAAACTATAAAGAGGCGGGAAGAGGAAAGATTTGGTCTTAACTTTAGATTTTTCTCATTAAGATCTACTAACAATTATCAGCATCCTCATCGTTTCTCTCACCATTACAAACACGCGCTACTACGAATTTTGATGCATATGTACAAATTTAATATTCAAAATTACTAGAAGTGTGAACTACAGTGACAACTCAACGATTCAGAAAAGATTCGGCCGGATCAAAAATTTGTGATTCGGATATAATTCGAGATTGATTCGTTACAATACAGAAGCAAAAAAAAACCATAAATACCCCTAAAAAAAATCACGGTGTTTCTTGTTTTTTTTATCGTGAATAATTCGTGATTCGAATTTTATTTGCGAATAAAACGTATTATACATTTTTTGTATTTTATTCTTCAATTTGAAAACGGTAAAAAATTAATTAAATGTGTTTTATTCGCGAATTTCTCACAAGTATTTTCATAGTGTGAACTGCTCGGGATTCAAAATTAATTTGTACATGATCATACTTGACAAGTATTAATTCAAAATCTATTTTGAGTATTTTGACAAAGCACAAGTATCAACCTATTGGAACAGTATACTTTTCTTTATTTTATAATTTTTTTTTACAGAGAAAAAAGATCTAGCCCTTGTTTCATTAATCATTTTTAAAGTTACAAAGGTTATATAACTAAATAAGAGAAAAACAATTATGCTCAACACATTTGAGCATAAACGTAAAAGAAATTAATAAAAAGATTAAACAGAAATAAAATAAAATAAATGCAATGAAAATTAAAATCTAAATGTTATTTATTTTTATTTTTCTTAATATTCTTATAATGATCCGTCTATTTTTTAAATCTTAAAATAAGCTTCACAGAAATTTAGATGTCATTCTAATTTCCCACGTAAGAATTTAAGAAGAAGAAAAAAATATGTTTATTTTTTTTCTTTCATCAACTAGTTTCTTTAATTATTTATACGAGGACGAACTTTGTTAGATAAGTATGTCACATTTTTCATTATTTAATAATTCAAACTTTAAACTCTAAATCAGGGGCGGAGCCAGATTTTCAGGTTATGGGGTCAAACGTGATTAAGAACTTGATCATAATTGATGCAAAATCTTAAAAAGAAAATTCTATATAGGAAGATTTCCAAAAAAAAAAATCCATAAAAGAGGATTTCCAAAGAGAGAATTATGTGCGTTTGGATGGGTGAAGAATAGTTACTAATTCGGATTAGCACTATTCCGAGCTACCATTCTATGTTTGGATTAGCGAATAATCATTATTCTTTGTTTGTCTTTTGTAGATTTTCTCACTATTCTACTAATCCTACAAAATATTGAATTAGCTATTATTCTCAAAATTGAAAATAACTTTATTCTTATATTCATCCATTGACCTAATAGCGTAGAATTAATGAATTATAGCATCTGTATTTATGCAGATATTTGATCACAAAAATGACTAGTAAAAAAGTAAAATATTAAACTGTTAAAGGTAAAAAATATGCATCATGTTTTTCAACTATAAAAACTTTTCGTGTTAATTAAGCAATTTTTATAATATGGACCAAACTCAGTGACAGTTCATATGAGTAGAACTAGGGTGTTCTTAAGTTCACTAAGTTTCTTCTTAACTAAACAGTAAAATCAGACTGGACTATAGGATCAACAATTTTTAAAGTGACATAATAAATAGTACAAAAATTCAAAAAATATAAAATTTGGACTCCAAGCATATTTTAATATATAGATCATATCTAACCGTTTGGATCGACTTTTTGGACTTTGAAAATTGAAAAACGACTTAGTTGTATGGGATCTCAGGAACAATCGATTTAATATTAGCCAACCTCTCTCTCTCTCTCTCTCTCTATATATATATATATATGTATGTATGTATGTATATATGTATATGTATATGTAGAGTGATGCTACCAAGTAGGTGTTTTAATTCTTGCTCATATCTCTATTTTAAAAGTTAAAATAGTCAATGCATACTTCCCAGTATGTTCTTCATAATGAAATGTGTTGGGAGACAAAATTTTACATTTTTTTGAAATTTTTTACTATTTTTATAGAATTTTTTAAAATCAATGTTTTCTGAATTCTTTATTATTACTTTATTTAATGAAAAACACTGATTTTCAAAAATTCTATAAAAATAGTAAAAAAATTCCAAAAAAAAAATATAAAATTTGGTTTCCAAACACATTTCAATATGAAGAATATGTTGAGAAGTTCGGATTAACTATTTTAACTTCGAAAATGGAGATATAAACATAAATTAAAACACCAATTTTAATTCCCAAAGCATGGTAACATCACTCTGTATATGTATATGTATGTATACATATATCTATGTATATGTATGTATACATATATCTATGTATATGTATGTATATGTATGTATACATAGATATATGTACATAGATACATAAATATGTGTGTGTACACATATATGTGTATACACAGGCATATGTATATGTACACACATACACATATATGTACACACATGTATGCATATGTATATATATATCCAGGAGCGGAGGCAGAATTTTGACTAATGGAGGTCAAAAACATAAAATGTTGTCTCCAAGTTGTACACATTTTAATAGTCTATTTTTTTCTTGAAAAATAAATGGGGGTCAACTATATAAAATTTTCAGAGAATTAATGGAGGTCATTTATTAGGTACCCTTAACATTTAACTATAAATATATAAGTAGGAGTAGAACTAGGGTGCTCCTAAGTTCACCCAACCTCTTGTGAACTTGACTCTAAAATATATCGAATCGACTTTAAATGATGAATCCAAACCATTGAAACTCTTCTGCCTAATGATTGATGAGTCTCCATGTGAAAATTTTAAAGTTTCGAATTAATTTAATATGGAGTCAAGTGGTCAAAGGAGTCCAAAAAATGAATGCGTTAAAATTAATTTATAAACCTTAAACTTTTGACCACTTGACCCTATATTAAATTAATTCGAAACTTTAAAATTTTCACATGTAGACACATCACTCATTAGGTAGAAGGGTTTCAACGGTTTGGATTCATCATTTAAAGTCGATTCAATATATTTTAGAGTCAAGTTCACAAGAGGTTGGGTGAACTTAGGAGCACCCTAGTTCTAATCTAAAAGTAGAATATAATAATTAATTTTTGAAAATGAATGGGGTCAATTAACCCCCATTTGATATATGTGCATTCACCTCTGTGTATATGTACACATAGACATATATACACATATATGTACATGTATATATACATATATGTATATGTATATATGACTTATCAAATACAATATGGATAGGATAAATAGATAAAAGAGTTTGATTGACAGAACTAAATCTCCTGCTCCCTGTGGGCAGGAAATTTATGCCCCTAAAGCCACTAATATGCGAATCTAAGATGGACCCGGAACAAAACTATATCCAATATTTAAATATCAAAATCCATTTCAGACCCGTATGTCGATGAGTATAGAGCAGGAATTTTCTACCCACAGTGACACCCCTGAACTGCCCGAAATTTTCATTAATAGGAAAATATTGGCAATGGGGAAGGCTTTGCATAGAATTTGAAAAGTAGAAAAAACGTGATGGTCTATAACGTCCTCTGGATGTTCTGGTTAGTGAAATTAGATTACCATTGATTAATGAAACAGTGCGAGAAAAAAAAACTGGAAGTACCTAGACATTCTGAGACTTTTTTTTAACGTTGTTGAGAAAAAAAAACTGGAATGTTGTATTTGGACATTCTGAACTATAACGATCATATTTTTTTATGTTGTTTCGCTAATTAGGACGTTGTGGTCTATAACGTCCAAATACAACATCAGATTTTTCCTACTTTTCAAATTTTCTGCAAATTATTTCCCATTGCCGATATTTTTTATTTATTTTCTTTTTAATAAAAATTTCGGCTGAAGTGCAAAGCATGGTGCATCTCTCCACTTTCCACCTGGTGCAAGTACAATAGCTGCATGTCTCCTAACCCGGTTGCCTTGAGAGTTGAGAGCAAGCAAGTAATTGTAAGCCCATAATGGCAGTGGCCCATGAATGCAACCTTTCATCTCTGAACCTCTCCAAATATTATGACTTTTTACAACCTGGGTCCCTACCATTAACTAATATTCTCTTCCTCCTTCCTTTTCATCTGTGCTCTCCGTCTCCATAATCTGTTCCACTAGAAATGGGATCAATGATCCATCGCTGACCATCACTCCCTGCAGATTATAAGATCTTGTTGTCCTCCAATAGATTTTGTGGTGTGGATTCAGGATTTTCGTTAGAGAGGAGCAAGAAAATAACAAACTGGGTTTTAATAGTTAATCAGATTCAAATTCATTATTTAATCGTGTACTAAATTAAAAAACAATGCACTAATTTCTCATTTTCAATGCTCTGATTTTTAATAGTAATTACCGGTCATAATTTTAACTCTAAATTTAACATTAATTACAAATTAAAAATTTAGAAGGGCACAAATAAAATTTCAGAAAATCGGTCTGAATCTTTGAATTTATATAAAATTTCAAAATTCAGAGAAGAGCAGCTGGCCTTATCGAGTTTGACTAGTTGAGATATTGCTTCAAAACTTACTCGAGTGTTATAAAAAAAATAACAAAAGTAATGAACAATTTTATCACAAAAACTTACACTCTAGGATGTATGGCATGGGGGTTAAGTTCTTCTATATATATAAAAAAAAATTTATCATTTATGCTTTATAATTTTTTTGCAAGAATTAATATTTTTTTTCTCTCGTAAATAAAATCACGCTATATTAGTTTATTCAGCTCTCCAATCTATTTTCTGATTCCGTTCATGTAATTTATCATCATGTTATAATTCAAAAAAATAGTAATTTTGAGTTTTGACTCCTCATAAACAATACAGAATAACAACAGTAATTTGACATGTGGACACTTGACATATAATTTGAAGTGTAGGTAAGAATTGTTCTTATAGAGATCAAGCGATTCTTTATATTACAGACGATAACTATCGTTTAATTGTATTACTTTCATGGCTACAAAGATCAATAATGAATTTTTTTTGTCAAATATTTCGAGATTTAAAAATAAGTAAACTAAAACTATAATAATTTATGTAACTTTCTATTTAAAATGAAAGCGTGAGAGTTCCATCGACTAGGCACGTTATATAGGCCAGATATACGTAATATAGAATACACAAAGCATTTTTATTGCATAGATTTAATGCGAACAAGACTACACGTAATTTTAATGTATTTTTTTTCATTTTTATCTTACTGCTTGCCTTTATACAAATTGAATACAAAATTTTATATGTACGTAAATACAACACTCGTAAAGTACATAGATCGGTTTTAATAATTTGCATTCACCGTTTGAAATATCTATTCAATAAAATTTTAAAATAATACGACACGTCACTGTGCTACAAGTAGTACGCTAACCTTTCCCATTTAATGCATTGCATGCACAATAGCTTCTTTAAATTTAAAATTTAAACTTAACCATCTTCCATTATTAATTTGGTCTCTCTTGCAAAATAGTCGTTCTTGAAGCAGACTGCCATAGAAGATTTGATTGCTTTTATGGTAGTAGGTAACCTAATGAAATATTACGGTACCACTCACATGGAGACTTGATTGCATGGTAGTAGGTAACCTAATGAAATGTCGTGGTACCACTCTCACACACACACACAGTAGAACTGGGTGCTTTTATGTTCACCAAAGAGATCGGATGAATTCAACTCTAAAATCTATTGAATTGGTTTCAAACGCGAATTCAAATCGTTGAAATCCTTCTATCTTATAAGTGATGCATCTACATGTGAAAATTTTAAAGTTTCAAATTAATTTAGTATAAAGTCAATTGGTCAAAATTAGAAGGTTTATAAATTAACAGCAATGCGTTCATTTTTTTGGACGTCTTTTAACCAGTTGACTCTATTCAAAATTTAAAACTTTCACATGTAGACACATCACTTGTAAAGTAGAAGAATTTTAACGGTTTAGATTTATCGTTTGAAATTAATCCGATGGATTTTAGAGTTGAGTTCATGACAAAGAGGCTTGGTGAACTTAGGGACACCCAAGTTCTATTATATATAGAGAGTAGAACTAGGGTCCTCCTAGGAGTACCAATCCTCTTTGTATTATTAACTCTAAAACCTATCGAATTAACTTCGAACGACGAATCCAAACTGTTGAAATTCTTCTACCTTATGAGTTATGCATCTACATGTGAAAATTTTAAAGTTTTGAATTAATCTAGTATAAAGTCAAGTGGTCAAAATTAGAATGTTTCTAAATTAATTTTAATGCATTTATTTTTTGGAAGACTTTTGACTACTTGACTTTATACAAAATTAATTCGAAACTTTAAAATTTTCACATGTAGACGCATCACTCGTAAGGTAGAAGGATTTCAACGGTTTTGATTCGTCGTTCAAAATTAATCCGATAGATTTTAGAGTTAAGAGTACAAAGAAGCTTGGTACTCCTAAGAGCACCCTAGTTCTACTATATATATATATATATGAAATTTGGCTTGTATGCTACATATAACACAGAGGGTCCCCGTGCAACTGTTCAATATTTAAGTTTTCAAAATTCTAACGGCTGATCCGACCAGTTCAACATGATCTTCATATGAATACGCACTTGCAAACTAAATTTTACATTTTTTAGAATTTTTTTACTGTTTTTTTATAGGTAGAAAATCACTTGATTTGAATGACACATGTAGCACCGTAACCAACTCTTATGTGTGTATATATATATATATATATGCGCGCGCGTGTATATGTGGTGTGTGGGTGTGTGGTCCCTTTCTATTTCTAATTTAATGTTATTCAATATAATGACAGATCTTAAGCGTCGTACTTCACTACTACAAGTGATGATTTGTATTTAATAAAGAGGTGCCTGAGGTCGCTATCAGAAGTACCCTGGTCATGCGGTAGCTATTTCATATTCACTATACATTGAACTGGCAAAAGGTAACATAAACCTAAACCTCTTGTTTCAAAAATAAAAATAAAAAAAATTTAACAAACAATATTTAACCCGGATTATGTAGATAATTCTACATGCACTTATAAGTTATGATAAGACGACCACACGAAATAAATAATACAATATTTATACTACATAATACATAAAATGAACAGTGAGCTCAATTGCGCATATTATTCAAATTTTAATTAAAGGTCAAATACAGATATCCTAAGAAAATTTATTGCTCTAACACAAAAATCTACACACAAGTGATGCATGGGAGCAGCTTGGGTCTGATGCCCATCGAACTCAAACTGAGTTCGATGGGTTCCATAACCGTCCGATCCGCTTTAAGATTAGTGAGCCTCGCTTTAATATCCGTACGTACTCGCTTTAATATCCATGCGCACAGATTTTAAAGCGGATTGAACGGTTATGGAACCCATCAAATCCAGTTTGAGTCCGATGGTCATCGGACTCAAGCTGCTCCCGTGCTACATATAGGGTGAAAAGAAAAGAGTGTGTATCCTCAGAGATATCTCAATTTTTGCGTGACCGACGTGTCCGGTGTCTATTCGGGGTAGCGTAGGGGGCAGTATTATTTGAGTTTTGAGATTCGTACATAACGTATTTGAAAGATTGAGATATTCCAAAATGTCACGCAAAGTTTGAGATATCTCAGAGGATGCGAATTAAAAGAAAAATGGGAGACATGACATGACCCTAGACATTCTATTGGTCCGTTCGTATCGGCTATAATTATTGCAGGGAAAATAGATCATGCTTTTTTTTTTTTTCAATGGGAGCCGTGTACTCTAAAAGTTGAAACACATATCGAATCAATCCAACCACCTCATTTAGAATGGTGCATAAAGAAAGATAAGACATGGTACGTAAAGAAAGATAAGACATCGTAAATTGAAAAAAAAAAAGGTGGGTCAAAGATTGACCCACTAGAAATCTATTGTTTTTAACTATGAATGCAAGCTGTCTATTAAATCCGGGTATTATCGGAAAATGCAAAAGATGAGGCCCAAAAGGCCCAATAAGGAAAACAGATATTCCTAGATACCGCTGGTGAATGGATCCGTATCCTCTGCTGCACTTTTGGACGGTCCAGATTTAATCTCCAGCCGGTGAGGGCTCGGATGATAGAGGGGGCAGTATTAATTTTGCTTTAAAATTCGTGCAATAATCTTATTTCATCCGTCCGATAAAAAATTAACGGACGGATTAAAAGTGCAGCACTCTACTGCACTTTAAAAATGCAGCAGAGGATGCAGTTCCCTGGTGAATAGGTAGGTGAAGGTGTTTTCTGACATGCGAGGGGGAGTGGAGAGCAAGGAATTTTTTTATAAACCATAAATAGAAAGACGAAAGATAGGAAACTAATATGATTACTTCTGAATTTTGAAAAACTATAATTTCGGTTTGAAATTTTTTTTTTACAGAGATCCAAATTCAGTTTCGGTCTCCAACAAAATTTTCAATTTTCCTTCCCCGTCACAGAAAATCCAAACCAACAAATGGTAGACCGAAAATTGCATTGGGTCTAACTCAAGACCAAAAATTTCATTGGGTCTTACCTCAAGACTGAAAACTATATTAGGTTTTACCTCAAGACCCAAAGTAGCATTGGGTCTTTGCCTGGAATTTTTTTTTTTAATCTGTGAATCTTCTTCCCATTCAGTGTCTCTCTCTCCATTCTCCCACTATTTTTTTTTCTACCCGTGGTCCCGTGCTCAAAACAAAAAAAATAACCATTTTTTTTAATAACCAATCTCTCAAAACAAAAAATAACCCAAAACCGCATTTGAATTTCGGTCCATGCAGGAAACGAATTTTTTTTTCGGTCTGTGATGCTACACCAATGGCCACATGATCAATTGTGACCACGTTGAGTGAAAAGTTAAAAAAAATTGAAAAAAAATGGAAAGACCGAAATTTATTTTGGGTCTAAGAGAAAACAAAATTTCAGACCGAGAACAAGTTTCAGTTTTATGGTTTTTCGAAATTTCAACGCAATCATATTGGTTCCCTAACTTTGCCCTTTCTATTTATGATTTATAAAAAAATTCCGAAGAGTAATGCTCCTGCTATATGTATTTTTATGGCCTTTTAGCTGTTTGGTTTCAGTTTTTTGTTTTACAAATACCATTGCTATATATGCATTTTCTTTCTAGTGTTGATGGCATTTGTAACAAATATCAGAGTTTGTGTTATTCTTTTCTTTCATCAAGTATTGATAATGTACAGTCCGCATTGGCAATGGTTAGTTTGTATATGAATATTTTATTAAATGCAGTTTGTATCTCTGACCCTCCACAATCTTACAAGGCTATCCAAACAATTTATGATGCCATATCTATTTAGTAAGAACTGGAATAGATACTAGAATTTAGAGAGAAGATACTCTAACAAATTTATAGCCATACTTCCATGTAAAGGTAGTTTGCATTCTTCGAAAATTATTTTCAGTTCTTATGGTATTTGCATGGTTAATTGTAAAGCCATACATCTCCTTGAAGTATTCTACCATTGATTTCATGTTATCTGGCCATCTATGGGGAAACTACATGAGAGAGAGAGAGAAGTGAACAGTTAGTTGAAATATATTAATGGGAAATAAGGAAATTGAAACTTGGAAATTGGAAATACATACATGAGTTCATGGTTTGGTCGGGATGTCAGACCAGAGATTCGGTACTTGCCCTTCACATTTCCTCTGTAATCTTTACTTTCATCCCTCTCAGAGCTCTCTTTATCTGATTGATAAAAAATCAATAAGAACTCAAGCTTTAAACTTTCTGTAACAGCACAAAAAAAACTCGGTTAAATAAGTGTCATTACGATATTACCTTGATTCAATCAGCATCAGATGATGACCTTAATATCACATCTTTCCCTAATATATGTGCCACAAGTTTGTCACTGGAAGGGGTTCGATGAAGGCAGTGGATGACATATCTGGAGAAAAGAAAAACAAAATACTTGAGCAAAAGTTTCAAAAAGAAGATGAAAGAAGTTTTGTAATGAAGAGTTCCCTTTACCAATACTAAGTGAGGAACCCATCTGCGTGGGCCGGATATTCTGGTAAAAGCCATTATCAAAAGAGAATTTTAAAAACAGTAACGCATGAAATTACACTTTAGAGGAAAAAAAAACATATGCACTGCATGTAAACTTCCAATACTCAAAAGGGTAAATGCTACATATAATAAATTTTATAGTTCAATACGGAAGGATTTATTTGTAGAAACACAAAACAGGAATGAAAGAAGCTTAAAGTTTTACTCGAGCAATTTATCAAAATACTTCAAACTAGTACACATGCAGACTCAATGAACTGGAAAACACACAAGTTGCATAAAAGACTACAATGAACTGTATCTCACAATAATAATTGACCTGACATTTTCAAATTCTGTAACACGAGCACAACCATGTTATTCATTCAAGTAGAAATTTGTTCAGCTTGTTGTTGAATAATGAGCAATAAAAGACATTTTTTTTTTCATTATTAAAATTAAATTGAGAAAATTAATTTCGCTTATTATGTCAATAGAGTCATCATGTAGGTTCAACCGTTCAAAGGTAATGCAGTACAAATAAAGGTCTTTGAAATTTCGGGAGACGAAATATTTGATCTAGAAGCTCTACAAGGGAACACAAGAAAATTCACCAGTATTAAATTGCCTCAAGTCAAAATGAAAATCGGTGCCGGTTTTGAAGAAACATTACAGGTACGAAAATACAGAAGACTTTAATGTATAGCAATTGTGTTAAATCAGACAAGAAACTCGTAGTTAGATCCACTGTTGTAAATAACGGTATGCACTTGTCGGACGGACAAGATACAGCCAAACGATTAATCGGAAATAATCGGCCGATTAGTCGGAAAAATCCGTGACGGTTTGGTTGCCACCAATGACTAATCGGCGAATTAATTGGCCTAAACAGACATTTTTTACAACACTGGTTAGATCACCTGTCCCAAACAAAACACACACCTTGCATCAAGCAAAGAGCATCACCACATTCATACCTTTCCTAGGACGCTCGGCTGGCATCTAGCAAAGTTTGCCTCAAACCCTGCAATCTCTCTCAGAGCCTTTCTTATGACCTCCTTTGCAATTTTGTAACAATCTGGGGAAGTTGCACCTTTCTCCACACACCTCATTGCATCTCTCACCAAGTCATGGTACCGCATATTCACAGAGTTCTCATAACAGCTCTCCTGTCCTGGATCCTGCAACTCAGGGTCAGGTCCCATCCTGGATATCCGGGTCCACCTTTTGGTAATGTAGTGTTCCGGCAAGAGAATGACACCTGTTAAGAAAAACACTGCCAGTACATGCCTGCATAGGATTCCAGAGAGAGAGAATTTGTTGCAATTGCACCATGCCTTCTTCTCTGCTGGGCTGAAGAACACAGTATACCGGTAATGGGTATGGGTTGCCTCCCCCGCCCGCTCCACCGAGTACTTGCAGTAGGGCCCGTCCTGGATCCTTACTGGGTAGTGATGCAGTGACTCCACCAGTTCAGATTGGAAAATTTCAAAGGTTTCTTTTGTATAGGCACTAGCAGCTTGCTTTTCCATTATCATGTCTGTTTTCAAAACTGGTTCGGGGTGCAAAGCAGTATTTTCAAACTGAGCTTCCTTTTCACATCTAGATTCCATCAACTCATCAACCTTCATAAGGAAATTGATTAAAGAGACCTTACTGGTGCCAAAGTGGCCCCGGCACAATCTATTGATGCTTTCTGGTCGCTTAATGGTAGAGAGCTCTGCAAAGAAAGACGTTGTCAGATAGGCCGGAACCCACTTGTTGCGAACCCCGTATAATAAACCTAGCCACTCATTTTCTCTCAGGTCATACTTATCCACAAGCGATCTCCAACAAACTTCAAATATGTCAACAGTATCTGGCTCATTTACACACCTCTTTATCTCCTCATGCAATGTCGGGAACTTGAAATACAGATCAAACAACTTGTTCTTGCACCTGGAGAAAATCCGCCATCTACAAAACCGGTGGTATGTTTGCGGAAAAACCGCCGCAACTGCACTTGCGAGTGAGCTCCCTTGATCAGTGGTTATTGATATCGGGTGTCTTTTACCCATAGCAGTTAACCATGTCTCAAAAATCCATCCAAAACCAGACTCCGACTTATCCAAAATCAATGCATAGCCAAAGACAACCATTTCACCATGCTGGTTTGCACCCGAGAAAAGTGCAAGAGGAGGCATATTGTCATTTTGCATGTAAGTCGTGTCAAAGGTGAGAGCATCACCAAAATAAGTGTACAAAACCCTAGCTTTTGCATCGATCCAAACAACATTTGTGACGCAATTTGTAGAATCCGCCTGGATTGCATAGGAAAACCCCTTATCCTTCAATTGAATCCTTTTAAAATAGTCTAATAGAGTCCGTGCATCCCCATCCTCGCCAAAAACCTTCCTTCTCATCTCATTTAACAGGTTTTGCTTTTGTATGTACTTACTGGAGAGACGGTGCAGTTGGAGCTCGCGAACCCGATCTGGGCTCACTACCAAGTGGGTATGCTCCGAGACAAGTTTATTGACAACCCATTTCTCCGGTCCACGGCGAACCACTTCCATCAAGGCAGGGCACCCATCCCGAATCGAAAGTCGCTTCCTTTTCTTCTTAGCTGTCAATTCAGGAGTGGTTTTCTTCTTGTGGTGGCCTTCTTTAAGGCAAACAAACCGTTTCATGACTAGCACTTCGACTCCTTTCCTGCGCTCAGTGCGGGACCGTGCAACTCTGATGCCGAACCCTAATTTTTGCGCATATGCATTATAGAAGGCTCGTGCAGCTGAGTCAGAGTCAAACTCCATGCCCAGGTACGGTTCTTGGTATTGTGACTTGCCATCAATTTCAGAAGAAATTGGATCATTGGAGTTGGAGATTCGGGTGGCGAAATTGCTAGAATGCTCCGCTTCGAGACCTGTGAGATCGTCGATTGAATGGCCTTCTTCACTTGAAGAATAGTTCATTTAGCTGGAACTAAATATCAACAATGAACAAATTTAAAGTCACACAGGTACTGGTATCAAGTACTTGTGAAGAGAAGGGATTTAAGTTTAGGAAGAAGGGGGGAGAGTTCCGATCTGGAAGAAGTGAAGAGACTGAGCTGAGTGCGTATCCTCTGAGATATCTCAATTTTTGCGTGACCGACGTGTTCGGTGCCTATTCGGGGATAGCGAAGGGGCCAGTAGTATTTTACTTTAAGATTCGTGGAGAACTTATTAAACGGTTAAGATTTTCTCTATAGTCACGCAAAGTTTGAGATAACTCAGAGGATGCGAATTCGACTGATCTGGTACAGAGTTCGCATCTTCTGTATTAACTCAAAAGAGATCTTTTAATTTTAATACATTTCTGCCGTCTGATCAGTATCGGAGCCAATCCGAACACTTTAATATTAGTGCGGATTTCAATCGGACGGTTCAGATCTATTAACTCACGTTTAGTTAATGCAGACTGCAGAGGATAGGGGTCTGGTCCGATTTGGAGAGGAGAGAGGCCGATGAATTCGCGAACGCGTATCCTCTGCATTAACTCAAAAGGGAATCTTTTAAGTTAATGAATCTCAACCGTCCGATTTTAAACGGAGCCAATCCGGCCACTGCCTATCATATAGGGGTCTTTCAATAGTAGTGCAGATCTAGTCCGCACGAATCTTAAAATAGATCGGACAGTTGAGATTCATTAACTCAAAAGATTACCTTTTGAGTTAATGCAGAGGATACGAATTCTGAATTCGCATCCTCTGAGATATCTCAAACTTTGTGTGACTTTTTGGAATATCTCAATCATTCAAATAGATTCTGCACGAATCTCAAAGCTCAAATAATACTGGCCCCCTACGGTTCCCCGAATAAGCACCGGACACGTCGGTCACGCAAAAATTGAGATATCTCAGAGGATACGCATCCGAGGCCGATCTGGTGAATTCGGATCCAGTAAAGTAACTCAATTTTTAGGTTTTAGATCCAAACCGTCTGATTTGAATCTGACAATTCACCTCACGCACGCACGCTCTATCTTGGACTGGATTATTCCGGATTCGAATCAGACTCAAATTAAAAGAACGGTTCAAATTTATAACTTGCACCTCATGACCTCAGAGGTATTTGGGTAATTGGGGTGATACGGATTCGATAGGGTGAATAGGAATTCGGATCACTCCAGATACCTAACTCGAGCAAATTGCAACGGACGGCTCAAAACTGTTTTTTTAACTTGGCCCGAATCTCAAGACGAATCCCTATAGCTTCTATAGGTATCGGATTGACTTTGGTTTAATTGGAATTAATCTGAGCCGTCCGATTGTAATTTTCTTGAGTCGGGTTGATACGGATTCGGCGAATGGAGTCTGTAGCGCTAGATCATGTCCTGAAATTTAAGGTTTTGAGTCAATGTATGCTGGATCGTGTCATAAAACAATTCGTATGTTTCAGACCATGCATCACAATTCACAATCGCAAGGTAAAAAAGAAATAACTTCCGACTGTAATAAATAATTTGAATTTATTTTTAAATGATGATTACCGGACATCAATTTAATTACTAAATAAAAAAATATACTCGTTAATTTAATATACATATGAAAGCAAAATTCAAATACCCCTTGCTACATACGATACAGATTTTTTTTTATAAATCATAATTAAAAAAATTATAAAACCAACATGATTATTTATTTTTATTTTTTTACAAAAATCATAAGAACCAAAATGCCATTTCGGTCCACTATTTTATTTCTGGACCGAAATGACATTTTGGCCCGTTGTGATTTTTTGTGGCCACTGGTATGAAAAATTGTAAAATCAAACCGAACGGAAATGCCATTTCGGTCCCGAAAAGAAAAATAGGGGACCGAAATGACATTTCGGTTTTTATGTTTTTTGTAAAGAAAAAGTAATAATTGGTTTCATAAAATTATTTTTTTATTTATGGTTTATAAAAAAAATTCTATGATACAAGACATAGCTAAAATTAAAACTTGAGGGCCAAAAGTTGAAGAATGTACAGTATTTTTTTCTATCGTTTTAGTAAATAGAAACTATGGTTAAGTTTTATAAAACAATCATTTATGTATAAGTTGAAGGATGTATTCGAGTCTTTTTTTAGAATTAAGTTTTTTTTTACAAATACTGATTTGAAAATAATGACAATATTAAAAAAGAACATCAATAAAATTCATTTATGTTAAAATTTTAATGTAAATATGAACGTTTCTTTTTCGATTACCAGAGCATCACAGCCATATGGAGCGCATGCATGCAGTGTCGAGTAACAATGCCGAGATAAGAGGTGGTCTGGACAACTGGAACGTGGACACTGGTGTGAGAGGAATCATATAATATTTGCGACCGGATAGAGAACAGTGCAACGATTAATTACAGATGCCAATAACAAATTCACATCCTCCCAGGTAGAGATGCTAATGGGCTGAACTCGGCTCAAAACTCAGTCCAACTCGATCATATAATACAACAGGTCCGACTCAAATTCAGCTCAAATCTGAAGACAAAAGCTCGACTCATTAAACTGAGTTCGAGTCTTCGGCTCAGCTCGAAATCAGATCGGTCCAAAACTCGGCCCGAACTCGTCGCTACTAATGAGTCGCAAAATTCATATCACTCTGAGTCACTGACTCACTGATACGTCGCCCTTTAATAATCAAAAGTCTGATACGTGTCCTATCGGCGTGAGGCTGCGGTAATATGCATTGGGCCTTATTTTATAAAAGAATCTATATTCACTCAGAGACTCGGAGTGACGCAGAATCCAGAGACAGGGATGCTTTATTATTCGTGCCAAAACATATCGGACGATTCAGATCCAAACTCAATATTTGAGATAGCTTAGGTGATTTGAAAAGAACCCCGAATTCAGTGGAAAAGCGAATATATAAAAATAAAAGACATCTTAAATTAAATTAAAGAACAAGAGAGAGACATAGCTTAATTAGCTTTCCTCCTCTCAATCGTTTCGTTTCGTTTTGAATTTTTTTGTTTGTTTGAACAAATATGGCATTCCTAATGGGGATGGTTTTGGTAATTGCCTTCGGAATTTTGCTCGTAATAGCTTTTGCGCACCTAAGAGGAGAGGAGATGGAAATTGGAGAGCTCGGCTCGGCTCGGCTCAGATTGGATCGACTCGGTTAGGATGAAGAAGAAGTATTCCTTCTTCTTCCGAGTTCGGACTTAGCTCAAATTGAGCTCAGCTCATTTTGACTCGTCCAAGAGTCCAGCTCTAAGTCCATGAGTCGGCCTGACTCGTTTAGCAGGCCTACTCCCAGGTACCTGAAAAAGGAATCTTTTACTATTAGTGTATCCGGGACGTTCTTTTTAACTCGGCACGAATCTCAAAGCCCAATAATACTGCCCTTGCACTAGCCCGAATCTCAAATGAACTGAGAGTAAATCTCAAACCGTAAAATAAGGAGAATCTTGTGCAGTACCAGAGAGGAGGATATTAATCCTGCTATTAACACCATACACTACTGGTGCCAAAACACTTCATGTATTTTAGAGAGGGATGAATAGAGCTTTTTTAAACTTTTTGCTAAGTTACAAGAAATGAGGGCACTAACAAACGTGCCAAAACAGTCAGTAGCTTGAGAAACTTCCTCATGATTATTACAGTCAAGCAACAACAAAATTGTAAATAGAAAAATCAGAACTGCTGGAAAGCTCGCCATAATGCTAATTGGCAAGCACCATTGATACCAATAGTAAATTGGTACCACCATCCATCTCAAGCACATGCATACTTGGTAGCTCTTTGTGCCTCTTGTTACCTTCAATGATCCTTGCAACAGGGCTAGGGGATAGAGTTTGAATGGGGATCATGTGCAAGTCTCTTGGCATCCATTGCGACACTTGTTGTACCACTTTGCACCTTTTACTTCCTGTCCAATAGTCCAACATATAACAAGTTAGTAAAACGAGTTGCCTAATTGAAGGAGGGGTTTTATTGTCAAAGCAAATTGAATTTCTACATTTCCATATGCCCCAATAAATTGCACTAATAGTCATAAGCATAGCTTGTCTTTGAGAGGCCGGTAAGGTCATGACATATATAAGAATATCCCCCCAAATCCTGCCAGGTTGTATAGATGCTTTGAAAACCCCCATCCAAAACCATATTCGAGACATAAAGGGACATTTTAGGAATAGATGCACTGCATTTTCAAGCCTCCCCATGTGTGAACACAACAGGCACTCACCTGGACCTTGCCAACCTTTTTTATGCAAGGACAAACTTGGGTCTGATGCCCATCGGACTCAAATTTGGGTCCTATGGGTTCTAAAACCGTCCAGTCCTCTTTAAGATCCGTGCACACAGATATTGAAAAAATATGCACGGATATTAAAGTGAAGAGCACAGATCTTAAAGCGAATCGGACGGTTTTGGAACCCATCGAACTCAGTTTGAGTCCTATGGGCATCAGACCCAAGTTTGTCCCTTTTATGCAACACTTATTTGGTAAGAATTTTATTTTAAAATAGTAACCACATAAAAATTCGAACTTTGCGAGGTATAGGCAAATGCCACCAGATCATGACGTCTGGAATTATTACTCCTCTAAAGGACAAAAAATCATATAAAGAACAAGTAAAAATTTGCAATTTTGAGTCCCATTTCCACAATGGATTATCAGGAATGTCAGATAGTGTGTAAGAATTAATAATCTCAAGAATATGCTGCCAATCAGACAATAACATTCCATGTAAAGTCCTGTTTAATATAATACTGGCGCCCTTAGAGATAATAACCTCCTGTGCAGAGATAAGAGAGTTAGTACACAATTGAAACAAATAAGAAAAAACAGTAGCTAACGGGCAATGAGCGTGCCAACTGCCAAGTGTCTATCCAAAAGCGAGTGTGTTGGCCATTTCCAATTTTCCAAGAACAACTTAACTGGCCTAATTTTTTATTAATGATCGAATCCAATTCCAACCGGACATATTTCATTTCCTCCTTTTTAATTTCCCTTTTAAAAAGATTGATCGACTATTGGATCCCGCTGCCTTTTCTTTTCTTCCTCCTTTTTAATTAGCGGAACCCTGTTCACGGTTCACGCTACCCTAAAATCTCTCTTCTTGTGTTCCTATCGTCACTTGGAAGGTGAGTCTCTTCCGATCCCAGGGTTTTTTCCTCGCCCAGTAATCGAATTATGGGTTGCCATGGTTTCTCCAAACCACGGTAGCAACAATGGTCTATTGCTTGCTATAGTAGCAGGTCCCAATTTCAAGTAAGGTACTTCACAAACGAAAGAATTGGGGGAGCCCGGGACCAAGCTGGCCACCCCTTCTTCTCTCCGTTTCTGAGTGTTCAGATTAACTGTGATTCCTCATAAAGGGGAAAAAAGAGAGAAAAGGAACGAATTTGAACTGCGAACTTAGCTTATTATGCAGATAGAAGGACCTTCTTTTAAAATAATCTGTATTATATTGTTGGAATCAGCTGAATTGTTGTTACAATGGAAATTGATAATCTTATTGGTGCAATCCAATTCTACTATCTTCTGATCTTATTACTGATCTTTTGCAATTTGATGATAGATGGGATACATCGGCCACCATGGCGTGGCAACTCTGCACAAGTACAAGTACAGTGGTGTCGATAACTCGCTCGTGGCGAAGTACATCTTGAATCCCTTTTGGACCCGATGCGTTACACTCTTCCCTCTTTGGATGCCGTATGAAATAATTTTTTTTTTGTTGGGTTTGTTTGGATTTTTGGTTACCTTATTGATGGTTTATTCTTGTTGTTTTGTGGTGCTTAAGGGACTTGCAGTTGCAGATGCAACTCCCTTATTCCCAGGAAACACCAATTTTGAAAATTGTAATGCACAAGCAGAACAATTCAACAGTGAAATGCCAATTGCCATCCCACCTTATATTGACATCACTTGAGCTTATGGTATTAAAAATTGACTACCATAATAGATAACACTGATAAGTGCACAGTTTCATATTTTGAACTATGTATATCTTGTCTGTGGTTTCTGATATGGTAGTGTTATGCTCTTTAATAGTGTATTTTTATGGACTGATATGTATTTTCTGTATTTTTATGGTGGCATGTTGGGATTCTTCCAGGCCAAATATGGTAAGAACTCGAACAGTGCACCTTGTCAACTTTATTCCTTGAACTTTCTTGCTTTCAGCTGTAAAAAAATGTTATGAATTCTGAATTGATTACTATTATCTTTTCCAGATTACCCTGACAGGATTCACATTTTTATTAATATCGGCACTTTTAGGTTATGTAAGTAGCTATTATCCCTTTCTTAGTTTCACCTTTCTGTAGATTGGACCTCCTTTAAATTGCAGATTTTGACAAGGCTGTAATATATTATATTCAGTTGTATAAGTAAATATCATTTAATGCTGTAACAATAATATGCACATAGATATATTCACCGCGGTTGGATACAGCACCGCCTAGGTGGGTCCACCTTGCTCATGGTTTGCTTCTCTTCTTATACCAGGTTTGTTTTAAAGGCCATTCTTTCAATTGTTGTGTGCAGCTATTGATAAAGGCCCATTTCTTTTTCCTCTTCATTTTATTTTTATTTTTTTGGCTTAATTTCATTAGCCAGAATACTTTATATTTGCCTGGTCTTAAGTTTAAAGATTTGCAAGTATCAATTCCTGTCAAGAAGTGTGCTGTGTACCTTCAGGTTGAAGTTCAAGGGCTGGTAGAAACCTGCTAACCACTGTATTCCTTCTTGCAATGAAACTCGGTTTATGTTGATTTTGTCTATATATTTTTTTTTGCAAAATAATATATGACAGACATTTGATGCTGTTGATGGTAAGCAAGCGAGGCGCACTAACTCATCTAGTCCCCTAGGAGAACTTTTCGACCATGGTACTCTTTTAACATCCCCCCCCCCCCCCCCCCCCCCCCCCCCCACACACACACACACAGACACACAGACACAGTTTTTTCAGTGAGCTTTATCTAGATTATGATTCTAACCTTTCAAAACTTTTATGCTGGCCAGGATGTGATGCCCTTGCATGTGCTGTACGTCCTTATCCTCTTTTGAATTCTGATTTTATTCTGAGGCTCAATTGCATGTGAACTAGTTTCCTGCCCCACCCCAAAGCAACCAAAAAGAAACTACCAACTTGTATTTATATCCATTTAACTTATATAGTTTATAATAGCCGTGAAGCACCATGACATTGTTATTTCGGCTGACTATATATCTTAGAAATGTACATTTAATTAAAATTGCGTGATACAAAAAATGTGGCTTGTCATCATATTATTGAATTTGAATGTCCTAAAAGAAACAGCCAATTGCAATGAAGTAAATAATGAAAGATTATAAATAAAATTTGTTCAAAATGAGCTCTCCTGCTTCAAATCAATTAAGGAGTGCTAGAATATTTATCTTACAAGAACCTTCTACCGAAAGGGTTGTTGGTTTCATTTTTCAAAAATTTGGGGGTGCAGTGGGGTGGAGGGATAGTTAAGTGACTTATTTAACTAATTCAAAATTTAAATGGATTATCAGCAATTAGAGCTTTGATTTATTTCTTTCCTGCAAGTTCTTAATCTAAACTATGAAGTTACTAATTTTAGTTTGAAGCACTGGCATTTGGGAGCTCAATCATGTGTGGAAGATACACATTTATCTTCTGGGTTATTGCCGCCATTCCATTTTATCTGGCTACATGGGAACAGTAAGTGTTTTCGTTATTATTGTTTTCTTGTTTACAACTTGTTATTTTGTTCTCTCTTCGAGTTTCAACTTTCAACACTAGTTTTGGTTACCAAATCTTTCACCAATAATCTGCATCATAAAAGTGTAATTCAAACTTTATAATTTCTGACTATTCACATGTTTTTCTTTCTATGTTTTCCATACTTTCTTTGCTATTGATGCATACTTTGATATTACTATCCAGTTTCTTCACAAACACGCTTATCCTACCAATACTCAATGGACCAACTGAAGGCCTGATGCTGATATATGTCTGCCATTTCTTTACATTTCTCACAGGTACTATCAACCAATGAGTTTCTCTTGAGATGTTTAGTCAGGTTAAGTACCTTTGCAGTACTGGTCTATGCATATTGTTCTTTTTTGTTGTCTTATTCAGCTTAGGTTCCCTAAATTTATGTGAGGTTTTTGGTTGAGTGGACATAGTTAATAGTCTCTTATTAGGTTTGATTAGAACCACCAGAAGCAAACTGATAGCACAGACAAACTTTGTGCTGCGTGTCTTGTCTTTTCTTGGCCTCATCTGTGAAAGTATGATGTTTGCTATTTTGAATTATCGTCTGTTATGGGCTTGATAATTACCTTGTCTTGCTTAGGTGCTGAATGGTGGGCCCAAGGTTTCAGGAAGTCAATACCCTTTTTAAGTTGGATACCATTTGTACCAGGTATTCCACTACTTAGAATGACTAAACATGACAATGTGGTTATAGTGTTTTTCTGTCAGTTATTGCAAATTGCACCAGTAAAATTTTGATCAAATTGACCTGGCATACAATTGGATGACAAGGTCAGCTACATTTGAATTCCCATCATTTTTTTTTTGCTCAAATTTAGTTTAATCCATGCTTAATGCAGAAATTTTGGTAGTGTTTATGGATAAACTTGATTATATGAAACATTGATGACCGTTGCTCATCACGCTAAGCTAGTTAGAAATACGAGCATTAGAAAGCTGTTGAGTGCTAGTCAGGGATACGAGTGCTTGGTGTTTGTGAATTTGATAAAAAAATTTGGTTGCATTTGCAAAAAAAAATTGTTTCTTTTTTTTATGCTTTCACTATTATATATTTTGGTTGGCAATAGACAAAACCTTGGGAAAAAAAATGCGAAAAGGATACCAAACAGAGAACAGAAGAATGCCATCTGTAGTTGATAAGTCAGTGATTAGGAATTGACAAGTTTCAAACTGAACAAGAAAAATAAAATATGAGCACTTGTTTGATATTTTATAATTCTGGATGGTTTTGAACGGTTTCTTTAATGCAAAAATCATTACTATGTAAATTCTTTGAACACACCTATTTCATAATTCTGTCATCTATTTCTAATGTTAAAAAATATTCTAAATGTGTGTTCTACCTCTTCTAGATTACTTTTTCCACAAAAATTCCCTTCTAATTATTGTTGACTCAAAACAAGTCTGTTTCTCTCTTCTTCTTTTTGATTGATTATAGTTGGGTTTTGAGATAAATGAGACAAAATAACATGACAAAGAATTAGTAACAAGTTGATTAGATGATTACTATTGTTTTCTTGTGCTAATATAAAGTTTATATGGGCTGATAAATACCCAGAGTTAATTGTATCAAGTACAAAATAAGATTTGTTTTTTTAGCACCAAGGTCCAAAAGTGCTCGTGTCATTTTTAGACTTGTGGTTACATTCTGCATGTACGGCACAAGAATCCCTTGTTAAGATTGTAGAGAACAATATTTGAGTTTTGTGTTGTTATGCTTTTCACAGCCTGACATTATATTAATTTTTGTTCCAGAAATCCCAGTATTTGGTGTTGTGATAGCTTTCATGATCCTGTTCGCTGTAATCCCCACTATTGCATCCAAGTAAGCTTCCTTTTTGAAAGAGTAACACTCCTGCTATGTTGCATTTGTATGCCCCTTTAGTTGTTTGGTTTCACTTCTTTACAAAATACCCTTGTTATATATGCATTTCATCCCAGTGTTGGTGTTGTAACAAATTATCAGGGTTTGTGTTGTTCTTTTCTTTCATGCAGTATTGGTAATGTACAGAAGGTGGTCGCTGCGAAGAAAGGGAACATGCTGTCAGCATTAGCGATGGTTAGTTTGTATATAAATACTTTATTAAGATGCAGTTTATATCTAAAAAACAGTGTTACACCCAAGATTCAGCCTTTATTTACCATTGTCCAAAATCTGACAAAAATATAGTTTCATTTATTTATAATATAATTTTTTTCTTAACAGCTCCTCCCCTTTAATGCACTCTTGGCTGGTGTTGGTATCTGGTTTGTTGCTCATATCACATGACTGTTTTTCCCTTCCATTTGTATAGTAGAAATATTGAAGCATCTGTTTATTTATTGCTGAAAAAAATACAACTCTTAATGGGCAGGGCATATTTGTCCCCTTCTGACATAACGAAGAACTATCCTCATCTCCTAGTTGTTGGAACTGGTTTTGCTTTTGGATTTCTAGTCGTGAGATACCATCTCTTTCATTACCTTTCTTTCTTCTTACATAAAGATTGCCTTCAATAATTTGTAGTGGGGTTTCCTAACTCTGAATGCTGAATTTGGAATACCTAGTTTTTAGCAGACATCTTGGTGGCCCTTAGAATCAATGAGCTGATTTTATAAATGCATAAGAGTGAGGCTATGGTAATATGCATATTACATGGCGGCTTGCGCTATGGACTCATATCTCCATTTTTAAGGTCCATAGAGTCAATCTGAACCATTCAAAATGATCTTCATATGAAAATATACTTGAAGACAATTTTAAATATTTTAGAATTTTTTTACTATTTTTTTAGATAGGTAGAAAATCACTTGATTTGAAAATTCTGGACAATTTAAAAGCAGTGATTTTTTACCTATCTAAAAAAATAGTAATATTCTAAAATTCTAAAATTTGCTCTCCAAGTACATTTTCATATGGAGGTCATATTTAACAGTTAGGATCACTGTTTGAACTTCGAAAATAGAAATATGGATCCTTAGTACGGGTTAATCTGTAGTATGCATATTACCTTAGCCTCACTCAATGCATAATACCATCTTTGTGAAATTAAATTTATAAGATGTACAGAGACCTGTATACTATTATAAGCATGACTCTTGTTATTATTATTTGACAGGGGAGAATGATACTGGCTCATCTATGTGATGAACCCAAAGGTTTAAAAACTGGAATGTGCATGGTACTCTCTCTTTTAAACTCTTATTGTAGAATTTTCTTATTTGTGCTTGATTTGCAATAGGATTGAACATGTTTACTAAATCTATATCTTTATCAGTCTCTCGTGTTCCTCCCCTTTGCTATTGCCAATGCACTCACTGCAAAACTGAATGAGGGGTATGTTTCTTTTTTCTTGTCTTTTTACTGTGATACAGTTATTTCCATTGTCATTGCATGACAACCTCTTATTGTGAATCTCACAATTTCTTTTGTGTTTCTGTTGTATGCAGTGTGCCTCTAGTAGACGAGTCTCTTGTTCTTCTTTTATATTGTGTTCACACAGGTAAAGCTGTCATTCATTTAGCACTTCCATGAAAAAAAAAACATCATTTAAATGCATATGCCTAATCTTGTATCAGTGCCTTTCACTTGGTTTAAGTTGAAATATTTGATTGTGTTCTTGTTTTGAATACAGTTGGTCTGTACCTATATTTTGCAACATCAGTCATCCATGAAATTAAAAATGCTCTTGGAATCTACTGCTTCAGGTTACTAATATATCTTTTTTGTAGCTCAGACTATTTATTTGAAGAAAAGTATTCCTTTAATTTGAGTTTCTTTTTCTATATATAACAGGATAACCAGGAAGGAGGCTTAGTTTGGTTGACGAATTTTCTCTAGCAGAAATACTTGTGTTTTCCTTGGTGCCTTGGTTGGGCCAAGGTTTAGAAAGTTATCACATATTTTTGGGCATTGATTGTGGCACTTTTTAAGCATATTTCAAACACCGCCAGTGAAAATATATATTTTTCTTTTTTATTATTTTCTTCATACTTTGGGAAATAAATCTGCTGAGATTTCAAAGGATTGCACGGTCCTGCGATTCCAATTCATTCATATATTTTGAGATTTATGTACAAAAACTAATTTCTTTTGAGATTCATGTATTTTAATAAATGAAAAATTGAGATTGGAATTGCAGGACCTTGCGAGGAATCACAACAGATTTATATCTCATACTTTGAGGTCACTGGAATCAAGAGATATTGGACTCATGATTCTTGTTGGAAATTGGATCATCAGCTTATTCTCAAATGAACTACCGTCAAATCTCCTCGTTTTTCACAGGAATTAGTCGGACGAAATTTTCTTGCCAAATCGCGTCAAAAGAAGTCATTTTCTGTCACTGACACTGATCCCATCAGAGAATTTCGAAAAACATCAATTCCATTTCTCCTTTTGAAAGGGGAATAGTGGTTCCGATCAGAACCGAGGTGTCAGAATTTTTGTAGTAGTACTAGGCTATTAGCCGATATCTTTTTTGAAGTAAAGTACACGTGTGCATGTTCGGCAGGCTGGATTTAAATATTATTAATAACCGGTTTTTTAAAAAAAAAATTCAAACCTAACCAAACCGTCCTATTGTGGGGCGGTCTTCTGTCCAGGGCAAAACCACCCCCTCGTGGTGCGGTCTTCTATCCAGGGCAACCATTCAATTTTGTTTATATTGGTGTATGAAAAAAATTCTTCATTGAGATTCATGCATATAAAACTTTGAATTGTTGAGATCAGAATAACAGGACCCTGTTACTCCATTGGAATCACAACAGATTTATTTCCAAGTTGATACGAGATCTACATGCGTCAATGGGCTTAGATTTTTCTCTCCTGATTGTACGGCAGAACAGCCTATCTTGGAAATAAAAAATATGCATAGATCTCATCTTGGTAAAGCATTCCATTTGGAAAATAACCCTATGACAATTTTACACTAAGTAGCAGAAGAGGCAAAATATTAAATATCTATCTACCTCACAAAAAAGAAGTCAATTTTGTAAACCATAAAGGATTAGGTGGACCTTATCCAATAATCAAACTATTGAAAACGTATTTAAGAAAGTTCACTGTTTTGGAGATTGTTTTTCATGCATTCTTTGGGGATACTTTGCAAAACAATGAAAAAACAACCATAACATTTTTTGTTTTCGGATCTTGTACAACTGGGTTGGACAATTTTTAGTCCAAATGAATTACAACCATCAAATGAACCATTTGTTTTGCCAAGAATTTGTCGGAAGTCCCATAATTTTTTTGTCCAAATTGAAAGGTTGGTAATTAGTGTGGATCATTTTTTTCTACTTCCAGATTGTATGAAATCCAATGACTACTAAATTCAATGAATAAATAAACTTGGTGGCCATGGGATTTGAACCCATCACAGAGATGCGTCTCATTAGCCGGGAGAAACGAGGGCTGCATCTCATCAGCGAGAGTCATCCGTAAGAGGTTGGATGAACTCATCACAGAAATGCGCCAAGGGGACTCAATAGGAGGTAGACAATAAGACATGATCAGGTTGTTCGTCGGAGACATGAAAATTTGTTTATTTGTATTAGAAAATCAATGCATGGTTTTGAACCCACGGAGAACCAGGAGAGAGTGTGAGTGCAATGGAGAACCAGGAGAGCGGGGGGGGGGGGGGGGGGGGGGGAGTGTAAGGTGAGATGGAGAAAGCATTTGGTATTTATAAAGAAAGGCCAAAGATTAGGTCCGGACTGTGGATTTTGTAATGTCAAGTCAAACCAAAGCATTAACTACACACAGTGAAGTAATCACTTGGCTAGCAACATAGGGTACGAGAGAAAGAGAAATAAATCCGTTGTGATTCGAATGGACTAACAGGGTCCTGTTATTGCGATCCCAACCATTCAATTTTTTTTAGATTGGTGTATGAAAAAATTATTCATTGAGATTCGTTCATAGAAAACTTTGAATTGTTGAGATCGGAATAACAGGACCCTGTTACTCCATTGGAATCACAGCAGATTTATTTCCAAGTTGATACGAGATCTACATGCATCAATGAGCTTAGGTGGTATGGCAGAGCAGCCTATCTTGGAAATGAAAAATATGCATAGATCTCATCTTGGTAAGGCATTCCATATGGACAATAACCCTATGACAATTTTACATTAAGCAGCGGAAGAGGCAAAATATTAAATATCTATCTACCTCACAAAAAAGAAGTCAATTTTATAAACCATAAAGGGTTAGGTGGACCTTACCCAATAATCAAACTATTGAAAACGTATTTAAGAAAGTTCACTGTTTTGGAGATTGTTTTTCATGCATTCTTTGGGGATACTTTGCAAAAACAATGAAAAAGCAACCATAACATTTTTTGTTTTCGAATCTTGTACAACTAGGTTGGACAATTTTTGGTTCAAATGAATTACAACCATAAGATGAACCATTGTTTAGCCAAGAATTTGTCGGAAGTCCCATAATTTTTTTGTCCAAATTGGAAGGTTGGTAATTAGTGTGGATCATTTTTCCTACTTCCAGATTGTATGAAATTCAATGACTACTAAATTCAATGAATAAATAAACTTGGTTGCCATGGGATTTGAAACCATCACATAGATGCGTCTCATCAACCGGGAGGAACGAGGGCTGCATCTCATCAGTGAGAAGATATTGGTCGTCCGTAAGAGGTTGGATGAACTCATCACAGAAATGCGCCAAGGGGACTCAATAGGAGGTAGACAATAAGATATGATCAGGTTGTTCGTCGGAGACATGAAATTTCGTTTGTTTGTATTAGAAAATCAACGAATGGTTTTGAATCCACGGAGAACCAGGAGAGAGTGTGAGTGCAATGGAGAACCAGGAGAGGGGGGGGAGTGTAAGGTGAGATGGAGAAAACATTTGGTATTTATAACGAAAGGCCAAAGATTAGGTCCGGACTGTGGATTTTGTAATGTCAAGTCAAACCAAAGCATTAATTACACACAGTGAAGTAATCACTTGGCTAGCAACATGGGGTATGAGAGAAAGAGAAATAAATCTGCTGTGATTTGAATGGACTAACAGGGTCCTGTTATTGCGATCCCAACAATTCAATTTTTTTTAGATTGGTGTATGAAAAAATTATTCATTGAGATTCGTGCATAGAAAACTTTGAATTGTTGAGATCGGAATAACAGGACCTTGTTACTCCTTTGGAATCACAGCAGATTTATTTCCAAGTTGATACGAGATCTACATGCGTCAATGAGCTTAGGTGGTACGGCAGAGCAGCCTATCTTGGAAATGAAAAATATGCATAGATCTCATCTTGGCAAGGCATTCCATATGGACAATAACCCTATGACAATTTTACACTAAGCAGCGAAAGAGGCAAAATATTAAATATCTATCTACCTCACAAAAAAGAAGTCAATTTTATAAACCATAAAGGGTTAGGTGGACCTTACCCAATAATCAAACTATTGAAAACGTATTTAAGAAAGTTCACTATTTTGGAGATTGTTTTTCATGCATTCTTTGGAGATACTTTGCAAAACAATGAAAAAGCAACCATAACATTTTTTGTTTTCGGATCTTGTATAACTGGGTTGGACAATTTTTTGTTCAAATGAATTACAACCATAAGATGAACCATTGTTTGGCCAAGAATTTGTCGGAAGTCCCAGAATTTTTTTGTCCAAATTGGAAGATTGGTAATTAGTGTGGATCATTTCTCCTACTTCCAGATTGTATGAAATTCAATGACTACTAAATTCAATGAATAAATAAACTTGGTTGTCATGGGATTTGAACCCATCACATAGATGCGTCTCATCAGCCGGGAGGAACGAGGGCTGCATCTCATCAGTGAGAAGATATTGGTCGTCCGTAAGAGATTGGATGAACTAATCACAGAGATGCGCCAAGGGGGACTCAATAGGAGGTAGACAGTAAGACATGATCAGGTTATTCGTCGGAGACATGAAAGTTCGTTTGTTTGTATTAGAAAATCAATGCATGGTTTTGAACCCACGGAGAACCAGGAGAGAGTGTGATTGGAATGGAGAACCAGGAGAGAGGGGGGGGGGGGGGAGTGTAAGGTGAGATGGAGAAAGCATTTGGTATTTATAAAGAAAGGCCAAGATTAGGTCCGGATTGTGGATTTTGTAATGTCAAGTCAAACCAAAGCATTAATTACACACAGTGAAGTAATCACTTGGCTAGCAACATAGGGTACGAGAGAAAGAGAAATAAATCCGCTGTGATTCGAATGGACTAACAGGGTCCTGTTATTGCGATCCCAACCATTCAATTTTTTTATAATTGGTGTATGAAAAAATTATTCATTGAGATTCAAGAATAGAAAACTTTGAATTGTTGAGATCGGAATAACAGGACCCTGTTACTCCATTGGAATCACAGCAGATTTATTTCCAAGTTGATACGAGATCTACATGCGTCAATGAGCTTAGGTGGTACGGTAGAGCAGCCTATCTTGGAAATGTAAAATATGCATAGATGTCATCTTGGCAAGGCATTCCATATGGACAATAACCCGATGACAATTTTACACTAAGCAGCGGAACAGGCAAAATATTAAATATCTATCTACCTCACAAAAAAGAAGCCAATTTTATAAACCATAAAGGGTTAGGTGGACCTTACCCAATAATCAAACTATTGAAAACATATTTAAGAAAGTTCACTGTTTTGGAGATTGTTTTTCATGCATTCTTTGGAGATACTTTGCAAAACAATGAAAAAGCAACCATAACATTTTTTTGTTTTCGGATCTTGTATAACTGGGTTGGACAATTTTTGGTTCAAATGAATTACAACCATAAGATGAACCATTGTTTAGCCCAGAATTTGTCGGAAGTCCCAGAATTTTTTTGTCCAAATTGGAAGGTTGGTAATTAGTGTGGATCATTTTTCCTACTTCCAGATTGTATGAAATTCAATGACTACTAAATTCAATGAATAAATAAACTTGGTTGCCATGGAATTTGAACCCATCACATATATGCATCTCATCAGCCGAGAGGAACGAGGGCTGCATCTCATCAGTGAGAAGATATTGGTCGTCCGTAAGAGGTTGGATGAACTCATCACAGAGATGCGCCAAGGGGGACTCAATAGGAGGTAGACAGTAAGACATTTTCAGGTTGTTCGTCGGAGACATGAAAGTTCGTTTGTTTGTATTAGAAAATCAATGCATGGTTTTGAACCCACGGAGAACCAGGAGAGAGTGTGAGTGCAATGGAGAACCAGGAGAGAGGGGGGGGGGGAGTGTAAGGTGACATGGAGAAAGCATTTGGTATTTATAAAGAAAGGCCAAAGATTAGGTCCGGACTGTGGATTTTGTAATGTCTAGTCAAACCAAAGCATTAACTACACACAGTGAAGTAATCACTTGGCGAGCAACATAGGGTACGAGAGAAAGAGAAATAAATCCGCTGTGATTTGAATGGACTAACAGGTACCTGTTATTGCGATCCCAACCATTCAATTTTTTTTTAGATTGGTGTATGAAAAATTCTTCATTGAGATTCGTGCATAGAAAACTTTGAATTGTTGAGATCGGAATAACAGGACCCTGTTACTCCATTGGAATCACAGCAGATTTATTTCTAAGTTGATACGAGATCTACAAGCGTCAACGGGCTTAGATTTCTCTCTCCTGATTATACGGCAAAGCAGCCTATCTTGGAAATGAAAAATATGCATAGATCTCATCTTGGGAAGGCATTCCATATGGACAATGACCCTATGACAATTTTACACTAAGCAGCGGAAGAGGCAAAATATTAAATATCTATCTACCTCACAAAAAAGAAGTCAATTTTGTAAACCATAAAGGGTTAGGTGGACCTTACCCAATAATCAAACTATTGAAAACGTATTTAAGAAAGTTCACTGTTTTGGAGATTGTTTTTCATGCATTCTTTGAGGATACTTTGCAAAACAATGAAAAAACAACCATAACATTTTTTGTTTTCGGATCTTGTACAACTGGGTTGGACAATTTTTGGTCCAAATGAATTACAACCATCAGATGAACCATTGTTTTGCCAAGAATTTGTCATAACTCCCATAATTTTTTTGTCCAAATTGGAATGTTGGTAAATAGTGTGGATCATTTTTCTTACTTCGAGATTGTATGAAATCCAATGAATAAATAAACTTGGTTGTCATGGGATTGAACCCAAGTGATGTGGAATAGGAGACAAAAATCTTACCACTACACTACAACTAATTTCATATTATTATGTTGATTATATATTATATATATACTACAAAACAATATTATTTCCAACAAAGATTAGATTTTAATCCGTTTTTTTATACTGGATTTTTTTAATCCGAATGTTTTTTGTATATATGTTTTTTTTTAATAAATATCATACATAAGAAATCACTTCTATAGATAAAAATATTAAAATTGAACGCTTTTCATTTTTTATTTTTAGATGAAAATATTAAGATCTTGAAAATTTTTTTGAGGACATAAGTAAGTAAGATTGAACATTTTTGTTTGCAATTTTATTTCTCATTTTTAGATTAAAAAAAAACGTTACTGTAGCAAACCGCCCTACGGGAGAGCGGTTTGCCCTGGATAGAAGACCGCCCCATGGGGAGGGCGGTTTGCCCTGGTCAGAAGACGGCCCTGGCAGTGGGGCGGTTTGGTTAGGTTTGAAAAACCGGTTATTGATAATATTTAATATTATTTTTTGGTTATTAAAAAAAAACCGGCTGCTTGGTACTTGTCGAGCCTAGCCTTTTCTTTTTGGGAGGGGGATATATTCACAAACGTTTTATATGACAACTGAAAAGAGAAAAGTAAAATTTCAAGTGTTATATATAATTTAGATAGCTGGTGTATCAAATTTGGTGCATTTGAAAATGAGGAGGGATCCAATTACATCTTTTTTTTTGACACATCATGACATTGTTTTTTTATAGGTTAATTTTGCGATTTCAAAATCCAAATAGTCGATCCAAACCGTTCAACATGATTGATATACTAAAATGTGCTTGGAGATCAAATTTTACATTTTTTTGAATTTTTTTACTATTTATTAAGATGGTTACAAAATCGTTATTTTTCAATGGTCCGAAAACAACGATTTTGTAATCATCTTAATAAATAGTAAACAAATTCAAAAAAATGTAAAATTTGATCTCCAAGCACATTTTAGTATATCAATCATGTTGAACGGTTTGGATCGACTATTTGGACTTTGAAAATAGTAGGTGTCAAAATGTGTTAAAAAAAAAGGTGTAACTTGATCCCTCCTCTTTGAAAATATGAGGTTATCGATAAAAGTGCTAATAAAACTGAATTACTCATATTTCGAAATTAATTCAAGTTGATATAACACAAACAATCTAAGATATATATAACATATCTGTCATTTTACTAATCTCAAAAATAGAATTGAGTCAGATGTCCATCGGACTTAAATTTGCATCCGATGGTTCCATGATCATCTGATCCACTTTAAAATTCGTGTCCACGGATACTAACGCGCAGAGATCTTAAAGCACATCGGACAGCTATGGAACCAGTTTGAGTCCGATGGCATCGGACCCAAACTCATCCCGAGTGTCCATCGGAGGGCATATTTGGAATTTCGTTTTTTTAAGGATACGAATAAAATATTTGGTCAGCTGTACAGCTACACTGAGAAATGGAAGCCCCAGGAAAGGAGAGAAGAAGAGGAAAGGCAGCAGTAGTGGGAGGAAGCATAGCCGGGTTGTGCTGCGCGCACGCGCTCATCTCGGCCGGGTGGGATGTCGCCGTGATCGAGAAGTCGACTGCTCCATTAACTCCGTCTCGCAGTCCCACTGGCGCTGGCCTCGGCCTCGACCCTCAGTCTCGGGAGATTCTCGTCCGTTGGATTTCTGATCCGCAACTTCACCAGGCCACCTTCCCGCTCTCCATAGATCTGGTACAAGCTTCATTCTTATTTCCATGTCCTTTCTGTTCTGGTTAATCAATCCTTGCTGTGTTTATGTCATAAAAGGGATTAACAACATTAAAATCAAACTGACATGGTTATACCAAATGACAAACTGTAATTTGTTGGCCTATCATGCTGACCTAATTAGAATTTAAGTTTACCAGAAAGATGATCAATCAGGTATGTTCTTTTTGTGCATACAGCTCTTTGGTCCTATTTTAATGTCTCTTTTATCTTCTGTCTATGCATACTTGTCAAGATATTGCCACATAACTTGAAATGAAAGGAGAAAGGAACCAAAACAATACTACTTTGTATATCTGTACCTATACCATCTTCTTTCCAACGGTACCAAAGGGGCTGGCCAGAATTATGTCAAAAAAGGTCCAATGCTTTGTAATATCCAAAAGCATGGTGTTTAATTTTTCATTTTATCCTGAATTTTTATCATAATTTATTTATTTTCATTTGGATGACATGTATATGTACTGATCTTTGTATTCACCAGAATAGAGCGACTGACAGTGGGGACAAGACAAGCAAAACATTAACAAGAGATGAAAATTTCAATTTTCGAGCTGCCCATTGGGCTGATCTCCACTCCATGTTGTACAAGGGATTGTCACCTGGACTGATATTGTGGGGTCACCAGTTCATCTCCTTTCAAACCTCCAAGGATAAATCCACTGTCGGGATAAAATGTAGAGTTGCCGAGACAGGAGAGATTGTAGAACTTGAGGTGGATTTGCTTGTGGCTGCAGATGGTTGTTTGTCAGCCATTCGCCAGAATTTCCTTCCAAATTTGAAATTGAGGTGTGCACTGTTGAGGCCTAAAACTTTGTCTAGGAAATTTTTCACACGCATATCAAATGCATCAATTATAAATTGGTTTCTCTATGTCATATTGGACAATGCCATAAAATGAAGCTCAATTGGATTGCTTCTACTTCAATGGCAACTTTGGGTTAACTGGAGCCTTATTGCACTGTTGAGGTTTAGTTGGCATTAGTAATGGATACTTACGGACTATGTGTAATTTGGAGTTTAAGGAAATAGTGGGATTATAAGTCGGACCTATTTTTCCCTGGGGGTGGGGGGTTTAGAAACATGTGGACTATTACTACTTAGTTTCACAACAAGTACCTTCACAGGTGAAATTATGCATATTCCCCTACTAAAATATGCAAGTATTACATGTTCTGTGAAAAACACGTCTATTTTTGGTGTTGAATATAGGTGATATTTTATATTTTTCTTTCCTTCTTTTTGCACACATGAGTTGTACTTAAAAATAGTCATAACCTGAATTAGCTTATAAATGCCTGTTGGTGTATGTAGGTATGCCGGCTACTGTGCTTGGAGGGGTGTACTTGACTATTCTGATAAAGAGGACTCAGATTTAATTCTAGGTATGAGAAAAGCATATCCCGAGCTTGGCAACTGCCTCTACTTTGATCTAGCCCACGATACACATGCCGTGCTATATGAGCTGAAGAAAAAAAGGCTCAATTGGATCTGGTATGTCAACCAACCAGAGCCTGAATCAAAGGTGGGTTACCTCTCTGAGTATTGTATATTATTCTTATCTAGAGGAGAATCCATTGCATTCGAAATTCAGTGCTAATCTAAAGCACAGTTTGAAACTTGATGCCTGTCAACAAAGACCCGATATGTTGGAAATTTTCACATCTGTATATATGTATATATTTTATTTCCGAATTAAGGCATGACAGAGCACAACTTTTGGAGGCAATGGATCTCTCTTATTATTGTATCTGATACAGTTCCAATACAGATTACAAATATTGCATTTTTTTTTTACTGCTTAACCGCTTTTAAATGGATGCTAAGTTATCTAAATTCTACATCAATTTACATCAAAAACTTGTGCTATCAAAACACTGGGCAGCCTAAGTAAACATAAAAAGACTTGGTGTTTGAGCTTTCTGGGTACAGGCAGTACAGACTAGAACCAATCCTAATTGGTGTGGTGCCAAATTTTAGTGTTAGCCATTTCATAAACCAAATTGTGCTTCAAATCCTCTCCTGTTATTGTATAGTGTCTTACAATGGTTTGTTTTCATATTACATTAGAAAGATCTACTTGTGACGATTCTGATGAGCTCTTAGCCACCTGACTACTATTTTGGTAATGAGTTATTTTGATGTGATAGTGCAGCCTTGTGCAATTTAATATTGCTACCAGTAAAATTCTGGAAAGAGAACATGCTTAGAAGCTGGTACCTAATCATTGTACAAAATAAAATAATGCCAAAAAAATGTATTCAGGGAAGTTCAGTCACAATGAAAGTGAGCAAAGACGCTCTACACAACATGCACGAAGAAGCCAACAAGGTGTGGGTCCCCCAACTCGCCAGCGTCATGCAGGAGACAACAGATCCTTTCATAAACATCATATATGATAGCGATCCATTACCACGTCTACACTGGCTAGGCAAAATAGTCTTGATAGGAGATGCAGCGCACCCGACCACACCGCATGGATTGCGAAGCACCAACATGTCAGTGGTAGATGCACATGTGCTTGGCAAATGCCTGGAGAGACATGAACTGGAGGATTTGGAGAAGGCATTGGAAGAGTTCCAGGCAATCCGACTTCCTGTTGTTTCAGAACAAGTTCTGTATGCGAGGAAATTGGGTCGTGTTAAGCAGGGTTTGGATTTAATTGGAGATGTGCGACTCGATCAAAGAGGCATGCCTTATTTTGATGGTGCGCCTACTTCTCTTTAAAATTTTATTGGGCCTCTGCAATTCTAAATCATTTTCTAATAAAAGATGTATACCATTCAAAGGTGAATCCATAACTATACGAAAATATCATAACTATAGCTCCAAACTTCAATTTTTTTTAGTATGATGCTCCTGATTTTGTGCAGAGAACTTTTAGGGCAACATGTTGATGTTCTACCTAACACACTTTTGATCTAGTTAGGACATCTGCTTGCAACCTTTTGTTCTGTTTTTTTTTTTAATTCCAAATAGCTGTGCAACATGATGTATGCCCCTTTTTTTTTTTAATTTTTGGCATCGTTGCTTAAGTTGAAAATGCGGAGAAATGCATTTCTATTGGCATATGTTAATTTACAGCTTCACGTCTTGTGTTGCTTAGGTCCATATGTTGGCATGGAAGCACAACACAGGTCAAAGTTTAGTTCCTTAAGGTCATGTTTGGTTGGTTCAAATCCCATGGGAATACAAGGGATTTTGGACTCAGATATTTTCCGAAGTTTGTTGGGTTGGTATTAGTTTAGTATTCATTTATATGTTATTAGTTAAAATTTCTCATTCTTCTTCCCAACTAACATTAAATGCCATCCTGTGTGATCCAAGAATGCCTTCGGATAATTAATAAATACTAAATGAGTCACGGGACGGAGTAAATAAGTGAAAGTGAAATTCCCCCTTTTGTAGTTATATACTTTTTATATAATTAGAAAAGTAAGTATCTGTCTCAAATAATGGATGCTACCGCATAAATATTTATTCACTAAAATTAGAAGACTAATATCTACAATTTGTGAAATTAATGGTATTCTTTCAAGACATTTATTTGGGAAAAATATAATTTCTTCACAATGAAATTATATATTTTTTTTCCTAAATTAATCATTTAATTTAATATCCAAATAATTATATGTATATTTAGCCGGCATTTTTATTCATAACCAAAAAAATAAATAAAATAATATTAATAACCAGACTCCCAAAAAAATTCCATCCATAACCAAACCGCCCCCCGGGGGGGCGGTTTAGTCCCCCCCAACCCGCCCCCCAGTGGGGCGGTTTACCCCCAGACCAACCCGCCCCCTGGGGGGGCGGGTTGCTACAGTGATTTTTTTTTTATTTTTTTTTATTTTAGGATTTGAATTTTCAATTTAAATAATGAATGTATTTATTTGAAATTATAGATATGAAATTAAAAGAAAGGAGAAGTAACATCTCTGATCAGTAATCTATTAGTACCTCCTCAGGGCAAGTGCTTTCATTTGGTCGACTAGATCCTCGCTTTTGATTCACAATCTTTATTTGCTTCACTTCAGTGTTCATTGGCACATTCCTTTAGGAAAAAAATTAATCATAAAGAACACAGAAACACAGACTGAGATTTACTTACTTATGTACACTGAATCTAAAAATGAGAAATAAAATAGTAAAATAAAACCGTTAGATTTAATCTTACTTATTATTTTCTTTATGCACATACAAAACATTAGAATAGTAAACAAAAATGTTCAATCTTACTTACTTATGTCCTCAAATTGTTTTTCAAGATCTTAAAATATATCATTTTTTTTCTATCTTACTTACTTAATAACATTATTTAAAAAAATATATATCATTAATTACTTAATGTTTTTTTTTTTTGGAATCTGAATCTAAAAATGAGAAATAAAATAGCAAAATAAAACTTAGTGTAGCGCATGACTTACACTTAGTTGTGAAACTTAGTCATGTAGGCGCATGACTTACACTTAGTTCTGAATCTAAAAATCGAAGTCATGTAGGCGCTGTTATGTGTAGCGCATGACTTACACTTAGTTGTGAAACTTAGTCAATCACGTAGGCGCTGTCATGTGTAGCGCGTGATTGTGTTAATGAACTATGTCAGAACCTAATGAACTTTGATATAATATTGCATTCATAAAATGTAGGCCAGAAAGGTTAGTGTGGTGGGCAATTCTTCAAGCATGTAGGCGCTGTTATGTGTAGCGCATGCTTGAACTCAATTTTGAAATATGCCGATCACGTAGGCGCTGTTATGTGTAGCACGTGACTTAAAACCAAATATGAGTTTCAGTCGATCGCATAGGCGCTGTCATGTGTAGCGTGTGATCGGATCATGTAGGCGCTGTTATGTGTAGCGTATGATCGAGGCATGGAGCGCTCCGTGTGAATTGCCCATATCATACTATGGTATTACCCTTACCTTTGTAATTACGACTGTATGGCATTTAACACAATTGTTTTGTAAATAAATCATGATTATATGATAGGGTTGCACAACTAAATTGGATTGAACTTTTAAGTCTATTGTACATGAGCATTGCATATTATGATATTTCATTATGCTTGATGGTTATAGTTTATTAATTGTTTCTCTGGCTTGCTGATTTTTTTTTGTGATATTTGATGATTTCTTAAAGTGAACTTATATTTTTGGTTCTTGACTGATTATAGTTGGTAACTGAGATTCTTTGGTCCTTAGAGTATTATTGTACATGGTCTATATTTCTTTTGTGCTCGGTGTTGTTTTCATTTCAGTTGGTCGGATCTGAGGATAACTCGACTGGAACTGAATACCGCACTGAGAGATTTTCAATCTCTCACCCTTCCATTTTGTGGGTTCCAGGTACAAAGCGCAAGACATGCAAATAAGATGTGAAACTCGAAGACTGCAGGACATGCCACAAATTTTTATAGGTGTCGTGGCTCTTGTCTATGTCATTAGTAGTATATGTATATATTTATAAGATTGTGTATTAAAATAAAT
Organism: Carex arenaria; assembly: GCA_964058825.1. Lineage (NCBI taxonomy): Eukaryota > Viridiplantae > Streptophyta > Magnoliopsida > Poales > Cyperaceae > Carex > Carex arenaria. The sequence continues at coordinate 152,259 of CAXKVW010000183.1, read as the reverse complement.
CGCCTTGCGCTGACAGCGCGGCGGGTTGTCAGCCCCACTGTCAGGGTGTGACAATAATATATACATACAATAAAACAGTAGTCTTATAACTTTCAATTCAAATTATTTTAATGCAAAAAACATTAAGTAATTAATGATATATATTTTTTTTAAATAATGTTATTAAGTAAGTAAGATTTAAAAAAAATTGATATATTTTAAGATCTTGAAAACAATTTGAGGACATAAGTAAGTAAGATTGAACATTTTTGTTTGCTATTGTAATGTTTTGTATATGCATAAAGAAAATAATAAGTAATATTAAATCTAACGGTTTTATTTTACTATTTTATTTCTCATTTTTAGATTCAGTGTACATAAGTAAGTAAATCTCAGTCTGTGTTTCTGTGTTCTTTCTGATTAATTTTTTTCCTAAAGGAATGTGCCAATGAACACTGAAGTGAAGCAAATAAAGATTGTGAATAAAAAACAAGGATCTAGTCGACCAAATGAAAGCACTTGTCCTGAGGAGGTACTAATAGATTACTGATCAGAGATGCTACTTCTCTTTTCTTTTAATTTCATATTATTTTTAGTCATTAATTTCATATCTATAATTTCAAACAAATACATTTATTATTTAGATTAAAAATTCAAATCCTAAAAAAAAAAATTAAAAAAAAAATCACTGTAGCAACCCGCCCCCCCGGGGGGGGGGGGGGGTTGGTCTGGGGGTAAACCGCCCTACTGGGGGGTGGGTTGGGGGGGACTAAACCGCCCCCCCCCCCCCCGGGGACGGTTTGGTTATGGATGAAATATTTTTGGGAATCTGGTTATTAATATTATTTTATTTATTTTTTTGGTTATGAATAAAAATGCCGGTATATTTAGCGGTCCAATTCATATAAGAAATAGACGACTATCAAAGTGGTTAAGAAAAACATATTCAATAATGAATTCATTTTATTTGTAAAATTGAGACTAACATTCTGAACACACACACAGAGAAGAGAGAGAGAGAGAGAGAGAGAGAGAGGAGGAATTCACTTATAATATTTATAAGTCACCACAATTCAGTTTTACGTTATTGAAGTCCAAACAATCGATTCAAACCGTTCAGCATGATTTTTATATTAAAATATACTTAGAAATCAAATTTTATATTATTTTGAAGTTTTATATTATTTATTAAGTATTTTACAAAATTGTTGTATTCTAGTGGTCCAAATTTGTCTAAAAACAACAGTTTAAATGGTTTAAAATATTAACTCCAAAAGGTGCTACGGACCTTCTAAAAGGTCGTCGTGGTCAAAAGTGCCAGCGATAAAAAAAATAAAAAAATTTATAAGTTTGATATGAGGTTTAAATGCTTGACTGTTTTAATTGTAGTATGAATTACTTTAAATACTTTAAATGCTTAACTGTTAGTTAAAAGAATTTGGTACTGAAGTAGTCATATGCTTCGCAAATTACCTAATTTTTTTGCATGAAAAAGATTTTCTAACCTGAAAATTGAAAGAAATTTCCAATCTTTTGAAAAAGTGAAATGGACTAGCCAACTAAAATCAAGTAGACAAAGGCAATTTAATCTTATGAGGAACTTAGACTCTGTGACAGATAGTTTGTGTGGGGAGAAGACAAAAGGGTATTTTTTTTCCGAGAGGGTTTTGAGAAAGTTTATTATGTCTCCATATCTATGTACATAATAAGCTAATGAAAAAAGAAAATTTTATCCATACTCGTCTTATCGAATAAGATACGAGGAGGATAAATAGGTAAATGGATATCATTGACGAGAGCAGTTTGGGTCCGATGTCCATCAGACTCAAGCTGAATTCGATGGGTTCCATAACCGTCTGATTCGCTTTAAAATCTGTGTGCATCGCTTTAATATTTGTGCGTGTTCGCTTTAATATTAGTGCGCACTGATCTTAAAGCGAATCAGTATGGAACCCATCAGAGCCAAATTTGAGTCCGATGTCCATCGGACTTAAACTGAGTTCGATGGGTTCCATAACCGTCTGATCCGTTTTAAAATATGTGCGCATCGCTTTAATATCTGTGTGTTCGCTTTAATATTAGTTCGCACTGATCTTAAAACGGATCAAACAGTTGTGAAACCAATCGGAGCCAAATTATGGAGCCAAATTTGAGTCTGATGTCCATCGGACCCAAACTGCTCTCGTCATTGACACCTATAATCAAGAGCATCTTTTTCTTATTAATTAGTTCTAAGGTTCCCTAATCATATGCTTTTAGTTGAGTAGACCCCGCTCACCCACTCCTCTCCCTCTCAAGTGAAACCAGAAACCAAAATCCATGGTTGGTGAATTCCGCTTACCAGCTATACATTCTCTCCATTTATGACCAAATGGAAATTAATAAACATATGTTCCACAACATCACCAGTTGTTCTTATACTGGCGAAAATTTCACCTGACATAGCCTTCAACTTCCATATAACTTTGCTTCCATAAATTTCTTTATGCGAAGCAGTACGTGTAGCACAACTGGTGAAGCACTATCTTCTCTACCGAATTCTCAACAGTTTCTCCACAATTTTCCTCTTCAATTTGAAGTTCTTAGTGACTCCACCATGGGATCGGAGGTCCCACGTTTTTACTGGGGCAACAAACCAGAGGAGGCCGAGTTCTATGCTTCGCAAGGCGTGAAAAACCGACAAGCATTCCATCAAACACCTTACGGACGTCTCTTCACCCAGTCTTTCCACCCGATCAACCGTGAGACCGGCGAAGAGCTCCCAATCAAAGGTACTGTCTATCTAACTCACGGTTACGGGTCTGATTCCGGCTGGCTATTTCAATCCATCGCCATTGCCTACGCAAATTGGGGCTATGCCGCATACTGTGCTGATTTGCTCGGCCATGGTAGATCTGACGGGCTCCGGTGTTACATGGGTGATTTTGAGGCCGTGGCCGGGGCATCTCTCCACTTCTTCCTCTCAGTTCGCAAGGACCCGGTCTATGCAGACTTACCCGCTTTCTTATTCGGAGAGTCGATGGGTGGTGCCGCAACAATGGTAATGTATCTGAGGTCTCCACCCGACACATGGACTGGCTTGATCTTCTCAGCTCCTCTCTTTGTCATGCCTGAAGAAATGAAGCCATCTAAACTTAGACTCTTCCTCTTCGGTTTGTTATTCGGCATGGGCGACACATGGCAAGCCATGCCCGACAAAAAGATGGTAGGGAAGGCGATACGGGATCCCGAAAAGCTCCGCATAATCGCCTCTAACCCGCGTCGCTATACCGAGCCGCCTCGTGTTGGTACAATGCGGGAGCTCGCCAGGATATGCGGGTACATCCAGGAGAGCTTCCCAAAGGTAACCGTACCGTTTTTGACAGTGCATGGTACCGAAGATGGGGTTACAGCACCAGAGGGATCGAAGCTGTTGTATGAAAAGGCAGCAAGTAAAGATAAAAGCTTGATACTGTACGAGGGTTATTACCATTCGCTTCTACAAGGAGAATCGGAGGAGAACAGCAAGAGAGTTCTGACGGATCTGAGAGAATGGATCGATGACAGAACGAAAAGGTACGGTAACGGCGTTAGTAGAGTCGTTAATGTGGATGGACGCGTGGCAGCTTCTGAGGAGGATGCGGCGCAATAAATGGTCAGAGATATATTTGTAATGAAAGTTAGTTAAAATGGCAATTAAATACAGGTGGGTTGTTAATTTGATTACAAGAAAAGAAAATAGTAAGTGGAATATTAGCTGTACTTGTCGAGAGAAATTCGGTTTAGGTTTTTGGTGCGTATTGACATGATATTGTGTAAGCAATAACTCGGAAACGTAGTTATTGCCATATTTTATCCGAAAATACGGATAAGAATAAAGATAAAGATAAAAAAAAAAAAATTCTTAGTTTATCAGATATGGATAAGAATAATGATTTTTTTTTGTTATCTTATCCATAAAATAATTTTAAAAAATAGAATAATATATATAGATATATATTTGTACGAAGATGATGCATGATAAAATAAAGTTTTGTACTTTATTAAATTAGCTGTATTCATCATTATTACTTTCCTTTTTTTTCTTGTTTTAAAAAACATTTTATTAAAAGTATAAATCGAAATGTCAATGACATTTTTTTATCTGTTTACTCGACTAGTACTGTATTTGAAAAGACAATTAATGATAAATATTTTTTTTCATTATCATAACGGGTACAGATATGAAAATATTGTACCCGTTGACACCCCTGCAGTGGACGAATCGCAAAAGAATAACCTTGATTTTAATGTGTTATTGAAAAAGAAAATTCTTAATTTATCATAATTTGAAATTTTTTGTAGGTGAAAGGGTTTGTATTGGCGTATATTATTTCTTTAAACTAAAATTTAGTACTTTATACGATGAAATTACCGACCATAATTTCATTACTTATTTTGTAACGGCGCAATGATGTCCTGATCAATCCATAACTGTCCAAACTTAATGACAATATACCCACAACAATATATTGTATAAATTATTCTATTATTTTTGCAAGAGTAGATTGTGGGGACTTAAAGAAGATAAAAACTATTCTATTATCTTGATAGTCATTTTTAAATTAATTTAAATAAATTAAAAAATTAGCAAATATATAAGTGGATATATAGATAACCAGACCTACAATTAAATTTCATGTAACATGAATTTAATTTAATTTAATTGGTTATAAATCAATGATCCTCAATTTCAAATAACGTAGAGTTCACAACACTGGAGGAATGATAGATGTACTATATTATAGATATACATATTTTTAAAATAAATTAAGATTTTTCACAATTAATTTTACGATACAACCGAACACTCATTGAGTATATTTTCATAACTATTTTCATACATGCCCGTGAGTATGGGCTCTCATAAATTAATTACTGGATTCCCAAACCAGTTAGATTACATCCCATATAATCTTGTAATAACCAAACATATTATAAAAGTGCTGCAAAATTTGGTTTTACTTTTAGGGAACCGAATCTCCTGCTCACCTGTTGACAGAAAATTTCTGCTTCTAAAGTCACTGACACGTGAGTCCAAAATGAACCCGGAGCAAAATTATATTTAATATTTAAATGTTAAAATTCAGCTCGAACTCACGTATCAGTGATTTTAGGGTAGGCATATTGACACCACAAACATTTATATTAACACAACATCTTTAATAAAATTTAATGTAGAGACAATTTTGACCCTCTTTAAATGCTTTGCCAATTACCATATTTTTCTATAATGTAATTAATATCTTGATCATGTATTAAATTATTTGATTTCTATAATTGCTAGATTTTTATTACCATATTTTCCATTTTCCATTATTTGATCATGTATTAAATTATCCCGATCAGCAACATTACTGGAGAAAATAAATTAATGAGCTATGATCAATTTGGATGGACTTTTTTTCAATATGATATTGAGAATTTTTGGAATATTTTATAAATTTAAGTTTAATGCAAACAATTTATTAGTTTTAGCATGCATGATTGATGTAATTTTTTTATTGTGGTGTTTTGTTGTACTTTTAATTTATTATTTTAATCATAAGTTGAAAGTTATCATTAATCATAATAATTTAAATTCAATATATTTTAAAATTAGTAATCATATTGTTTTTTAGTGATTTTTTGCGCAAACAAATGGATTAATGTTAAGTGACAAAACAATTTTTTTTATAGTAGATTGTGAAAAAAAATTGTGAAGTTGGATAAAATAAATCAATATACATAATGAATCAATATACATAATGATGACAGATTTTAAAAATATAATATAATCATTCATTGTTGTAGTTCTCTTAAAAAAATCTGAAATATTCAATTAATGAAAACAAATAAAGAATATTTATTATATTAATCTAACTTTCAAGGAAATAAATCATATAATAGCATCAGAGAAACAAATTTTGATAAAATATAACTTTTAAGGAAAAAATAATGGTGTAATAGAGGGAGAGAGAATCAGTTTTTAAAGGAATCAATTAATGAAGGGCAAAATTGTCTATATTATAAAATATATTGATATGTTGTGTTAATAAATTTTGTTGTTGTTTTAATATCATCACCCGTGATTTTATGGGCAGAAATTTTCTGCTCATTAAGAAACAGGTGATCCAGTTCCACTTTTAAGTCTGATTGGAAAATCTTCCCAAGTCAATCTTGGTAAGAATTTTTTTCAAAATTACGCCTAAAATCATGATCTTGGAAAATCTTCCCAAGTCAATCTTGGTAAGAATTCTTTTCAAAATTACGCCTAAAATCGTGATCGGATGCGGTACAGTAGTTCCCATCAATTCAGACGATTTGTGACAAGAGTCACAAGACAGTAAACGATAAGAATTTGAAACACGGATATATATTGTCGTGCGAGTCCTTTTAAATAGGATATTTTGTTTGTATATATAGAATTGTGTTGGCAACCAGGTTAAGCAGTCCTTTTCTCCTGTTATATATTCTTGCGTGCTGATAAAACAAGAGAGGATTAATAGTGACCTTAGAAATAGGCTGGTGGTATTCTATTATTATATTTGGATGATACAAGAATAGAGATTATTTTAGAATAGAAGCTATTTAAAATTGTAATATTTTTTTTCTAAATGTTGAAATGTTGAAACAATATTTTTGCTATTCGGAATAGCTAGAATAACTGCTACTTTTTATTCTTTGTAAATGTTGAAATAACTATTATTCGGAAGTGTAAAGAGAGAGAAAAAAATGTTTTTTTTCTCAGATTTCTTTCAACACAGTCTCGAAATGACAAATTTAATACTACTTCTGCTATCTTAACGTCATGACAATTTATTTGAGATCCCACCTGTCTATTTTTCTTCTTAATTAGCACATTGTTAATATTATTCTTTATTGATTACAGCTATTGATCACTATTCCACATGTATAATCCAAACAATATTTTTACTAATCCGAATAGCATTATTTTCACACTAATATAAAAATCACTATTTATTTTCTATTCTCATTTACTATTTTTAAATTTTACTATCCAAACGTAACCTAAAGAGATGTCAAAATTGTAAAAATGGACATGGGCTGGATTCTAAAATCTTGCCTTAAAAGAACAACAGTCATGCACAGTTCAATGAAAGAGAAATCAAACTAACTAGAAAGATGGAGACTAATATTGCTTAATTAAAAAAAACAGGTATTGATTTGATTGGATAGGTTTATTAACCTTTCCTTAGGTTAGTTGGGTTGGTTTTGAATTTGATTTTTCAACTTCCAAAAATACAAAAATCTGTTCGGAAACTTTTTTTTTTTTTTAGCTTCCTCACTTGCTTAGTTTTTTTTAACATTGATTAGGGTATGTTTAGTTGCAAAACAAAAATAGCTAAAATAGTCAAATCAAAAATAGTTATTGTTTGTCTTCTTAGAATAACCAATTCTCAAATTCTTAGGAATACCCTATTCTAATAGATTTGAATTCACTATTCTAGCTATTCTAATATAACCAAATAATGAATAGGTTATTCCGAATAGTCTAATCTCAAGAATAGCTTATTCTCAATCCAACCACACAAACTCTTAGTAATGATAAACATAAGTTTTTTTTACCTTCTTTTTGTGTGAAATTTTAATTCACATCTGAGTCTTGAGACCCCCTCTATTGGATCAAGTCTTCTTGAGACAACCAAACATGACTTTCTTAGCATAAATTAAAATTTAATTCTTGTCTTGTTGCCGAACAACAAAACAATTATTAGTAGATAAACTAATTAAGCTTAGAATGATCTTATTTGTCTAACTGTTAGTCCAATTATACATCCTGACTGCATTTTTATTAATTCAACATAGCAGATGTGGATTGGTTGACACATTCTATCATAGTAGGTGGTATATATGGGGTCATCCAATAATTCATCAGAGTTGCTAAGACGTTTCTTTTAAGAGAGAAGAAGCAACTGTGTCGTGCTGGATAAATTATACTATCTACAAAAAAAAAAAAGAGGGATCAAATGCTTCGTTGCTTCATGCTTTAATCATATTTCAATATCTTTATCTTTATCTTTAATTTCAGAGTTGAAAAAAAAGTTCTGAACTGCTCAACATGATATTCACGTTAAAATGTGCTTAGTGATCAAATTTTATATTTTTTTGGAAACTTTTTACTATTTTTTAAGATAGGTACAAAATCAATGTTTTTCAGAAATTGTCGATCATAAAAAACAATGATTTAGTACATATCTTAAAAACAGTAAAAAATTTCTAAAAATATATAAAATTTGATCTCTAAGCATATTTTAATGTGAATATCATATTGAGCGGTTCAAATCTTTTATTTGAATTTTAAAATCGAAAAATAAAGATATTAAAGTATGGTTGAGGTATGAAACAATTAATAGAGCATTTAAGCCCTCCTTCAAAAAGCCTACAAAAAAAACACTAATATGCATTTGGATGAATCAAGAATAGAGCAAGAATAGAGCTAATCTCAATTTTGAGAATAGTAACTAATATAATATTTTGTAGGAATAGTAGAATAGTGAGAAAACCCACAAAAAAACAAACAAAGAATATGAACTATTCGCTAATTCAAACACACCCAAATGCAGAATAGTAGCTCAGAATAGAGCTAATTCGGATTAGTGACTATTCTTCACCCATCCAAACGGAGGTCAGTATGCACCTATTTCCAATATACACACTACTTAGACAAAATTGAGGTGAGATATGATCTTATAATTGTTCTAAATATTAATTAAGTATATTATTATAATTTTTTATGGAAATATATAGAAATAAAAGTATACTTAAAAAAATATATAGAATGAGCCTCCAATTCTTTTGCAGATAGTTTCAAGAGACCGTATATCAATTTCGTGACAATTAAAAAATCAACTAGTTATTGAACAAACAAAATTGATAAAGTGTTCGTTTTTGTTGACATATGGTAATGGTCAAATAATCATCACGTCGCAATGAATTTAATGAACGACCTTTTTAATATTATAGAGAATAAGATAATAATATACAATAATTTTTAGTTTTTATTTAGTATATAATACAAGTTAAATCTCCAAATTATTGTATCCTAAAATTTAAATGTAGTAGAAGGACTCTATCTATTTTCTTAAAACAATTTATATTTATATTTTAATAAAGAACATAGGAAAAAAAAACATGATGTACAGGAAGTGACAAGAAATTGATGATTTTTTTTTATTTAGTAATTATAACCCGTTTATTAACCAAAGCAGCCAATTCGGGCGAAATTTTTTAAAAATAGCCTCCACCGGGTTCCGAAACCGGTGGAGCTTTTTCGGACCTTCCTACACCGGATTGGGCATCCGGTGGAGCCAATTTGTTACACCGGTTCCCCATTATGTGGCGCGGCCACAGAAAATAAAAAAAACTACTCCACCGGTTCCCCAAACCGGTGGAGGCTTGTTTTAAAAATCCTTCCACGCGAGACCTCTCTGTCTGTCTCTATTCCTTCTTCTTCTCTCCACCGGATTTCTTCCTTCTTCAAAACCGAACTCCACTATTTTTTTTTATTCTTTCCAAATACTCCATCATTTTTTCATTCAATTGTTTCAAAATTCTCAGATTGTCCAAGAGAATTGGAAACTCTTTCGATCTACGATTTTAACGAGGTAAAAATCTGATTTTTTCTATATTTTTTAATTTTGGCCGAATTAAATTAAATAACTCATTTAATTGAATTTGTTTAGTATATTTAGTATTTTTTTGTGTAATTTAGTGTTGAATTAGCAATTGGCTTCAATTTAGTGTAATTGTAGTATTAATTTGTATAATTTAGTGTAATTTGTGTTATGTAGTATAATTAGTTTAATTTGTGTAATAGAGTTAAATTTAGTGTAATTTGTGTTATGTAGTATAATTAGTTTAATTTGTGTAATTTAGTATAAATTTGTGTAATTTGTGTTATGTAGTATAATTTGTGTTATGTAGTTTAATTTGTGTAATTTGTAATTTAGTATAATGTAGTATAAATTTGTGTATTTTAGTGTTATGTAGTATAATTTGTGTAAAATTAGATAAATGTGAAGTTTATTATTTGGTATAATATAGTATAAATTTGTGTATGGTTAAAATCAAAAATTTTAATAATATGTAGTTCAATGGTATGGTGTGTAGTTAATTTAGGTCGGACTTACATATAGTTAAATTTTCTAACATGGTGAATGGATAATCCGAATTATCCGGAGCTGTTGAAATTACCACCACAGTATCACAGAGCATGGACAGTTCGTGATACGGTAATTTTTGTTAAATTTATTAATTATTTGTTTGAAATAAACATTATATGAAGTATTTGAAGGAGTTATAATGGTTTAATTTTTTTTGGCAGCCTAATGTAAAACCACTCCAGTTAAATAGGCATCGTCCTACTATTGCTTACAACAGTCGGATGGACGATGCTTTGAAGAATTTAGGATTATACCAAATTGCTCGTCTTAATGATTGCAAACTTGATCCGTATTTGATTACTGCTCTGGTTGAGAGGTGGAGGCCGGAGACAAATACATTTCATCTACCAGTCGGTGAAGTAACAATAACGTTGGAAGATGTTGCATGTTTATGGTGCTTACCGATTAAGGGTAATTAACTATTTAAAATTATTTATCGGTTATTTTAATTAATTATTTTAAGAAATAAATTGTTGATTGTATAATTCTTTTAATTGGCAGGCTACCCAATTACTGGCACTAGCGATACCGATTGGAACCCATAATTAGAGTATGATCTAGGAGCTGATCCTACGGATTTTTATAATGACCTGGAGACGACAATGCCATATAAACATAGGTGGTATGATCCTAACACAGATAAAGCGCGATTGGCCATCTCTAGTTATTCGCTTAAACTGAAATGGTTGCGGACCAAATTTGTGCATCCACTAGTAGCTGGAGACGATGATGAGAGAGTTGCACAGTACACCCGAGGATTTTGTATGGATATATTCGGGTCAGTTATGTTTCCAGATTCGAGTGCAGACGGGGTCCCTGCGATGTACTTGCAATTCCTGAGTGATCTGTAGACTCGAGTAGAATACAATTGGGGAGGTGCTGTACTTGCACATCTTTATCGAGAGTTGTCACATGCTTGTCTCGCGGGGGTGGAGACGATAGCGGGGCCACTTATGCTGTTACAGATGTGGTCATGGACTCAATTTAGTATTGGTCGACCTTTACCCCGAAATGAGCCACCTCCCTTCGGAGGCAACGACCTGGATACGAGGAATGCATTCGGTGTGAAGTGGACCACTCACCATGTGTGGACAACAAACCCTCACTTAGGTAAAAAAAATTAATTGTGGTTTATAATGCGAGCACAGTACGATTAAATTACAATACCTCTTTTTTTATAACCTTCCGTGTGCAGCATTGTGGCAGAGCAAAAATGGCTCCACCGGATGCCCAATTCGGTGTAGGCCGGCCCAACCTTGCTCCACCGGATGCCCAATCCGGTGGAGGCTATTTTTCGAACTTTTTCGTAGCATTGGCTGGTTTATTTGATTTTTAAGTTATAATTTCTAAAAAAAAAAAAAAATCGAAATTGATCATGCGATGGAGAGAAAGGTGAAGGTGAAAAAAATGAAAAAAATAATATAGAATAATATGATTAATATCTCCTTTTTAGCTCATCCTCTGGTCCGCGACAACAATAGAGAAATGTTGTATTATGATCCATACTAATTATATAGTCATTTTTTCTAATTCTGCACTCGTTCTTACATCAATCTTTATAAATATAAATACTTGAAAAATAAGATATTAATACTTTGATGATGAGTAACTTGTTATGATCATTCATTTTTCAATCCTACAATAGTTCTTGCGCAACCTTCCTTGAATGAAGTAGTGCGAACCCCTTATCCCCGCGTAAACTTTCTCCAATCATTCTCACGTCAACATTCATTTAAAACAAACAATTACTCTCATAGGAATAAATACTTTGATGTATAGGTATAAATACTTAAAAAATAAAATATTAATACTTGATGTGTAACTTGATATGATCGAACACTAGAAAATTAAACTTTATACAATATATATAAATATAAATACCTTAGTGCATATGTATATATACTTACAATACTTGATATCAAGGTTCTAAATAGCGATTATAGCGTTATAGCTTTTAAGGTCCAAAAAAATTATTGCGCAGCTATAACGCAACCATAGCTAGCTATTTATAATTCTTATAAAAGAAAAGCGGTTAATAGCGTTATAGCTTTTGATGTCTGAAAAAGCTATAACTAGCTATTTAGAATCCTGCTTGATATTAATACTTTCAAACTTCATCCAGAGCCATATGTAAAAAAAAAAAAAAATCAAGTTTTGCATCCCCTAAATAGTTATAGCAATATTAATATTTTTAGAAATGTATATGATCTCCCCCCCCCCCCCCCCCCCATTTAATTTGAGTGGCCTCCAACATATATTTATGATACGGGAACATTTAAGAGATTTGATTGAAGAGACAATTATTTACAAAAGAAAATGATCCCTGCCGATTCAAACTAGTTAAATATTTGAATTGGTAAAATTTTAACCAATAATACTCTTTTTAGGCTCTCTTTTTTTCAAAAAAAATATTTTCTATAGCAAATACCCAAGTCTGAATTCTTTCAACGTGCGGAAATGTCGTAAAAGTCCATCATACACATGTTACATCTCATAACATCTGTTATGAATTCGAGTTAAATATATAAGTTATTGGACAGCTGAAAATGCGCATTTTAACTTCTTTTTAAATCGTGGATCGCATCTTAACTTGTATATATATATTCTTTATGAAAAATTTCATGGGTAGCGTATATATACGAGTCCATATTGGAAAAGCGCGGAGTTCGAATCCGCTCCGTTTACACCCCTATTTCTTAGAATTTTGACATATATTTCTTATAACTTTGTCTCTATTACGTTATAAAATTTAACGATTTGTAACAGTACTCAGTACTCAGTTTATAAATTATTATTAGAAGTTACAACCCAAGATTCATAGTATTCTACGGCGGCTTGCAGTACTAATTTCTAATTAATTTATTTATGAAAAGATGTACCCACTTTAAAGCGGGTGCGAATCCTCTGAGATATCTCTATTTTTGCGTGACCGACATGTCCGGTGCCTATTCGGGGAACGGTAGGGGGCCAGTATTATTTGAGCTTTGAGATTTGTGCAGAATATATTTGAACGATTGAGATATTCCAAAAAGTCACGCAAAGTTTGAGATATCTCAGAGGATGAGAATTCCTTTAAAACTCAATATTTAAGGTATCTTCGTACGCCCCTGTAGAAACTGGAGGCTTGTACAGTTGTACTAATTAACTACTACTATATATATTTTCTATTTTGGCTCTTTGGGAGCATGACATGTGTTAGGCGAAGATCATTAATTTAAATTTTGATTCTCTCGAGATAACATGGCCAGTTAAAACCTTAACCCATAAAATATTCATTTAGGTGCACCTTCATTAAACGTAGAATATGAATAAGTTAATATTTAATAAGCATAAATAAAATTAATTTTAAATGAGTATGAAAATGAAAATAATTCCATCCTATATATCCCTGCCGGATCCATTGGCATCTATATTGTTAATTTAAGTATTATCAGTATTAGCCGTATTGCTCTGTAAAGACAAGTCGATAATAAATTAATAATGCATGACTCAATACTCATACAGCATGACTGCATGAGGCAGGTTGGAATTAATGTTTAGTTGCTAATTATCATCCATCACAGACGCGTTTCTCAACATAATATATCTTTTCTTTGAAATTATTAATTGGTCAATTATTTCTTTGCTTATCCGTTTTGCAGCCCCTTTAGACTCGGTGCATCTTTTTACAACGGATTTGGTGGTGGCACGATGAGCATGATATTGATTATAGTTGTCTTATCTCCATCAAGATTTGTACGAATTTGATTGTGATCTTAAAGCTACAAGTATCAAGTTTGATGTAGATCTTAAAGCATGATATTGATTATAGTTGTCTTATCTACGTCAAGATTTATACCAATTTTATTTGTGTGATCTTAAAGTTATGAGTACAAAGTTTGATGTAGATCGAACGGTTCGATGGATTATCGGATCAGATTTGATTTGATGTATACTGGCCTTGATTCCTTTTCACACCAACCAGGATTATCCTCCAAGGTACTGTAGAGGATCTTCCTCACTTTACAGTTTGAGATTAAATCTCAGTCGATTTGAAATTCGGACTAGTTCAGGAGCAGTATTATTGGACTTTGAGATTCATGCTAAGCAAGGGCGGATCTAGAGCTTAGCCAAAGGTGGCTAAGCCACTCCGATGATTTGAAAATTTTAATTATTTGTATATAAATTTAATTGAATTTTTTCTTTTAACTTTTTATATAGTCTAGCCACTCTCAATAAGTATCAAATATTTAGTTGTAGCCTAGTGGTTAAACCTTTATTTGGTGATTGAGAGTTCTTGAGTTCAAATTCCACTCATTACAATTTTGCATTTTAATTTTCACCCACTTTTATCAAAATTTTCTAGTTCCGTCTCTGATGCGAAGTTAAAAAGAATGGTCCAGATCCAATAATTGTAAAAAATTCTCTTTGGATGTGAATTCCACCATCCAAGGTTAACCTTTTCATTTAATCAGCATTGGCCATGTGAACAACCTAACAATGCCATTATTAGAAGTTGAAAAATATATAAAAAAAAGATGCCCAAACAATATTAAACATCCATTAATTGCCAACAAGGCATGGATGCGACTGGTCATATTTTATGTTTTATGTTGGTTCTAGGTATGAGCAGAGACCGAAGGCAGTACAAGGCAGAGAGGTAGCTAGAGGTGTTTAAACGGTTCAATTTGTTTGGTTTTAAACCGAATCGAATTTTTTTGGTTTAAATAGTTTGGTTTTTTTGGTTTAAATAGATTAGTTTGGTTGAATTTTTGAATTATTTCGGTTTAAATGGATCGGTTCGGTTTAGACTTTTTAAAACCGACTAAACCGAACAGACCGACTTATATTGATTCAAGTATGGTTTATATTTTGTTTGGTTCAATCATTGTTTTTTTTCTTTCATTTTAGTTTTAAATATTTTAGAACATCAACATATTTTACATAGAATTGCTAAATAACTTGTATACGAACATGTGTAATTTTCGTTAATAACGACACTCAATTAGTTTATTTTGGTTTGAATCGAATAAACCGAAAATTATTTTGGTTTGTTCAGTTTGGTTTTTAATTGGTTTATAAGTTTAATCAGTTCAATTCAGTTCTATTTTTGAAAACTAAAATAAAATTAGTTATTTTAGTTCGGTTTTAACCGAACCTTTTGAAAACCCCTTGAGATAGCTAAGTAAATCTCAAAAGTTTTTATTTATTTTTAAAATAGGTATACAGAAATTTTAGATATTTTATATGTACTAACCAGCCATAATACAAAGTAACATGTTCCATCTGTGCATTGGTTTTCCAACTTATCATATCACGAGAGCATTTGACTTGGAAAGTTATTAAATATGGAAAAGTACAAAATAAATTACTGAAATTTAGAATGCACAGTTACCCAAAAAAAATAAAAGTTGCTGAAATTTAGAATGCACGGTTAGAATTTATTTATTTTTAAATATATCCTTAGGCTAGGCCTTTTTTTTACGAAGAAACTTCTAAATTTAAAATAAGGGGAAAAATAGAAAAACTTTCTTTTCTTTCACAATTGAAAATTAAAAAATTTTAAATAAGGAAGCCACAAATTCTCTAACCGTGCATTCTAAATAAAAAAAAAACTTTCTTTGCTTTCTAATAACCTTGCATCTAAATTTGAAAAAACTTCTTTTCTACTAACTTTTTCAATTTAGAAATTTAGAAGCAAAGAAAAAGAAAAGGAAAGCCATGAATTAAAAAGCAGAAAATAGTGAACTATAGAAAAATTTAAAATAAGGAAGGTACATAAAGAGTAAAACTACAGTGTTTCTAAGTTCACCAAATCTCTTTGTAAACTCAACTCTAAAATATATCAGATTGATTTCAAACGACGAATCCAAACTGTTGAAATCATTTTTTCTTACGAGTGATGTATCTACATGCAAAAATTTTAAACTTTTGAATTAATTTAATGTAAAGTCGAGCAGTCAAAATTAGAAGGTTTATAAATTAATTTTAATGCATTCAATTTTTGAACGTTTTTTTTACCACTTGACTCTATACAAAATTAAATTTAAATTTAAATCTTTTTACATATAGACGCATCACTCGTAAGGTAGAAGGATTTCAACTGTTTGGATTCGTCTTTTATTGTAAATCTGATAGATTTTAGAGTTGAATTCACAAAGAAGATTGATGAACTTAGGAACACCCTAGTTTACTTAGTATATGAATATATTATGTTTTTTTTTTTGTTGGTGTTAGTTATTTATTGCAACTTTTATAAAATCAAGTAGTGAAAAAACATATTATTTCCTGTTATATAGATTTTGATTTTAATTTAATTTATTTTAAATATATGATATTTAATTAGTTAGCCCTTGGTATATTCAAAGTCAAATATGAGTGATATTCATGTTAAATACAAAATATTATAAAATATTATAGTTCGATTTTGTAATCATACATTAACAACGGTCGGAAGTTTTTTGAGGTAAAAATAATAATATGACACCAGATCTAACACATCGGAACATTGACGACAAAAAAAGGTAGTACTAAATTTTGTGTGCGACTTGATCAAATCATATGACTTAGCCTCCGCATTAATCAATTATTATATATCCTTTTCAATGATAATTATCTTAATCAATTTGTAATTAATAAATAGGGAGAATTTCATGCATATAACCTTCGAAAATTTTGAAATTACGTATTCCCTCTCTCTAAATTCATAATATTGTATTTTACCCTTCTAAATTTAAAAAACTCGCAAAGTTATTAATTTTATTGTATTTTCTATTAAAGCTAATTTTAAATTTATAAAGTGAATTTTCGAAGTGAATACTTTATCAGTAATTAATAATATCGAGTTTATCAGTAATTAATAACTTCAAATTCATAATATCGTATCCATTAACGGAATCAAATCTTTGTTCTTCTGTGAACAAAAAATTCTTACTTCTAAAATTACTGACACGTAAATTCAAATAAGATACAGAGCAAAACTATATCCAAAATCAAAATCTTTCTCGGATTCATGTCTCAGTTACTTTAGGCAGGAGTTAGGTGATCCGATTACCCCCGTTGACACCCTTCACCAATATTCTGTTCATGCATGCCCACTTTCTTTCTTTCTTTCCGCCAATAGACTTTCCCCAAAAAAAAGAAAATATATATTAAAACCTGCCTTTTTTTTCTCTCTCCAGAAGCACTGAACTTTTGCCATTTCTTTATAAACAAAAGCCTTCCATCCTTACCTCACATCGTCTCTTACAACAAGCAATCAGACTCGCCACCTAATTCTCAAGCCTCTCACACGCCACTGTTTCTCAACTCCTTGATTGCAATTTAAGTTTCATTGTTTGAAAAATGGTCTCGCCTGTACCTTCATCACCTCTTTTTTTCTGGGGAGATCAACCGGAGGCCGAGTTCTACGCTTCTCAAGGCATAAAACACCATGAATCTTTCTTCCAATCCTCTTACGGTCGCATCTTCACGCAATCCTTCCACCCGATTGATCAGGAAACGGGTGAAGATGTCCCGATCAAAGGTGTTATTTTCATGACCCACGGTTACGGCTCTGACACCGGTTGGTTGTTTCAGACCACGGCCATAGCATATGCCACGTGGGGGTATGCAGTATATTGTGCCGACCTTCTAGGCCACGGCAGATCCGACGGTATCAACGGTTACATAGGCGACTTTGAGGCCGCAGCTGGTGCTTCACTGTCTTTCTTCCTCTCGGTGCGCAAAGACCCGGTGTATGCTGATTTGCCGGCCTTTTTGTTCGGTGAGTCAATGGGTGGTGCTGCGACTATGATGATGTACTTGCGGTCCCCGCCTGATGTGTGGACGGGTGTGATTCTCTCGGCCCCGCTTTTCATCATTCCGGAAGACATGAAGCCGTCTAAAGTGAGACTGTTTGTGTTCGGTTTGCTGTTGGGTATTGCCGAAACATGGCAAGCGATGCCCGACAAGAAGATGGTTAGGAATTCAATCCGTGACCCTGAGAAGCTCCGCATCATGCTTGCCAATCCAAGACGGTACATCGGCCCGCCCCGTGTCGGTACAATGCGGGAAATCGCACGTGTTACTGATTATTTGCAAACCAGCTTCACGACCGTTACCGTGCCATTCTTGGCTGTGCACGGTACAGCCGATGGAATCACAGCACCGGAGGGGTCGAAAATGTTGTACGAAAATGCGAAGAGTAAAGATAAGAGTCTGATTCTGTACGACGGTTTCTACCACTCGCTGATACAAGGCGAATCCGAGGAGAACAGCAAGAAGGTTTTAGCAGATATGAAGGAATGGATCGATGAGCGTGTGAACCGGTACGGATGCGGTATAACAAAAACCGTCAAGGCGGAGGAAATCGGGGTGGCCACAGTGCCTGTCTCCGGCGAGGAGTAGTAAATAAATAAGACCGTGGAGGAATCAGTTAAATATATGTATATTTTTTTTTTATCTGGGTTTTAGAATTAGAATTAAACTTGAGTTGTTTCATAAAATTTTCTTCTTTGTACAGGCTGGGCCAATGTGGTTTTCTAATCCGATATAAATACATGCAATTTGTAGAGCGGTTGGTTTTTTGTTTTGTTTTTTAAACTGTGATAGTCACTATCAGATTAAATGATATCATTAAATAGTAAATACATCACACAGTTTTAGAGCGGTTGGTGGTCACCACCAGAAATTTAAGGTCAACTTTCTTATTAAATAGCAATAGGGATTTTAAGGAAAAATAAATAAGTTGGTCGCGGATAGAAGTTACTGCTGCAAACGAATCAAACCAAATCAAATTTACTCCATTTTGAATTTGGTTTGAGTTAATTTCAAACGAACTCAATTTCGAATCGAATTTTTTACGAACTCAATTTTGAATTTTTTACGAATTTTTTTACAGTAAGAAAGAGTGATCGTAGTCGCCGAGAGCGAGAGGTTAAAGTCAGCTAGGGTTTCAGAATTGAGAGCAAGAGTTACGACTTACGAGTTATGACTTATGGCTGGACGGTCTTATGTTTTAACTTTTAAATCATCAACGGAAATTAATGATTCACATCACTTTGAGATTCGAACTAGAATAGTTTGTGAACCTATTTCGAACGAACCAGGTTCAGTTTGAATTTGATTTGAACGAACTCAATTTCAAATTGAACTTTACAATTTTTTTCAAATCAAACTCGAATTAAATCACGAACTACAAATTTTTCTGTGCAACTCTAGATATAACTTGTAACATCATGCAAAATACTTATATGAAATTAATATATGAAAATGAAATACGAAATGTCTGAATAGATTTTTAAGTTAAATATGATAAATCGATTATCTGAAAATCTATTTAAATGAGATAAAGTATGAATAATGAGATACCTCGAAATAAATTTTTGAAATTTAGAATTGATACGAGATATTAATAATGGAAAATTTATACTTGATCATATAAATAATATTCTTCTTAAGTTTTTGGACTGATTTATAAAGTTTGCAAAGTTTAAGGTCAAATATATAAAAATGCAAACTTAAGATTTAAATAATAAAATATAAAATAAAAGGAAAATAACCAAGTGACTAGAGCCACGTGGCCACTGTTGAGGGAAACACTCAGCTACTTGAATTTCCCTTAATTAAGGGTATTGCTTCTCTCTTTCGAAAACAGAGAAAAATAAGAAAATCATAAAATCAGAAATTGAATGGAATGAAAGATTATCTCTCGTTTGTTTGATGCTCTCGAAACATCAACCATGATAATCTACACCGGAGATCCTTGCAATTTTAATTGGTAACCTCTCCTTGTTTTTAACTTGGCTGTGATCTCCCTTCTCATTTAATAAGGGTTTGATAACTTATAAACAAAAGAGCTAGTAAGAAGATCATATTGTATATATGAATTGAATTGCCACATACCTTTCTTCTACCATGTAATATTTTAAATCAAATATGGACCCGGTAGCTCTATTTGATTGTGTTAACCCCTTCTCCTTAATGGTACCGGTTTATCTCGAACTTGGTTTGCGGTGTTGGTATGGGTTAAAATTCTAGCCTGGTGCCGATACCTTATGGTACTGATTCGAATTTCAAATAAAGATTAGAAGTGGTAGCTTGTTGATTTTCATCTCTCTAACTTAGCTCTTGTTATTTGAATTACTAGCTTGATGTGTGTGCTAATTTTGAAGTGATGAACATCTTTCTCCTTATTGGTACGGATTTGGTATTGACCCTGTTTGGAATCAAACATGGTTTAATTTTAGTATAACTCCAATATTTTACTATATTGATTATGCTGCAAATAAATAATTGAGATTGTTTGACCATTAAAGTTTCACCTATTGACACAAGTACATTCAAAAGCAATACCTATTATAATCACAACTAGTACAGTTCAAGGTTTTAGGGGTTAAACTTACAAATTTACTCAAGTTAAGAATTAGAACATATCAGAGGGACAAAAATGCAAATAGAACAATATTGAAATTAAACAAGATAATGAAATATGTGTAGAAATGGATTGATGTAAATTGAACATGTATATTTTTAAACATGATACATGTCAACCTGTGAAATTGAAATTAATGAATGGGCTAATGTAATAAAAAGAAAATAACCCAAGCATCATAAAAGAATAGTTATTAAATAAACGTATATGGAAATATGTAAATTGTTATGTTATATCTATTATTATAAGTATTGATAAGGGTATATTTATATTACTTTGATATAGGCAAAATTAAGTAAGAAATTGATGAGATATAGTGTTCCGAAAGAACAGACTGCTAGTGACCTCACCCGTTGCCCCTACAATATCAGGTGCGAGGTTATTGGATTAGTCTGAGATTCATGACTAGGAATTAAATTGTAACTCGCTGTGCATTTTGAATATTTGATTGACTGCATTGAATGAACTGTTGCATCATATGCATAGCCCAATGCAATTGAAACTGAATTACAGGTAAGTCTGTTGACTGTCATGTTGATATTGTTTATCGATTGATTGATTCTTATTTCAAATGAGTGATTGAGACCACAGAGACTGAATTGATTGAATATTTAATACTATAATCCTTGAACCTTCATATAGTGGAGAAAAATGATTAATATATCGTAAAGTCTAGCTAGCTACTAGACTTTACTCCAGGACCCTTATGCGCATATGGTGAATGGCCCCAATTGAACCCAGTACCGGTTGGGTAGGGGATACTGAATAAATATGAATTATGACTGTAAGACTAATGAACTGTGGTAACTGTCTTATCAATGATTTTCTTTCCGATAATGACAGTACTGTGATATTGATTTCGTATTGTTTCTGCTAATCGATTGTCAGGATAGTTAGAACTGTCTTATTATTGATTTTCTTTCTGATACTGACGGCATTGATATATTGATTATATATTGTTTCCATTACCAAATTGTCATGATGGATAGAACAGTATAAGCCTTAACACGACATATACTTGTTATGGTATCTGTCAGTGTTACCAGACTATAAAGTGTAAAGGTAAGAAACCAAGCGTTACCAGACTTTATGGTTTAAAAGATTTAGACCCAAACCATTTATTCCGATAAGATTCATTGAGTTCTGATTTATCTATATAATTGTTGTTGTTCGATTGGATACTGATATTGAGCATCTGCATTCATCATTTAAAAATGAACTGTTAATTTCTCGTGCGGTGATTTCATTCTGAATATGGATTTCCTTCGAATCCAATAATCTGAGTGGCAATCAGCACTGAGAAATAATTTATTATTTCTCACTCGTTTCCCCTTATGGGTTACAGGTTTATTAGACGAAGATTGAGAAACGCTTTTGGGATTGTAATTGACAGCAGGGCCACCTAAAGAATTGAGATTTGGGATTATTTTATCTGACATGGTGCAGAGAATTCATCTAGCATCATCCACTATAAATGGTCAGATAATTATTGTAAATCAAATTGGGATGGGGTAAAAATAATGGATGTTATTGGCAATGCATAAAAAGATCTATGTCTTGTGTTATGTGAATTCGAATGGAAATATAAACGCGGTAGGTCCGTCGCACCTCCGGATCGGAGGTGTGACATAACTACTCTTGAATTTTCTAAGGAAAAATAAAATTTTTGGTATAATTTATTGCTTTGTACGTTTTTGAGACAGTAAAAAAACACAGCATTTAATGCGGACACATGAGTCATGCGTGTTTTATTTCTTTCCTTCTTTTGGCAGTAAAGTGAGGGAATATGCAATTGGAAAAAGGAGGTTGAAAACTTGAGATTCCTTCTTGGAGTTGCAAACTTGCAATGCTGACTTCTGTACCGGTTCCGGTTTAGTTTCGTTATTTTCTTTTTACGAAATCTTACAACTAATCACCTGAAAACAATTCAGTAGTTCACCAATCACCAGAATATGAATCACCCGGGATTTTTAATAATCGAAATAAAATAAAATAAATATCGAAATAGATGATAGAATCTGACTTATTTCGAAAAATAATAAGGCCAGGACAAATTATCCCGTCTCTATGGAAGGGACAAATTATCACGTCCCTGCTAATGATAATCCCGCACCAATCTAACCACTAACTTACCCAAAATCCAGAAAAAAAAATTTCTCAGGAACGGGATGGATAATCCCTTCCGTGACTAAAAAAAAAAAAAACTTAGAAAAATTATGTTTCAACTAAAAAAATAATGATTTATTTTTCAAGTAAAAATAATTATTTATTTTAGTAATTTTTTTAATATTTTTAAAAATAAAATTTATATTTAAAATTTAACATTATAGACACGATTTATATTTTAAATATTATGTCTATAAATATGATGAGATTTGATTTATGTTTTAGCTACATCAAATGACTTGAAATTCTATATTGCTAATTTTGATACATTATTAATCAATAGTTAATTGCATTAAATTTGAATTTAATTGGTAGACTATCTATGTGTCCGATAACATAGACATATTTTTTTAATTTAATTTATTGAGACTAAAAGTTATTATTATTTTTTTGGGTTTGGTCACGGACTGGATCATTCATCCCGTCCCTGAGATTTTTTTTTTTTTGGATTTTGGGTTAGTTAGTGGTTAGATTGGTGCGGAATTATCATTAGCAGGGACGTGGTAGTTGGTCCCATCCATAGGGACGGGATAATGTCCCGGCCTTATTATTTTTCAAAATAAGTCAGATTTTATCCTCTATTTCGATATTTATTTTATTTAATTTCGATTATTAAAAATCCCGGTATGAATCAGATACGGTAGACGGGGACACGTACAGAGGACACGCTGCCACACTTACGCTGGCCGAAGAGGATTAGAAATGTTGGAAGCCCACCAAAAGCCCAAAACAGCTCACGCTAGCTGCTCCGCCCAACGGGCCATTTTTTTAAAAGCCGACGGGCCATGTAATCACCAAAAGAAAAAAAAAATGTCCGGTCCTTGCACGGCTGTACGTACCTCTTACTTATCTTGTCCATAAGGACTAGGGTAAAAACGGAACGGATAATATTCGATCCGTATTCGAAAAATTAGACATGGACATATCCATATCCAAATAATACATGTATACTATATAGTTTAATATATATTATAAAAAATTATCTTATTTATTGCTATAATTAGATAAACATTATGAACTTCAATATTTTTTTAACAATGTTTATTTTTTAGTAAATATCTGATTTGATCCATATCTATATCCGTATCACGTGCTATGCTTGTTCTATTTAGAAAAGTTAAAAATGTTGTTTGACAAAATAATAATTGAAATAGTGAAATGATGGGTTGTTACTTGTTAGCAACAATTATTTGCACATACATGATACGTATTATGTCAAAGGTAATAGTTTTTTGTATGGAAGATGGCGAATGTAAAAAATTCAGATAATAGTTTTTTTTAGACATTAAATAATTAAATATTCTGACTTTCAACGTTTACTTAAAAAGAACGATGCTTAACATGTTACATTTTTTCATGCTTACGATATAATTTTCTTTCTTACTACCCTCATTCATTATGGCAGCATTTTTTTTTTTCTACATCAAGTTATTTCCTGCACCGGTATGTGTGGGCTCTATTTCCGGATTCGAATGTGTTATTCGGGATCGTCTCGGAATTTGAATTATTTTTTTTCCTCCATCGCTTGGGACCACTTTGGGATTCGAATCTGATGTGTGCGCTCCACTTTCGGATATATTGTCGCAGATTCAAATCGGACGGTCCCAATCTAAAACTAAAAAAAATGATACTTAACTGGATCTAAATGCAGAGGCAGAACTAGAAAATTTTGATAGAGGTGGCTGAAAATTAAAATGCACAATTGCGATGTGTAGGATTTGAATCCAAGACCTCTCAACAAAAAATAGACCTTTTAACCACTAAGCTACAATTAAACATTTGTTTTATATTGAGGGTGGCTAATTATATAAAAAGCTAAAAAAAGATAAAATTCAATTAGATTCCTATATGTATAACTAAAATTTTGAAATTATAGGGATGGCTTAGCCATCTTTGGCTAAGCCTTAGATCCACCCCTATCTGAATTCTTTCCGGGTCCGGATCGAATTCATATTCAGTGCATTACCTGAAAAGGGAATATTTTACAATTAGTGAATCTGGACCATTCTTTTTAGCTTGGCACGAATCTCAAAGCCCAATAAAACTGCCCCTATTTCTCCCGAATCTCAAATCGGTTGAGATTTAATCTCAAACTGTAAAGTGAGGCCCATCCTCTAAGGTACCTGGAAGGATATTGATCCGTCCGGATCCCCTAAACTAGAGAAGGAAATTTGTCACGGCGTGACTACTCACGTCACAGGACTTCACGTCACGTTAACATCATATCACGTCACGTGTGTCGATTACGTGACGTGACTCCCGTGACGTGATAATTCGTGTGACCTAACCGCATTCGAGCGAAAATTACACGTCATGTCACGCGAACCAGTCACGTCACGTCACGTCATGGTATGAAACATAGAGTATCCAACTATTTTAGTATGTATAGAGTTTTCATAATTTTCTTTTAGTGTAAGTTCAGTGATACTGGTACTCATTTAGTACTGATTTTTATTTTCTCTAGTTTAGTCTAATAAATTTTTATAATTTGAATTTTAAAGTAATATTAGATCCCAACAACCTTTCTAAAAAAATAATCTTTGCAACATTATTTACTTATTTTATATATTTTTTTCATATTTTTTCTCTCTAAATTTTCAACAATTTAAATTAAAATACAAAAAAAATTGACGTGACTAATTTACGTCACGACACGTGTGATCATCCACCACTATTTTGGTCACGACATGTATGGTCACGGCGTGACTATGTGTGACGTGACCATCCACCACTATTTTAGCAACGTCACGTCACGTCACGTGACCAAATCACGGCATGTTTGTCATGTCACGTCACGGCGTGTCATGTATTTCATTCTCTACCCTAAAGTAACTCAATTTTTGGGTTTTGGATCGAGATCGTCCGATTCAAATCCATTGCTTTGGAACTCGAATACGTCTCTCGTAACGTGCGCAATAGATTGTCGCAGATTCGAATTGAACGGTGCCGATCTAAAACTCAAAAATTGAATTAATCTGAATTCTTCATTTCCGCGAACAACTGGCGACTACGCTGCCACGATTGCATATCACTGGCCAGGAAAAAAAAAATGAACGATAGAGAATTGCATCTATCCCTAACAAAGCATTACATTTTTCTCTTACAGTAATTATATACTTCTGCTCCAAAAATACAGAGAAGTTCAAAACCAATTCTTATTCTTTACCCAATTACCCTCTTTAGTTTCTTTCAATTTTACAGAAAAAAGAAGGATTAAGCGAAATCCAACGGTCAATTGGCAGGTCATGCGGTAGATATTTCTCACACTTTCTTTCGTTACATACTTAGCTATTGCCAATTGCCGTGCTGCCATACATTCCCCTGTTTTACTGGTTAAGCTGCTATGCTTCTCTAATTTGATATAGGAAAGAGCTTGTTAGAAAGGATTGTTGTATCCTGAGTATCTGTAAGATGCCTATGGGCTGTTAAATTGAAAAGAAAAAAAAAATAGCTGTGCTGCCATGCAGGAGTTGAGTATATATTATGCATTTATCAAGGGTTTAACCTGAAAATTCCATCAATTAATTTTCAGGTGAATCAAATGGCCGTAACAGTATCCAGCCACCTATCTCAGCTGATACCAGCAGGCATACAGCGACAACATGTACGCTGCGCTCCAACTGGTACAACTCTCCTTCGCATTCCCCACTCGTACCGTAAACAAAATCCAGTGCTCCGAAAGAGCCTGGTACAACAACAAAGCCCGACAGAATCAGTGGATGTCAAACAACTGGTGCAGTTCTTGTACGACGACTTACCACATTTGTTTGATGAACAAGGGATTGACCGCTCCATGTATGACGAGCGGGTCCGGTTTCGTGACCCCATAACAAAGCATGATACTATTGATGGGTATTTGCTTAATATCAAGTTGTTGAAGGTGCTGTTTGAGCCTGATTTCCAGCTCCACAGTGTAAAACAGGTGTGTAATTTGACGCCTTTAAGGTGTTTGCATTAATGCTTGTGTGGGAAAGTTGATCTGTTGGGCTTTTGGCAACCTACGCCAAATATGCTAGCCATTTGTTAATAACAATCAATGCTCATTGTGCAACTAATGCCCGGTGCATATAACACCTAATGTTAATAATATATATATATATTTTTTTGTAAAAAGCTTGTGCAATAAAAGATGTTATCATGTTTGAAATAATTACACACAACACCAAATATCAATTACTGGGCCCTTTCTTAGACAAACTACAATAGCATAGAAATCTAGGCTCTAGGCGCATTTATTTTAAAGCCGGTTGTACCTTTTGTCTGCTCCCTTTGTGAGAAGTTGACTCAAGTTTTTGAGATAATTAAATTAATTGTAGATGGGGTACAATTAAAAGAATTTGATTTAGACAGGGCCTTATGAGATAACTACAAGATGGACAATGGTAATGAAGTTTGTTCTACTTCCCTGGAAGCCCGAGTTAGTTTTCACCGGCATCTCGATCATGGGCATCAATCCTCAGACTCAAAAGTTTTCTAGTCACGTGGTTAGTTTTATTTAACATGCCAGTCTCAGATTAGTATGTATTTTTTATATTGTTAATGTGTAGCATGTCATCAATGTAAGTGTTAGGCGAATATTTTGATACCTGTACTGTTTTTTACGTTTCCTTCCTTTATAAAGCTGAACTATGGTTAAATTGAATTTATTTAGGCAAGAATGGGCCACAAGCTCTATTGCACAGTTAAGGGTTAATTGAGATTAATCACAACTTGATTGTTAGTTGGTATTGGTTCACCACATTCTTTAATTTTTCAGTGTCAATCCTTAGTCGATGAAGTTCCAGTCACTTTGTCACTTTATTAAGTTTGTCTTGCGGCAGTAGGTTTTTGACTAACTGCAAATTCTGCAATGCGATCTTTTATGGAACATACCATCACAATCTAGGAATTTTGCCGAGGATTTTCCACACCCTTTTTTGCATCAAATGTTTCCATCCCACTCCCCCAGCACACGCCCTACACCCACCCACACACAGGGACCATAATCTACCTTTCAGATTAGTTAGGTTTAGGTGAAAATTAATTGGTATTAATCTGCAGACCTGGAAACCTTCTTATCTGTATGCTAAATGTTAAGCAAAGATGGTTACAAAGGTTATCACATGAGTCTTTTGTTAACATGTTATCAGAATGGTGGAAAAATAAGTAAGATGCTCAGAGACTTTTCTCTTTTCTTTGTTTGTTGGCCTTTTAATAAGAAAAAGGATATTACAGATAAATGGGATCGAGTTAAGGGTGTATTGGGTTAATTAAAGACTAATCAATGCTTAACTGCACTATTGAAGGTTATTGCCTGCATCAACCTCCCTGTGCTATTTTTATTATTCAGAATTTTGTGGGGAGGATGAATTTGGTTAAATGGAGGTCAATTTTAGTTTTTAATTTATCAGGTCTTAATGATTAGGAGGATTATTTTAAGCTTCTTGCACTTCTTTTTAATTAATTAAAACCAGTACAAGGGGGGTCTGATACACACAACAGTCAAGTCCTGATAACTGCTGCTTTATACACGTACCAGTCATGCATTATTGCTGGTTTGGATGATCTTGGACATCTCTATGCACAAACCAAATTATCTAATGAATCTGGTAATAATTTCAGAATCAATCTTCTTTTACATTATTGAAAATTTGTTCTTTTTACTGTTGTTAGGATATTTGGGATTCGATAGACAGCAATGAGTATTTCTCTTTTGAAGGCTTGGTGGATGTTCTAAAGCAGGTACTGTTGATTCTATTGTAGTTAACCGAGCAAATGTAATCCCAGATCTTGAAACTGAACCAGCTTGGAACAGTACTGGATAAATAGCCTGATTTTCTCTTGCTCAAGTATGATATGAATATATCAGTATGTTGATGCTACAAGGTTTCCACAGACATGCTTGGAGCTTTACAAATGAAACTAATTGTGCCTTTTGTTTTGTTATTTATAGCTGAAAATTTACAAGACCCCTGACTTGGACACACCAAAGTATCAGATACTGAAGAGAACCGCAAATTATGGGGTCAGCCCAAAATTTATTATTTATATGTATTTCAATTAATCCTCTTGTTGAATTAAAGAATACAAAATTTTGACCTACCCAGAAGGCCAGAATCACTATAAAAAGGACTGACATTGAGTTTCTCTTTGAAGCTTACATATGTAACATTCACTGCCCCTATATTCTTTCTTTGTAATAATTTGTTATCGTGTAACTTGTACAACATATAGGTGAGAAAATATGCCCCTTTGTTGGTAGTCGAATCAAAAGGAGACAAACTTTCAGGCTCCTCAGGATTTAACAATATTACCGGGTTAGATAAATTTGCTTGTACAATCTTTCACATGTTATTTTCCTGATTTTATCATATTTGTAAGGGCATTGGCCAACCAAAGTCTGAACATATCATCCCATTAAAAGATGAGAAATAGCCTGCATACCGTCACTTTCCTTTTTATCACAAAAACTGGAAACCATAGTGATCGTTCTATCCATTTGATACATAAATTATTCGCACACCTCGCTTCTATTTGCTTTAAAAATTTTAAAGTTCCCATGATTTTTTCTTGAGAAGAGATTGGGGGTCAAGCCATCCAACTGTCTAATATCCACAAGCCACAAGGGATCATCCATCCCAGTTTTGAATGTATGATCAGAGCATTGCCTTTTGTCACTAGACCAAAGACTAATTCTCACTTCCTGTGATTTTATTTATGGTGCTATAATCATCTTTTGAGAAAATGGAGAGCTGGATAATATATGCTGCCTTGTCAATGGGTTTATGAGATACTTCTTTTGTTGCAATAGGGTATATAAGGTATGTTGTGGATTGATGAGGCATCGGTGATTTTTAAATCAGCTTTTTTTTTAATATTCTAGGTACATATTTGGTAATAACTCTTCATCTGAAAAGATACGTATGACTACTCCAGTGTTCACTCAGGCATCAGATGACAATCTGTCAGATGTTTCTATAAAAATTGTTCTACCTTCCGACAAAGATTTGAGCAGGTACATTCTTATATGACAACGTTGCAGTTTCTCCTTTAGTTAAAAATGCAGCGATTCCTCTCCATGCACTTTTGGACAATTCTAATTGGTATTGTTTTTAGTTTTTTTTTATAAATTTTATTGTTTTAGTTAATACATGATTGTTCAAGATAAAATACAGACAATTGGAGTTAATAAGATGGGTGTTTTTTTTTAGAAAGTAAATAGATGAGTTCGTGAAGACATTCATAGCCATACTATTTTTTTCTATTAGAATAATATGAGTTAATAACAGAATACCGGCTGTCCACCATACTCTTCTAACTACCACTCTTGTAGAACGATCCCTTGTAGTGCTAGAATAGATGGTTGCCAAGCGGCACCTGAAAATAAAGTTCAAAATTTTTGCACATGCCACAATCATCAACATTTCGATACTGTTTTAAGATACCGTTTTGGGAAAATCTTGCATGCTCCGTTATGAATGTGTCCCCCCCTTGAAATGTCTATATACCATATATATTAACCTTGCAAAATGATAATGTTTAAATTAACCAACAGAATATATACACTGCCTTTTCTCCCTCAATGACTTCAATAACTAACCAAACTATGCCTTTCCTTTTATAAAATATTTATTTTGAGAACACAGCGAAGAAAAATGGGCAGTTTGGGTATCGTAACTGAGAAATTACTGAGTGAAGCGTATGTCTTGTAGGGGCATCTATGATCTATCTCATATTTTTTCAGGGGTACGCCTTATCCTATTTTTAGGTGTACGTGTAAATTTGAAGGTTTTGTAGGGCTACACCAAACCATCCATATTGCTCAGCTTAGGAATTTTTTTTTTTTTTTCTTATTACAGTTTGCCTGCTCCAAATGTAGAAGAGGTTAATATAAGAAAGATGGAAGGCGGCATCACAGCTGTTAAGAAGTTCAGTGGAAAACCCACCGAAGAGGTGGTAAAAGGTAAAGAAAAGGATTTACGATCGGCACTTCTTAAAGATGGATTGCAGCCTGAGAAAGGGTGTTTGCTTGCTCGGTACAATGACCCAAGAACATCAGCTTTTGTCATGGTATAATTTATCTTTTTTTTTACCTTTGTTGTCTATTTGAAGAGGTATGTTTCTGATTCTCTATGTTTTTTTTTAATATTAATCTGTTTCTGTGATTACAGAGGAATGAAGTGCTGAAACAGTTAAATGACTTTACACTGGAGTAGCACAGTAAAGAATTTTTGGAGGTGCATTTCATATTATTGTTAATTAACTCTTGCTGAAACTTCCATGAAATGAACCTTAAATAACTTCAAGCTAGCATACTATAGTTATTAAGACTTGTTAATAGAATAAGGTTGATGTTTTATTCTACGCCAATGACAATAAAGAGTAATGTGTTTCTTTTTCCGCAAAAACAAAAAGGTTTTCTACCCCGAAAACAGTCATGTCATTTAAAAAATAATATTAAAAATATGAAGGTACGTCCGATCACAAGTCCTGCCCACAAGAAACAGGTAATCCGGTTCGATTTTCTGATCAAACTATGAAAGTACGTTCGATCACAATCATTTCAGTCGTGTACCCACTTTGAATTTTGAGACCGTGCACAGATTTTGAAAGTCTGATTTGGTTGCATTCAAAAATTGTCAATTATATTTCTCAAGTACTAATTATTAAGTTGTTTTCTTTCCAAACAAACATAATGTTCATTTAAAAAATAATTGCAGGTCTAGTACGACTGATGATAGACTTTTGCGAAAAGATACAAATTTGATTTTCGAAATAAATATTTAAAATTAAATAGACATCAGAATTAATGGAGTGCTTGTATAAAAAAAAATCCCATTCTCCCACTGTCTGGAAATAAATATTTAAAAGATGGGATTCCGAGCCCATTATGTTCATTTTTCATATACCTCTCAATTTGTCTTGGTTTTCTTATTTACTCCTCTAGAGTTTAATATATTCTATATACCCTCAACATTCCTACATATTTCTTGTTTCTCCTCGAGTGTAAAAATAAAATTAACCCCAATCAAATAATATTAAAAATTATAAATCCTATTTGTTTTTTTTAATAGACAAAAATGACGACCCTATAACGTTTCTTCCATTCTCTAATTGTCTATTAATTAATAGGTGCTATCGGGTCGGGTAGAGTCAGGATACTATTATATTTGAATCCTTACTCTAAAAATGTTCGGGTCCAAATTTCGATCCATATACTTATTAGTTTCAAATCGAATCGGTTCAGGATCCGGATAGCTATCTACCCGAAAAAAAAGTATTTATCTTTAAAAAGAGAAGTATATATCTTTAAAAAGGAAAGTATTTATCTTTACACATTTCAGTATTTATCAATAAGAATAAATACTCCAGTTGAAGTATAATGTAGTATTTATTCATTGAATATAGTAGTATTTATCCTAAACTATATAGTATTAATTCTTAAATATTGTAGTATTTATCTTAGATACAATAAGAATTTTTCCTTAAAAAATTTCAATATTTTTCCATTGAACATAACAATATTTATCCCTACTCTATATAGTATTCATTCTAAAATACTGAAGTATTTATCTTTAAACATCTTAGACATAATAAGAATCTATCTTCAAAATTGAAGTATTTATTCTTGGACAATTTAAGTATTTATCTTTAAAATCGCATAGGATGGTCTAAGTCTCGAAAAAGAAAATCGCGGGGTAAAAAAAGGAGATTTGAATTTTGAAAGGAAAGAGCGATGTGTTTCTATCACGGGAACCAAATTAATTAAATGAATGTTAGTTAAGGTAGTTAATGGAAGTTAATCTCTTAAATAAATAACGTGGGAGGAAGGGAGATGGTACTGCGGGGTCTAGTATAATTATTCTAAATTATAAATTAATATAATTAAATCCTTACTATATGAAGAAATTATAAATTATAAGTTATAAACAAATAAAAGTTTTTTTGAAGCAGACAATTTATCAATCTGGTTTGAGAAGAAATACATGGCATGTACAGTTCCTATTTAGTTTGTGGTTATGAAGGTTCATCAATCATCAATCTGGTTTGAGAAGACATACATGCTCTGACCCATGCTTCCAATCTGACCGTTGGCTCTGTTTTGATCATTTTATTATTTGAAGGTTTATCTTCTTTTTTTCCAGACAGTGCCACACCTATATATATATTAGTAGAATCAACTTGTACTGATCCGGAATATTAGTAGAGTCAGCATTAAAGAATTCAAAGATTCTTCACTGATAGTGATTGCAGGTATTGGTTTTATACTTTTATCCGGTTTGACGAGTCGTAACAATAATACAATTAACAGATATTACTGTTCTCAAAGATTAACATCACTTATATATGATGTTTAAAAGTTGCTTCAAAAATATATACAATTAATAAGGTACACCAAACACTACCAAAATAAGGAGCAATTATTGCAGAAGAAAATTTGAATAATCAGCGTTTCAGTTCATCATGTGTGACGCATTACATTTCAATATATGGTCAGAAATAACGACACATATGTGTCGCATAAGGAACACATCCTCTTTATCTGAACACCTTCCTAAAGAATGCATAGCAACCTCTGAAAACATTTTCCATTTTTCTTAATGATTCCAAATTTGGCGTCCAAACTTCTCACTCCAAAGAAAATTCCAAAATTAGTTTGTTTGTTTAAACTTTAAAGAGTAGGAACTGGAAATAAATCTGCTGTTATTCCAAAAGGGATAATATGACCCTGTTATTCCTATCCCAACCATTCAAAGTTTTCCATGCACGAATCTCAAGGATATTCTTTTTTCATGTGCGAATCTCGACAAATATCAACGCTGAGACCAGAATAAAAGTGTCCTGTTATCCCTTTGGAATAACAGCATATTTATTTCTGTAGGAACTACAAGCTGCTATATATGTACCTCATTTTCCACTCTAGTAAATAAAACCAACACTACCATCATACCTTGCATTCATAGATAGTACTAATTATACTTCTTCCATGACTTGCTTCAATGAAAAAAAAGCTCATTTTGTATTGATCCCTCTAGTAGCACAAGGCCACTTAATCCCCATGACCGATCTGGCGCGCCTCCTGGCCGAAAGAGGCGTTCACATCAGCTTCATAACCACCCCAACCAATGCTGCCCGTATACAACCCATTGTGCAACGTTCAATCGAGTCCAACCTCCCGATCCAATTTGTCGAGTTAAAATTCCCATGCGCTCAACTCGGAGTTCCTGATGAGTGTGAAAATGTTGACCTAATTGATAGCAGTTATTTCATAGCTTTTTTTGAAGTTTTGGAGCTACTCAGAGACCCCTTAGAGCAATATCTCAGGACCCACCACATTCCCCCTAGTTGCATCATATCCGATGGATGCAACCCTTGGACGGTTGAGATTGCACGAAGATTGTGTGTCCCCAGGATTGTGTTCCATGGACCTTCCTGTTTATTTGCCCTATGTGATCACAAGACAAGTAAACACAAGATACTCCATAATGTTACCGACTATTCTGAGCAGTTCGTAGTACCTGACATGCCTATAACTCTCCGGTTTACAAAAGAAACCGGGCCTGGGTTCTTTAATGCTCCTGGTCTTGAGAAGATCCGTGATGACACGGTTGAGGCGGAGAGAACGGCAGATGCAATAATCCTGAATACTTTTGAAGACCTAGAAAGACAGTTTATTGAATTATATGAGAAAGAGTTAGGGAAAAAGGTGTGGACAGTTGGACCCCTCAATCTATACAACAAGGATGAGAATTCCAAATCCTTAAGAGGAAACAAATTGGGAGCAGAGAGGCAACAAATAGTATTAAATTGGCTCGACTCGCATAAGCCCAAATCGGTTTTGTACGTTAGTTTCGGTTCCCTCGCTCATAAAAGCAGTTTACAACTAATGGAGCTAGGGTTTAGCTTGGAGGCCACAGAGAAACCGTTTATATGGGTAATAAAGGAGACGGAAATCACGCCCGAAGTAGACAGATGGTTATCAAAAGAGTTTGAAAAGAGGGTCGACCAGCAGAAAGGGCTCATATTTAGAGGATGGGCCCCACAACTGGCTATCCTGTCTCATCACTCGATCGGTGCATTTATAACGCATTGCGGTTGGAACTCCATGTTAGAGTCCATATCGCTAGGCGTACCAATGGTCACTTGGCCTCACTTCTCGGACCAATTCACTAATGAAAAACTCGTAGTCGATGAATTGGGATTGGGAGTGTCACTAGGTGTATCAGTGCCGACCTGGATGCCAGCAGGAGACGACACGACCATTTTGGTTAATAGAGATGACATAAAAAGAGCGATTTCGAAATTGATGGGGGAGGAGGAAGCGGCGAAAGAAATCAGGAGAAAGGCCGCAGATATGGCCGAGAAGGCGAAAAAAGCGATGGAAGAGGGAGGATCATCGCACAATAATATCACACGACTGATAGAGAGTATCATACTGTGAAGCAATGATATTGTCAGTAGGAGAGAAGGGTAGCAGCTAGCGCCAAATTGCTAATTTTAAAATTATCATGCACAATTTTTTTTTTTTTAATATATGATGATTTAGTGGTGAAAACAGTATGGATAATATTCAATCCGTATTCGATCCGTATTCAAAAACTTAGATGTGGATATCTGATATCCGAATATCCGTGTGGATAAGGATATTGATATGATTTTATGTTTCAATTATCGATCCATATTCGAATAGTAGATATATACTATTTATTTTAATATATATTATGAAGAATTTATATTATTCACCATTATAATTAGATAAATATTATAAACTTTAATATTTTTTAATATTATTTTAATAAATATTTGATCTGATCCGGATCTGTATCTATATTTGTCATATATGTCAGATATCCATGTTTGATATTCGCTATGATTTTACCACTATCTGCTCCATATCCGCTCTGTTTTCACTAGGGGTGCAAACGGATCGGATATTATCCGACCGTATCCGACTCTGTATCCGAAAATTAGATACGGATATCTGATATTCAAATATCCATGCCGATACGGATACGGATATGGTTTTTAATTTTAATTATCCGTATCCGAATAGTAGATATATAATATATAATTTAACATATATTATTGAAAATTTTATGTTGTTCACTATTATAAAAAGCGGATATTTGTATCCGTATCCGTTTAATATCCGATCCATATCCGTATCCGTCTAATATCCGATCCGTATCCATATCCAAAAAATAAAAACAGATACGGATATAATTTTACCACTATCCGATCCATATTCGATCTGTTTGCACCCTAGTTTTCACCCCTAGACTCAGCAATCAGCTACATATACTCATGTATTATGATCCACAGAAATCTCAATCATATCAATCCCAAGAGTCAAATTATTCACATATTCAAATTTTCAAAGTTACAACTACCCATGCGGGCCCAATTAGCCAATTCTTTATATCAAATTTTGACAAAATGGGCCTCGAATCTCGATGGGTCTGGATGTATCCAATCCGGGTCAAATTGGTTTTATTTGAATTTTGAACCATATAAAAGTTGGACAAAATAGAGGGTTTGAATAATTCAATACTTTTACCATGGATTGTTTGAATTTTAAAGCATCCCCTTGCAACTGGAGACAAGTATACTTAAAACTAACCTTTCTAAAATAACAAGTGCTGGGTCTCCGCAATTTGTTTCCCACTTTTGCGTAATTGTCAAGTACTTAACTTGAATACGAAATAATTAAATCATTATCACTTATTTTGTTTCCGGATCATCCATCGATAACAACGCGCTATGTGTAGGAACCAAATCATCTGTCTTTCTATGAATAAGAAATTCGTGCTCCTAAAATCACTGACATGTGAGTCGGGGTGAATTTTAACATTTAAATATTGAATATAGATGTTAAAGGTTGAAAAATCTCCGTCACACCGGAATTTTGAGACAAAATTAAATGGCCATAAGTAATAAACTTTTAAATGTGTATATGTTTCGCATTCGTTGGAATATAGAATATAAACTATGTTTATTCATAAACAATGATTTTGTATATATCTAAAAAATAGTATTTTTTTTTTCAAAAATTTAAAATTTGATCTCCAAACACATTTTAATACAAAGGTTATATTTAGTGGTTCAGATCGATTATTTGGACTTTGAAAACCGAGATAAAAAATATAAGTCACAGATGAGAATAGAAATATGAGACATTTGAACCCAATTTTTTTTTATTAATATACAAAAGAAATAATAAACTTAACAATCTATACAATGTTCTGATGAAATTCGAAATCTATCGAAACCGATGACAATGTCATCGGTTTCAGAAACTATAACTGATGACAAAGTCATCGGTTTCAGCCTCAAAATTCAATTCCTGGGAGATAACTTTGAGTAATATATTTATGCACAATTTTTGATGCAGGATGCACAATTTTTGATGCAGGATGCACAATTTTTTATGCGAGAATTATATCAGACTAAAACAACGAATGACTTAGATTAAAACACTTTTTGAGTAATAATTACATGTAACATGAAAAGTTTTTTAAAATTTTTATTTTTTCAAAAATAGAAAGACCATAATGTTTTCTATATTTACTTAGAAGTGACTTTTGAACCGGGATCAATAATTTAGATTCAAAGTATTTTTATTTTTTCCAATAACACACAAAGAAATATTTTAATTTTTCTTACAGCCACGAAAAAATCGATTTGAAAAATATTTATCCGGATTATTTGTTGCAGTCTTTCTAATAAATCAAATTATATGGTATTCTATCTAATTTCAAAGAAATATAATTTTTTATAATATTTTAATAAAATAAATAAATTATAATATTTTCTAATTAAATAAAAAATTGAGATATATTGCAAAGTTCCCTGGGAATTAAATTTTGAGGCTGAAATCGATGACATTGTCATCTGTTCTAGCTTCTAAAACCGATGACATTGTCATCGGTTTCAATAGATTTCGAATTTCATCAGAATATTGTATAGATTGTTAAATTTATTATTTCTTTTGTATATTAATAAAAATTTCGGCATTTGAACACTACTTTTTTTTCAGTGTGTATTCTGCGAAACATGATTAACATTTCTTCAGGGTAAACTATGTATAGTTTTTTTTTAACTAAGCATAGGATCGGTACCGGTACAAGTCTTTCTGTTATTGAGTATATGAACTTATTTGAATTAATACAAAGTTAATAATTTATTAATGCATTTTGCTTTTTAAAATTCGCAAAATGATTCAAATTTATGCTGACAAACTCAAAACTAAATTACAAGCGCAATTATCAGCAAGTCCTAATTATAAAATGAATGCCGGATTGGAAACTGTTGACCTCTTTTATGTGTTGCGCACATTGTATTAAAATTCGGTCTATGTGCGGCCACATATTCTTATTCGGTTGCAATTCAAAAGGAAATTTTATATTCGGTCAAATATGCAGTTCTACATTTTCGACAGCTTATTACCGCATATCACCGCATATTACTGCATACTTGTATGATACCGCAGACATATTTTTATATATATGAATTCTCATTTAAAATCCGCATATATAAATTCGTATAAAAATCTATATATGTAGCTGAATAACTAGGGGTACAAACGGATTAGATATGGATACGGATCGGATATTAGATATCCGTACACACACACACACACATAAATATTTTCATAATATATATTAAACTATATGGTATATATCTACTATTCGGATACGGATAAATAAAATTCAAAACCATATCCGTATCCGTATCCGCACAGATATTCAGATATTGGATATTCATATCAAATTTTCAAATACGAATTCTGATACGGTCAGATATTATCCGATCTGTTTGCACCTCTATGCATAAACGCATATGCAGTATGTAGTAGCCTTCCGCATACAGTATAAAAAATACATTTTAAAACATTGGTTCCACATGTGATTGTATAAATACATTTTGTATGGTTTCGTTGTGCAAAAGTTAATGAAAGAGACCCTAACTAATAATTAACCAGACTTGCGTTGGCAGCTGACAAAGACAACAACCTCACATGGCTCATGTGAGACGCCAGTTTTTATTTTTTTTTGTTTTGGTTGTGTAGCAAGGGGGAATGTACATAAGAGGCCAGTTCATCTATTTGCATGCTAAGAAACAAATCTGCTGAAATTCTCGGAAATTTCAGAGAATTTTGAAATTCTCAATTCAATTATCTATATGTTTCTAGATTTATGCATAACAAACTGTCTGCTTTGAGATCCGTATATAAAAAAAAAATCTTAAACGGTTGAATTGAGAATTTCAAAATCCCTGCATGCTAATATAGACTAAAAAATAACATAATTATAATTTGTTGTGCCGTTTCTTTTGTGACATACTATGTCCCACAATTGTTTACATATGCACTTCGTACCATAGTGACGAATAAATTATTTAGGTTCAGTTCACCGGGTTAAAATTTCGTGATTCAGAAATAATTTTGATATAATTCAGAAAATTATTCGGAATTATCTGGGTCAAAGATCTCAGTTCCACCTGGGAGAAAAAAAAGTTCAGGGAAAATTCATAAATAATTCGTAAAATACGGGAAAAAAAAATCACAAATTATTCGCGAATAATTCGGTCAAAGTTCGGTCAACTAAATAATTCAGCGTTCGGTTTGCCATCACCAAAATAAATAAATTATTACGACGAAGCACAAATGACATTCTAGCGTTCCATATCGAAATATGATATAATTTATACTTATTTAAATTTTAAAATCTAAATGGCCAATTCGCATTAATGATTTTCTTTTATCAATATTAATATTACCAAACAAAAACCATAATTTATTAAGTTCGTTTCTCTTACAATATTAGTAAGACTAAAATATTATGCATTAAAATTTAATATAACTGTAAATGTGATTCAAATGACTACACTACAACTACATATTTAACATATTAGAAGAGAAACTAAACCATATAAAAACACAAAACAAATAAACTTCAATTAAATTTTAATATACATAATTAAAATACTTAGGAGGCGTTTGGTTTGTGCTTTTGAAAGACAATTCTCAGACATTAATTATGATTTCCTGAAAAACGATTACTGCGTTTGGTAAAATTACGAAGGGAATAGATGCGGTAATCCTTGATTCCTTGCTATTTCGATTTCCTGAAATGACATTTCTTGACATTACATTCTCTGAAATCCTTCTATTTCTTGGAATAGTCTATAGCGTGAACCATAGTAACAAGATCCATGAATTATTTGCAAATTATTCGCGAATAATTCATTATTTTTTGTGATGCCGAACCGAACGCCGAATTATTCGGTTGACCGAACTTTGACCGAATTATTTCCGAATTTTCTGAATTATTGCCGAATTTTTTCCGAATTTTTCTCATAATATTTTTTTTTGCTCCCTTACAAGATTGAGATCTCTGATCTGAATAATACCGAATCATTCCCGAATTATATCCGAATTATTCCCGAATCATGAATTTTTTATCTCGCCGAACCAAATCCAAATAATTCATTTGTCATTATGGCGCGAACCAAACGTCCCCCTAAACTTCTCTATAATTGGTTGCACAAGATCCGGACTTATGACTCATGGAGTCACTCACGGAAGATAAGGAATCAACGATAGCCTGGTCATATAAATCTATTGAAAGTTTTTTTTTTTTTGATAACTTGACTGATACAGCCAAGAGCCAAGGAATCTATTGAAAGTTTGAAAAGGAGTGCTGCCTCCGGAGTCCGGACCCATGTGATGTGGGAATATGGGTTAATCCCACGAGGGTAGAGAATATGAGTTGGTAAAGGACCCGATCAATCTGTCGTTGGTACCACGACTTAGATTCTGATTCCAGTTGGGACCTAGAGCTTTTTTTTCTTTCTTTTTTCAATTTCTGGTAATTCTAAATAAAAAACGATTATTGTGTCAATTAAAAAGCACTAATAGTTTAGAGGGGATCAAATTAGTATATTTTTAGCATATTATACTTTAAAGTGTTTAGCTTCTTCTATGCATATATATATAAATTACAAAGATTACACACACAAAAAAACCCGAAATTTTTATAAATATACAAAACTCAAAATTAATTTAACAATCTATACATTTTTTATATTAATTTCCAAATCTATCCAAACCGCTGACAGGGTCAGCGGTTTCAGAAGCCAGAACCGCTGACTCCGTGAGCGGTTTCAGAATGCTGGAACCGCTGCCCCTGTCAGCGGTTTAAGCCCGGCACGGTTTTTGATGTTTTCTGCACACTTTTTGAAACAACGAACGACTCAGATTCAAATAAAAAATGTAATCATTACAAAGTTGCGGAATTCATCCGAATTATTATTAAAATAATTTTTCATTTAATTTTTTTATTTAATTAGAAAATATTATAATTTATTTATTTATTTTATTAAAATATTAGAAATATTTTTATATATTTTTTAAAATTAGATAGAATACCATATAATTTAATTTATTAGAAAGACTTAAACAAATAACCCGGATCAATATTTTTCAGATCGGATTTTTCATGGCTATAAGAAAAATTAAAATATTTCTTTGTGTGTTATTAGAAAAAAATAAAAATACTTTGAATCTGAATTATTGATCCCGGTTCAAAAGTCACTTCTAGGTAAATACAGAAAATATTATTGTCTTTCTATTTTTGAAAAAATCAAAATATTTGAAAATTTTGCCGCAACTATTGACTTTTCTCAAATGTTAGATATTTTTCTCAAATTTTGATTTTTTCAAAAATAGAAAGACAATAATATTTTCTGTATTTACCTAGAAGTGATTTTTGAACCGGGATCAATAATTCAGATTCAAAGTATTTTTATTTTTTTCTAATAAGACACAAAGAAATATTTTAATTTTTCTTATAGCCATGAAAAATCCGATCTGAAAAATATTGATCCGGGTTATTTGTTTAAGTCTTTCTAATAAATTAAATTATATGGTATTCTATCTAATTTAAAAAAAAATATAAAAATATTTCTAATATTTTAATAAAATAAATAAATAAATTTTAATATTTTCTAATTAAATAAAATAATTAAATGAAAAATTATTTTAATAATAATTCGGATGAATTGCCAAAACTTTGTAATGATTATATTTTTTGTTTGAATCTGAGTCGTTCGTTGTTTTAATCTGAGTCGTTCGTTGTTTCAAAAAGTGTGCAGAAAACATCAAAAACCGTGCTTAGCTTAAACCGCTGGCAGATGCAGCGGTTCTAGCATTCTGAAACCGCTCACAGAGTCAGCGGTTCTGGCTTCTGAAACCGCTGACCCTGTCAGCGGTTTGGATAGTTTTGGAAATTAATATAAAAAATGTATAGATTGTTAAATTAATTTTGAGTTTTGTATATTTATAAAAATTTCGGCAAAAAAACACTTTAAATCTGCATCCCTAGTGGCAGCTGCGTTAAGAAAATGACTACATGATATCAACATTAGAAATTAGATTTATTGAATTAATTTTTATGATACGTATTTAAAAAAAAAACAAAGATGAAAAAATAATATTTGTCGCAAATTAGATTATTACGGTACGTGCTTTTGTATAAAGAAATTCAAATTGGAAAACACGATACTATTTTTACGAGAGATCGCATATTAAAAATTTAAATAAAAAAATTCTTGTGATATTAAATAGTGTGGTTACTTATTCAGCGGTGGCCGGTGGATGTAACTTAATACAAGATAGGGCACTTGCTCTATCCTGAAAATTCAGAACTGAGTTTTGGGTGTTTGCTCTATTCTAAAAATAGTGTTGCCTTGAATCCTGGTCTGTGGTACGAGTCCAAAATTTATAACAGTCCACTAATACAAAATTCAAATTTCATATTCCAACAACTAACAAATTAAATAGATTTTAAAAACAGACCCAATTCGCTAATCCAATTCGTTCATTATGATTAGAACATAAATCTAATTCTCTGATAGAATTCTCTCTTTTCATCGCTCTCTACTTCTCTCTAATTCCTCTCCGCTGAGCCAATCTCTAAGGGTGCGTTTGTGTGGGTGAAGAATAACTAGTACTCCGGATTAGCACTATTCCGAACTACTAATCTACATTTGGATGTATTTGGATTAGCGAATAGCCACTATTCTTTGTTTGTCTTTTGTATGATTGCTCACTATTCTACTAATCCTACAAAATGTTGTAATAACTATTATTTTTAAATTAGAATAGCTACTAATCTTGCACTATTTTTAATTCATCCAAACGCACCCTAACTCAAAAACAAAAGTGCACTCTCTCCTCTCTGTTTTGGCTCTCTTACTCGAACAAAAAAATGCGAACGAAAAGAAAATTTCTCCTCTCAGCTCTGACTCAAAAAGGAAAAAAAAATCAAGTGGAAGCAGCTCGGTCTCCTTGTGACCTTATTGATTTTTTTATCATGTTTTATCGAGTACTTAATTATTTAACGAGTTTGAACTCCATTTAAATTATATTCCATAATTTCTTATCCTATTCTGATTAAAATCCCACATTCGCCTCTCAGCTTACCTCCAATCTTTACTAAAAAAAAAATATCTTAGAGAAAAGTTAATGATATGGACGGCTTACACTCCCTGAGAGAGATGATGAATGTCGCTTTTACCTTTAAGAATCCATCAATCTCATATTATCTGGTTTGAGAGATGAGATATCCATGATTTTTTTAAAATTGAAATGTCGGCACTTGATTAAATAAGAATTGAAATTAATCTACTGAAATCCCTCATTCGTGAACAGTGTTTCTGAAATTTCTGAAATCCCGAATCCAACTGTCCAACTTTTTTTATACACGCATCTCGAAACAACTAGTTTTTTGTGCACGCATCTCGAAACAGTTCAACGACTGAATTCAGAAAAACATGGATTTCAGAGACATTGTTAATGAATGAGAATTTCCGCAGATTTGTTTCTGATTAAAGATACATGATACATGAGATTTTGCTATTTTATTTTTGGTTTTATGCCTTATTTTATTTTTATACAAAAAAATATAGTTCATAAATATAAAAGTAATAAAACTATATTTATTTATATATGAAAAATAACAAATAATATGTTATAAGTAATTATTATCAATTTAAAATTGATAATTGTAAAATATTATACTTAATGTGAGTATTTAAACATGGATAAAATTATAAAGGATATTTAGTCATTTTATATTTTATTTATGATGGAATGGTATTGTAACTGATGCATTGGTCGGAATAATTATTGCTCAAATTACGAAATTCGAAAGCTAATTTATCACAAATTACAAATTCAAAGGTCTCCGTGTAGGGGTGTAAACGGATTCG
The DNA here is from genome assembly GCA_964058825.1 of Carex arenaria. Classification (NCBI taxonomy): domain Eukaryota; kingdom Viridiplantae; phylum Streptophyta; class Magnoliopsida; order Poales; family Cyperaceae; genus Carex; species Carex arenaria. The sequence goes on along the minus strand of CAXKVW010000183.1, from coordinate 108,285 downwards.
GATTATCCGCGGATAATCCGCTCTGAATCCGCTTGTTATCCGTATTCGAATTAAACGAATACAGATATTTTTAGTATATGGAAAAATAATCCGGATATAGATACGGGTAATTCCGTGAGGATATAAACAGAGCGGATATCCATATATATCCGGATCCAAAATTTAATCTTTCAACAGCTTTCAATTCATTTCACCATTGCGAAGTTAAAAAAAAAAACATACATATTCGTTTAAGTTGAAGAATTTTGGTAAGAAAATCATATAATTTATTAGAATAATGGATTGGTTCTATGAACCAATAAGCAATTAGTCATGCATAATTCTCATTGTGCAAACTTAAAAAGTTCATTAAATTTTTGTCAATTTAAGAAATTTAAAATTAAGAAATTTAGTATAATTACTCAATATCCGATAATTATCCGCTTCATATTCGTATTCGAATATGTATTCGTGTATTATCCATTCCGTATCTGTATCCGTTCAAGACGGATATGGTTTTAAATTTTGATATATGTTTATTATTCGTATCCGTTCGTTAAAAAACAGATGCGAATACGAGCATTATCCGCTCCGTTTACACCCCTAACTCCGTGACATATCTCCAAAGTTAATGCACTTTTTAGTCCTTTTTATTAAGACCATACATTTTTTTTTTGCTACATGGTGGGAAAAGCTTACTGACATGGTGACATTAATTCGTCACATGATCACATCTCACACTAACCAAATTTAACAAATTTTGTTTCATCCTGAAGGAATTTAACAAGCAGAGAATCTATCTATGTTTTTTCAAACTCTGCGGCTTGTTTGCTTGTTGTTAAATGCATCTCAGTAGGTTTAAATTGAGAATGTATTTTGTAGGAGACAGTTTACGTTCCTTTATTTTTATTTTCTTATGTTTTTATTATAATTTTATTTTAAAAAATAATAAATTTTAAATTTTAAATATCAAAATAAATTCGTTATATCTAATATATGTATATTATATTATTTTTTAGTGACACCAAATTACACTTTATATTTTTAAAGTTCAAACAATCGATCCAAACCGTTCAACATGTTGGATATATTAAAATGTGTTTTCAGATTAAATTTTACAATTTTTTTTATTTTTTTACTATTTATTAAGATGGGTACAAAAATTCAATGGTCTGAAAACAATGATTTTGTAAAGATGAGGGATCAAGTTACAACAATTTTGAGTTACAACAATAGTTTTTTTCATTTTCAAAGTCCAAATTGTCGATCCAAACCGTTCAACATGATTATCTAAATAAAATGTGCTTCCAAATCAAATTTTCCATTTTTTTATTAAGTATTTTACAAAAATTAGTCAAATTCAGACTATTGAATTTTGTACCCATCTTAATAAATAGTAAAAAAAAAATTCAAAAAATGTAAAATTTGATCTGGAAGCACATTTTATTTAGATAATCATGTTGAACGATTTGGATCGACGATTTAGACATTGAAAATGAAAAAATCCGTTGTTGTAACTCAAAATTGTTGTAACTTGATCCCTCCTCTTTTGTAAAATACTTAATAAATAGTAAACAAATTCAAAAAAAAAAAAAATTTGGTCTCTAAGCACATTTTAATATGGAGATCATGTTGAACGGTTTGAATCGACTGTTTGAACTTTGAAAACTTAAAAAATGAATGGTGTAATTTAGTGTTAGTCGATCCCTCCTCATTATATCTTTTAGGTATATGTAAAAAGAAGAGGGTTCAAATGACTCATGTATCATGTCTTTCGTGTATCACATTCTTGAAATTTTGTAAGAATACAAATTTTGACTAATGAGACATGAGGCATTTACAAGTTATTAAAAATGTGTATAATTAAGAAAGTTCAGATATATTTCGTACATAAATTGTCTGAGAAATTATTAATCAAGCATCATATATACGTGCCACCAACTTACGCAACGTGAAGGTGAAGATTAGACACTTAATTATTTCTTGTGATTTTTGAATTCTCTCCATGTCTCTGTTGTCAATTCCAAATAATTAAGGTAAAGGTAACTTATTACCCGGGCAAAATAAAAAATAATAATAGTTCAAAGATTGTTTGGGACCCGCTATTAACATCAAAATGTACTTAAATGGTTTAAAATTAAAGAATGTCAGAAGCTTATCCTCTTAAATAAATTAATGCTGGAAGTTGCATGTTCACCTGTCATCGCTTTATGTGTTTAAAGTTTACACATGCATCACTAGAATTATATTCAGATTTCGTCTGAAAATAAAATTTCGTATTGAATAATTAATATTAAAAAATTATAAGTGATCACATAATAAAGTAACTAATTTTGAATGTTGAATTAGATATATACTTCACAAATTGATAAATATTTATTATTAAAAAAAGTAATAATTTTCAGTCATATGATAAAATTTGATAATATAATACTCAATGATTTGATATATTTTAAATATTTCTTACATTTACAAACATAAATCATTCATTTTAGTTTATTTCTTTATTGGGTAGAAATTAGGGGTGTCAACGGGTACGATACGGGTTGGATGGACACAATTTCATACCCAATAACGAAATATATTTTTATCCTTATCCGTCTTTTCGAATACGGTACGGGTCAGATAAACGGATAAAAAAGTGTCATTGATATTTATATTTTTTCTTTCGATAAAATATTTTTCAAAACAAGAAAAAAATAATAATGAATACAACTGATTTGTATTATGAAAATTTAATAAAATACAAAACTTTATTGTGTCATGTATCATCTTCATACAAATATATATATATAAAATTTTATTTTAAAAAAATATATTGTACCGAAACAGATAAGATAACAGGAAAAAAATTATTACTCGTACTCGATAAGATAATGAAAAAAAATCTTATTCTTATTAATATTTTCGGATACGATATGAATACGGATAAAAGAATGCCATTGATATCTGTAATAGAAATTGAGAACAATTATTTATTAATTTTTTTGGTTCAATGAGCACAAGAACAGTAAATAATAAATGAGCACAAGAACAATATATAATAAATGAGGTAGGTCAGAGGTAGTCTGTCAGGGTTGACCAATTTTCAACGGATGACTTTGGAATCCAGTCAATTCGTCAATTTAGTCCCACCAACGAAACTTCGCAACATTTCTCATTTGTGTGGAAACCAAACCTCAACCACAAGGCAAGTAATTAATTAATAATCATTATGTGGAGGTAAGGATGGCATGATCAAAATCATGTTGCTGTATATACTCTCTTTTGGGAATTCAGAGTAGCTCCGATGCTCATCGGATATATTTTGGTTCGATGAGTTTAATTACCGTCTGATCTGCATAAAGATACGTACGCTTTTATTAAAATTTATACATGTCTGTTTCAATTTCTGTGTACACAGATTTTAGTACTGATCGAAGTGTTAGAACTAATCTGAACCCAAAAATAATCTTTTGGAAAGTTGAGACACAAATATTTTCATTGTTAATAACTTAATATTATCACAATCTTTTTCTATGTTTACTTTAGTATTGTATTTTTTTTTTTTAAAACTTTTGCAGAGACTGCAAAGTCGTGAGAAGAAATCGATTTTTCGATCTTTAGAATGTATCTCGAGATCAAATTCAATTTTATTAGAAAATTTTTACTATATTTTTATATTGAAAAAAAATTATTACTTTTGAACGGTTCAAAATGCTTATATCAAATAATTTTTTATATATACAAAAAATGTAATATTTGATTTTAAGTATTTGTAATAAAAAAAATCATATTGAGTGATTTAGATCAATTATTTGAATTTTAAAAATAAAAAAATCACCATTCACAGTACCTTAGCCTCAGTTATTTATTATAAAGCTTAAACTGTGCAACTGATAGAAAATTAATTAGTAAGGGGACAAAATGGCATTCAATAAGTAGAAAGTAGAAACCGTTCTATTGAAATTCAAAACTTTCTGACAGGTCTAGAGTTCTGGTAAATTGTATAATATTTAATTGAAGATGATGATTATATGCAAAAAGTAACCGCCAATTAGAAATTAAAATAATTTAAGTGATTCATATTGACCCGGAATAAAATATTATTATTATTAACTTTTTTTGTGGAAGAGCAGTAAACACTCCATTTGTAGTTCTAGAAGGTCTGGGTCCAAACGGATCGGATAATGTGTCCGAAAATTAAATACAGGTATTCGATATCTCAATATCTGTGCGAATACAGATACATATATGATTTTAAATTTGACTTATTCATATTCGAATAGTAATTATATAATAAGGAGGTATCCACTTACATCATTTTTGGTGACATAAAATTACACCATCTACTTTTAAAGTTTTTAAAAGTCCAAACAGTCGATCCAAACTGTTCAACATGACCTTCATATTAAAATGTGCTTAGAGACCAAATTTTACATTTTTGTGAATTATTTTACTATTTATTAAGTATTTTACAAATTGTTATTTTCATACTATTGAATTTTTGTACCTATCTTAATAAATAGTAAAGAAAAATGTAAAATTTGATTTGCATCGCCAAAAAAATAGTATAAATGGATCTCTCCTCTTTATATACTATATATTATGAAAAAAATTATGTTATATACTATTATAAAAAGCAAATATTCGTATCTGTATCCATTTAATATCTAATTCGTATCCGTGATCCGTCTGATATCTTATCCGTATGCATATGCGTATCTGTATTTGAAAAATAAAAACGGATATAGTTTTACCACTGTCCGATCCGATCCGTTTGAGACCCTTCTAAGAAGGATGCCAGAAGATTGGAAAAGTAAACCGAGTAAGAGCGTAACGAACCGTTGAAGTTTGACCTGTTTTCATCGCAAATTTGGGTGCTGGAATTTGGATTCATACGAAACGATAAATTCAGTCAAAGGCCGCCTTTGTCATGTCATGACTCGGAACCGCGTTCTACTAACATTTTACTTTATGACATGGAAAAATCCAGTGGCTGTGGCTCTCAATTTATAAGGTACGTAGATAGTCGTATACTTTTTACGTTCCAAAAGTCGACATAAGCTGATATTAAAGCCTGTAAAACTGAGATTAATACCATCGCTCAATATGGGCCGTCCGATTGAAATTCAAATCAATTCAATCTTTCCAGATTCCTTCCTTGTTTTTTTTAATAATAATTGGAAACAAAGACATTCGCCGGAGGTCACTAAAAATTGAATTAATAACTATAATGAATTGAATAGTAAAAAAAAAAAAGTCACTAACCTTTGTTCTTTGTCACGAATTAGTCACTCAAGTTTGATTTGTCTTTTTATAGCCACTGAATTTTTAATTTGTCCCAATCAAGATATTCTGTGGCTTTTCCATCCAAAAAAAAATAATAAAATATATCTTTTTCGTTAGTATTTTGGACATAATGAGCATTTCCGTTAAAGTTTTTGAAGGAATGAGGATATCCGTTTAGTATTTTGGACGAAAAAGTTATAGAGTGACTTGATTAGAACAAATAAAAAGTTATGTGGCTACAAAGGGAACGTGAGTGATCAATTCGTGACAAAGGACGAAATTTAGTGACCTCCAGCGAAATTTACCCTAAAAAATAAAGATTATAAGTTTTTTCAATGCATTCATTTTTCATCATTTGTTGACCACTTGACTTTGTACTATATAAATTCAAATTTTTTAAAATTTTACATGTACACACATCACTCGTAATATAGATCGATTTCAATAGTTTTAATTTGTCGCTTGAAGCCAATTCATCGATTTAAGCTCACTAAACCATCTTGTTGAGCCTAGCACATGCTAGCCTCACTCCAGAGTAGAACTAGGATGTTTTTAAGCTTACCAAGCTCGTTAGTGAGTTTAACTCCAAAACTTGTTGGAATGATTTTGAATAATAAGTTCACATCGTTGAAACCGATCTACTTCGATGTGTTTACATTTTAAATTTGTAAATTTCCGACTTAATTCAGTATAAAGTCAAACGATAAAAAAGATTTATAACTTAATTTTAATGCATTCATTTTTTTATCATTTTGACCGCTTAACTTTATACTAAATTTTTTGTGAAGTAAATCGGTTTCATCAGTTAAAATTTGTCGTTTCAAATCAATCTGATAAATTTTGAAATTAAATTCATATAAAACTTGATGAGTTTGAGAACACTCTAGTTAATACTTTCACTCCTTCCGTTAGTACAAAAATGACATTATTAGTCAAATAATTTGTTAGACAAATAATATTAGTCACCCACTATTTTAATTATAATAATTTGTCAGACGAGCTCAAAATTAATAATAATTATTTTGTCCAAAGCGTTTAAGCATTCAATATTCCAAGAAATCTCACTTAAAACATCTCCAGCAAAAAATATTCTTAAAAAGCCAGCTGTTATAGTCTACAGTCTACACAAGCTGTACTTTAAAATATGATACGTGCAATTCAAATGTCACCAAGTCCAATAGTTTTTTACTCAAAAAAAAAAGTCCAATAGTTTTTTTTTTTTTTTTTCAGATATGGACCGAAATAGGAATTAAAATCACGAAAAAGACAAAAAAAAAAGTATCCGGAAATGAGGCTTCAAAATTAAATGAGGGTGGAGTTAAGAAATTAGTTTGAAAACCTGTCAACATTAATTTATACTTTTTAATATGGTAAATTAAATATTATATTTTTTTATAAATAATAATAATAATAATCATAATCATAATGTATAGATTAGATTTTAATTTTCATATTTTTAAATTATAAATATTTTTAAGGGTCGTCCAATTGCTCATTTAAGATCTGACCACTCAAATCGAAGTTATATTAGCCATGGTTAGAACCAGGTAAACAGGGGACCCACCTCGAGTCAGAATTTTGAAATTCAGTGAAAAAATATGGATCCAATACCACTTTATTCATTTCTGAAAATTATTTTGCCCCTTAATTGGAAAGCACACCAGGCCAGTTCAAAAGCAATGTGAATGAAAATTTTTGTTGTTTTTTATAAAATTTTTATAGAAATTTACGGGTCCAAACCAACTTTGTTGTTTTTTAATATATAAAATGATATTACTCTGTTATTTTTATTATGTTAGAGTATACTATTTTAATTATTTTTTATTATGTTAATTGTTTATATCTTGTATCCAATTAGTTAATGGGTTTGACCCCGATAAGTTATTTGAATCCAATTCTTGGCCCTCCCTAGCAGAAATCATGCGTCCGCCGAGTAAAGATATTCACATAGCAGTTTTGAATATTATATTTTTTATAATATTATATTTAATATGGTAAATTAAATATTATATTTTTTTATAAATAATAATAATAATAATCATAATCATAATGTATAGATTAGATTTTAATTTTCATATTTTTAAATTATAAATATTTTTAAGGGTCGTCCAATTGCTCATTTAAGATCTGACCACTCAAATCGAAGTTATATTAGCCATGGTTAGAACCAGGTAAACAGGGGACCCACCTCGAGTCAGAATTTTGAAATTCAGTGAAAAAATATGGATCCAATACCACTTTATTCATTTCTGAAAATTATTTTGCCCCTTAATTGGAAAGCACACCAGGCCAGTTCAAAAGCAATGTGAATGAAAATTTTTGTTGTTTTTTATAAAATTTTTATAGAAATTTACGGGTCCAAACCAACTTTGTTGTTTTTTAATATATAAAATGATATTACTCTGTTATTTTTATTATGCTAGAGTATACTATTTTAATTATTTTTTATTATGTTAATTGTTTATATCTTGTATCCAATTAGTTAATGGGTTTGACCCCGATAAGTTATTTGAATCCAATTCTTGGCCCTCCCTAGCAGAAATCATGCGTCCGCCGAGTAAAGATATTCACATAGCAGTTTTGACTTCATTCAACGCTATTGTGATTCTATTATTTATGCACTGCACAAAATAAAAATTGAATTGTCAATAATATAAAAAAAAATGTGTATAAGAAAGTTCAGATATATTTCGTACATAAAATGTGTGAGAAATTAAATAAGCATGATACGTGCCACCAACTTACGCAACGTAGGTGAAGATTAGAGACTTAATTATTTCTTGTGATTTTTGAACTCTCTGCATGTCTCTGTTGTCAATTCCAAATAATTAAGGTAAAGGTAACTTATTACCCGGGCAAAAATAAAAAAATAATTAATAATAGTTCAAAGATTGTTTGGGACCCGCTATTAACATCAAAATATACTTAAATGGTTTAAAATTAAAGAATGTCAAAAGCTTATCCTCTTAAATAAATTAATGCTGGAAGTTGCATGTTCACCTGTCATCGCTTTATGTGTTTAAAGTTTACACATCACTAGAATGAATTATATTCGGATTTCGTATGAAAATAAAATTATAAGTTATCACATAATAAAGTAACTAATTTTGAATGTTGAAGTGTATATATACTTCACAAATTGATAAATATTTATTATTAACAAATTAATAATTTTCAGTCGTATGATAAAATTAATTTGATAATATAATACTCAATGATTTGATATATTTTAAATATTTCTTACATTTACAAACATAAATCATTAATTTTAGTTTATTTCTTCATTGGGTAGAAATTAGAGGTGTCAACGGGTACGATACGGATCAGATGGTCACATTTTCATACCCGTACCCGTTATGATAATGAAATAAAAAGCTTTACACTTATCCGTTTTTGCGAATATGGTATGGATCGAGTAAACAGATAAAAAAATGTCATTGATATTGATGTTTTTGCTTTCGATAAAATATTTTTCAAAACAAGAAAAAAGAAATAATGAATATAACTAATTTGTATTATGAAAATTTAATAAAATACAAAATTTTATTGTATCATATATCATCTTCATACAAATATATATCTATATATATAATTTTATTTTAAAAAATAATTTTGTACGAAAACGAATAAGATAATGAAAAAATATTATTACTCATACTCAATAAGATAACGAAAAAAAAAACTTTTTAACTGCATTTTCAGATACAATACAAGTCAGATATCGAATAAAAAAATATCATTGACATCTCCAGTAAAAATTGAGAACAATTATTTTTTTTTCATTGGTCAATGAGCACAAGAATGAGTCAATGACAATAATAAATGAAGTAGGGCAGAAGTAGTCTGTCATGGTTGACCAATTTTCAACGGATGACTTTGGCATCCAGTCAATTCGTCAATTTAGTCCCACCACCGAAACTTCGCAACATTTCTCATTTGTGTGGAAACCAAACCTCAACCACAAGGCAAGTAATTCATAATCATTATGTGGAGATAAGGATGTAGGGGTGAAAACGGTATAGATAATATCTGATTTGTATTTGAATCGTATTTGAAAAATTAGATATACATATTTAATATTTGAATATTCGTATAGATATGAATACTGATATAGTTTTATGTTTTAATTATTTGTATTCCAATAGTATATATATATTATAAAAAAATATTGTTATTCACCATTAAAATTAGATAAATATTATGAATTTAGTATCTTTTAATATTTTTTTAGTAAATATCCGGTCGATCCGTATCCAGCTGATATCCCTAAATCAACTTCCTTGTTAAAAGTCAAAATAAGTCTAAACAGTTGATTCGAATTGTTCATATTACAATGTAACTCGAGATCAAATTTAATTTTATTAGAAACTTTTTACTATATTTTTATATAGAAAAAAATAATTACTTTTTGAACGGTCCAAAATTTTTATATCAAATAATTTTCTACATATACAAAAAGAAAATAGTAAAAAGTTGCAAAAAAATGTAAGATTTGATTTTAAGTATTTGTAATATAAAAATTACATTGAGTGGTTTATATTAATTATTTGAATTTTAAAAATAAAAAAATTAATCCATAATATTAACCAATCTGCACCATTCACAGTACCTTAGCCTCAGTTATTTATTATAAAGCTTACAACTGTGCAACTGATAGAAAATTAATTAGTAAGGGGACAAAAATGGCATTCAATAAGTAGAAAGTAGAAACCATTCTATTGAAATCAAAACTTTCTGACAGGCCTAGAGTTCTGGTCAATTGTATAATATTTAATTGAAGATGATGATTATATGCAAAAAGTAACCTCCAATTAGAAATTAAAAGATTTTAAGTGATTCATATTGACCCGCAATAAAATATTTTTTATTTTTTATTTTTTGTGAAGCAGTAAACACTTCCTTTCTAGTTCTAGAAGGTGAATAGGGTGTAAACGGATCAGATATTATCCGATCGTATTCGAAAATTAGACATTGATATTCGATATCTGAACATCCATGCGGATACAAATACAGATATAGTTTTAAATTTTAATTATTTGTATTCAAATAATAATTATATAATATATATTATGAAAAATTTATGTTATTTACTATTATAAAAAGCAAATATCCATATCCGTTTAATATCTTGTTTATATCTGTATCCGAAAAATAAAAACAAATACAAATATAATTTTACCACTGTCCAATCTGATCCGTATCCATATCTGTATCCGAAAAATAAAAACAAATACGGATATAATTTTACCATCATCCGATTCAATCCATATCCGATCCGTTTGCAACCTTTCTAAGAAGGATGGTAGAACCGTAGAAGTCTAGTCTCTAGAAGAAGAGGGATTGGAAAAGTAAACCGAGTAAGAGGGTAACGAACCGTTGAAGCTTGACCTGTTTACATCGCAAATTTGGGTGCTGAAATTTGGATTCATACGAAACGATAAATTCAGTCAAAGGCCGCCTTTGTCATGTCATCATGACCCGGCTTCACATATTTGGATTACGTCCTCTCAAACTACGTTCTACTAACATTTTACTTTATCACATGGAAAAATCCAGTGGCTCTCAATTCACAAGGTACGTACATAATCGTATACTTTTTACGTTCCAAAAGTCGGCATAAGCTGATATTAAAAGCCTGTAAAACTGAGATTAATACGATCGCTCAATATGGGCCGTCCGATTGAAATTCAAATCAATTCAATCTTTCCAGATTCCTTCCTTTTTTTTTAATAATAATTGGAAAGTTCAAGATAGGAGTAGGCCCGATGGGCATAGGACCTACTTTTAGGTTCAATTAGCTCTAAAACCGTACGATTTGCATTAAGATTTGTGCGCACGGAAATGAAATATACTTCCACGAATTTTAACGTACGTAGAACGGATCTTGATGCAATTGAATGGTCATTTCATCCATCGAACCAAAGTAGGTCCGATGGGCATCGGACCTACTTTGAATTCTTCCGAACAGAGGGTTTTATATAATACACCGTTGCATCCTCTCTGTATTTAGCTAGCAGCCTAAACACAAATCTTCTTCTCTCTCCTCTCTCTCCAGACGCGTTGTGTCTCCGTCAAGAGAGGAGAGGGAGGCTACTTATTTTAGGCTCTTTTCTTTCAATTTTTCATTTCAAAATTTTCCCACAGTTCGTTGAGCTTCGCGCGATACCTGAGCACTAGGAACAAGGTATTTTTTTTTTCAATTAATTTTTGGAATTTGTTCTCAGGTTTTGAACTTCGATTAGATTTTGTTAGCTGAAAGCAAGTCTGGGAACTGATTTGATTTGATTTATATCACCATTCTAAGCTCGTTTATTTGTCATGCGCTAGATTTTCAATTGAAACTCGTTTTTTTATTTTATGATTTCTTACTTATGGGCGGATAAAATCTTTACTGTGACATTTTCCTTTTATTGCTCAAATCTCTGATTATTATCTCCAAAAGAAATGGACCTTCTATTTGATGAAGAAAATTTTCTCAATTTCGCCTTCAATTGATTACTATAGCCGCTTTTGCAAATCTTATTTCATAAAACAAAGAGTTAAAGACCGGATCTTGGCATCATTTACTTGTTCTTTTGATTTTGTTGCTAATCATGATTCAATTTTATTTTCTCTCTTCAGGTCTGATCAGATCCATCAAATGGCCGAGGAGAAACAGCCTACTGCCAAGACCAATGGGGTGAACCCGGGCCCGGCGCAATCCGCACCCGCATCTGCACAATCACCTGCTCCGTTCCGGTCCCGCTTGCCAGATTTCCAACAATCCGTTCGTCTCAAGTATGTCAAACTGGGGTACCACTACCTGATAACCCATTTCATGTACCTCCTCCTTTGCCCGTTAATTGCTTTGGTGGCCGTACACCTCTCCACTCTCTCCTTTGAGGACATCCTGAACCTCTGGGCCCACCTCCAGGTCAACCTCCTCATCTGCCTCTCTCTCCTAGTCTTTCTCTGCACTCTGTACTTCCTCACCCGTCCCCGACCCGTTTACCTTGTTAACTTTGCGTGCTACAAACCTGAACCCGAAAGGAAGTGTAGCCGCCAAACCTTTATGCACCGTTCAGCTCTGACGGGTTCGTTCACACAAGAGAACCTTGATTTCCAGAAAAAGATTCTAGAAAGATCTGGCCTCGGGGAAGATACATATCTCCCGGAGGCAGTACTCAACATCCCTCCCAACCCGTGCATGTCTGAGGCTAGAAAGGAGGCCTGTACTGTTATGTTTGGTGCCATCGATGAATTGTTGGCCAAGACAGGTATAAAACCGAAGGATATTGGTATTTTGGTTGTTAATTGCAGTCTGTTTAACCCGACACCTTCCCTTTCTGCCATGGTTGTAAATCATTACAAGTTACGTGGTAATATTGTTAGTTATAATCTTGGTGGAATGGGATGTAGTGCGGGGCTTCTCTCAATTGACCTTGCTAAGGATCTCCTACAAGTACACCCGAATTCTTATGCGCTAGTGATAAGCATGGAGAATATAACTCTGAACTGGTACTTTGGCAACAATCGCTCTATGCTTGTCTCAAATTGCTTGTTTAGAATGGGTGGCGCGGCTATTCTCCTTTCAAACAAGAGATCAGACCGTTCCCGGTCTAAGTACGAGTTGGTACACACGGTACGTACCCACAAGGGGGCTGATGACAAGTGCTTTGGTTGCGTGACCCAAGAGGAGGATGCTGAAGCTAAAATTGGTGTTTCTCTCTCTAAAGACCTCATGGTGGTTGCCGCAGATGCATTGAAAACAAACATTACAACTTTGGGCCCGCTGGTTTTACCAATCTCTGAACAATTACTGTTTTTGGCCACATTGATTGGTAAAAAAATGTTCAAGATGAAGATCAAGCCATACATCCCTGATTTTAAACTCGCTTTTGAGCACTTCTGCATTCATGCTGGAGGGAGGGCAGTGCTGGATGAACTGGAGAAGAACTTGCAGCTGTCTGAGTGGCACATGGAACCTTCTAGAATGACCTTGTACCGGTTCGGCAACACCTCAAGTAGTTCTCTCTGGTACGAGTTGGCATATACCGAGGGTAAGGGGAGAGTCAGGAAGAGGGACAGAATCTGGCAGATTGCTTTTGGATCCGGGTTTAAGTGCAACAGTGCGGTTTGGAAGGCCTTGAAAACTGTTAACCCGGCAAAGGAGAAAAACCCATGGATGGATGAGATTGACAGGTTTCCAGTTGAGGTACCTAGGGTTTCATCACTGAGTTAATTGGTTTATTTCTTGGGTTAAATTCAGGGCATTTTTGTGTGCAATGTGTTTGAATTGAATTGGGTAAACTTGGGGCTCATTAAAAATCAATTAGGTGATTTTTCGTAGGTTGATGGTAACTTTGATCTACTTTTAGTGTGTGATCTTGATTAATTATTGAGTAAATTGTGCTCATTTGTGATAATTATCATTGCCTGTTTTGTATTTATCAGTGTAGGCCCAAATGTTTCAACCTAGCTGTTATTTCCATTAATTATTGAACATTTATATTGATTGAATTTCTATACCAGAGGCTATGTTCATGTAATTCAGTTTTACTTGTGTATTTATTGTAATTTAATGAGATCTGTAAATTTTAAATAGTGGTTGGTCCGTTAAATGCTTTCACCGAATGTGCTCTCCTCTGATCATTTATGCAAAATTTACTGAGAACATGAAAGTTGAAACTGGGTCTCATAAATTCTCTTAACATCTCTGGTTAGAGATAGGAGTAGGTCTGATGGGCATAGGGCCCTACTTTTTTAGGTTCAATTAGCTCTAACACCGTACGATTAGTACTAAGATTGGTGTGCACAGAAATTGAAACAGATCAATATAATTAGCACAGATCTTGATGCAATTAAATGGTCATTTCACCCATCAAAACAAAGTAGGTCTGATGGGCATCGGACCTACTCTGAATTCACTCTGAATTCCTCTGGGTAGATAATTTTTTTTTTACTTTCTTGTCGTATTCTGTATCAAACAGTAAACCTGCCTATCCGTACTTTAAAAAAAATGACACTCAGATGTTCTCAGCAAATTTAATTTTTGTAGGGACGCGCATTCTGCATACATATACGATATCATGCTTATAGAATTGGCGTCCCATGCAATGCTCATACGCTGGTAGCACACACTGTTTGTGATAGTACTATTACACGATCAGAAATGAGGTTTGCATACCCAAAATCATGCTTAATTTCATGAACTAGGGTTATGGGTTAGAACGGTATGGATAATATCCGATTTGTATTCGATCAGTATTTTAAAACTTCAATGTGGATATCCGATATCTGTGTAGATAAAAATACTGATATGGTTTTATGTTTCTATTATCCGTATCCGAATAGTAGATTATACCATATATTTTAATATATATTATTCATCATTATAATTAGATAAATATTATGAGTTTTAATATTTTTTATATTATTTTAACAAATATCCGATCTGATTCGGATCTGTATCCGTATCCGTTTCATATATCTAATATTTGTTCCGTATTCGTATCTGAAAAAAAAAAAAACATAAATATATAGTTTTACCACTATCCGCTCCGAATACACCCCTAACTAGAGTTAGGTATCAAGTATCAACAGCGTGTAAAACCGTTAGTCTGCTATTCCCAGAAGAAAAATGCTTGCTTAAACATTGCTCATGAATTTTGGCTGAGGACAAGAAACTCCGATGTCATGAAAACTAAGGCAATGATGTGACCCCAAAAGATGGAATTCATAGTAGGTCTGATGGGTATCGGACCTACTTTTGTTTAGATGGGTGAAACCATTCAAGTGCATCAAAAGTTGTGCTAAGTACATTAAAATTCATGCAGATATATTTCAATTTCCGTGTGCACTAATCTTAGTGCTAATCGTACAGTGTTAGAGCTAATTGAACTTAAAAGTAGATCCGATGCCCATCGGACCTACTCATGTCCAAAAGAAGACATCCAGAAAAAAAGAAAAAGAAAAAGGTCATGCTTTTAAAGCGCGACCATGATACCGCAAATGGGGGGGGAGCGAAAAGCACAACAAAAGTATTCAGCTGATCATAGGAAACGAAGTACAAATATCCAATCCAATTATCCACACTCATTAAATACTAATTAATTGGAATCACTTGCCTACACTAGCCTTTTTCATTATAAGTACACTAGTGGTTAAATTTATAAGTACACAAATGGTTGGATTTACGACAATTGGAGTAATGCCAAGTCATGCCAACTGTACCATTTTTCTCTCCTCACTTATTTTAATCGGACCCTTTCATTTTTTTTTTTCGCATTTAAAACAAAATGTCAAATGCGTATTTACTATTACAAGTCGCAATGAAATATTACGATTTTGTGTTTTCTACAAACATTCTCGCATAATCATGCTCTTTTTTTATTACATAATTTCATATTTCGAGAAAAACATACCAAAGCTTGATTTTGAATAAATAATCAAATTTGGAACTCTAGTTACATGTCCTGGATTTCCATTTGGGCTTATATTACTCCAAGTTATACCAAGTTGAGATAGCGTATATGTAACAACTTGCACAACATGTAATAAAACTAGACATATCGAGAGCTATTTTAGCAGAGCCAGTTATCGAGTGGCACAGGCCCTCAAAATATTGGCACAATAAATTAGATAAATTGTACAGACAAGTAGCCCGAGCATCTTGTTTACTAATAAACGACGAATCAAATTAACAAAAACCTTACAAGAGATGGCTTAGTATTATATATTTTCTTTTATCCATTTCTTCCTTTTCACTTTTTCCCTCGGATTACCTCAGACAGACTATATTATGTTTTAGCATACAGAGTGCAGAATGTAGTTAACAAAAAAAGCTTACAATTCAACAATTGAAATTCTTCATTTAGTCAACAAAAAAAAAAAAAAAACACTACTCTTGGGTCTCTAATGCAAATGGCACAGGAAAGCGCAGCAAAGAGGGGCAAGTGAGAAGACATACAATCAACACTGATACTTTCCCCGTATTGTACACAGAGCAAACTGAAAGAAAACTTAGCTCTCGCCATTGCCATCTTTGGTGATTTGGAGACTCAGACCCTCGACCTTCAGCGAAATGTCATTTACCCCGGCCTTAACCTTCCCGGTAGTATTCCCGTTAGATGTTGGATGGGGGTTAGAGTCGGGGTTTTGGTTTGTCACCTCATGATCTTCACTAGAAGTGGGACCCATCTGCCATATCCTAATGGTTCCATCTTCTGATCCAGAAGAATAAGATTCGCCAACTGGAGAGAAGCGCACGCAATGGACTGGACCATGGTGACCTTTGTTACAAGCTGCACAGAATTTCTGTAGGTTAACACTGTATATATAGAGAAGAAATGCCAAGGAGCTACACAAATATAACCATGCAATATATTAAAACTACATTTAGTAACCAGAGATTATCCTGTGCTTGCCTACAATGTACGAGGTTTCCACTTCACTTGGCTATAACAAAAAAAAAAAATCTAATTCCTTAAGACTAGTTAAATATACAAGGATTTAAAAATTAAGAGGTATCATGTTCATTAAATCATCTCTCTTATGATAGGCAGCATTAAGGAATTTTTACTAATAAACTCATGCACAAAATCTGAATTGCATCTATTTCAACTTGCACAACTCCCTAATTCTAAGGTGCTGTTGACATCAAAATAATGCTACAAGGGGATTCATGTACACTAGAATTATGCAACAAGATTGAGCTTGTTATATCAGGAAAACAAATCACAAAATGAAGATGCTTGTACACTAACATCAATTCCCAAAAATTTTGAACAATATGGCCATGGAGTCCCTATAATACATGCCTGGGAAGCCCACCAAAAAACACAATGCACCCATCATCATGTAATGTCAATAATACTTGAAGAGATTAAGGACATCTTGCAAACATGGAATTCTCTACAATCAACTATGCAAAGAATATCTAAATAGTAGGTATCGTGTACATACCAATCTCCTCCCCCGAGAAGAAGTCAAAGAGACGAACCCACATGTCTTCTCCTCCAGCAATAAAGCGGCCACCATTCTTGGGCTCAAGGGAAGCTGACTCAACAGTGCATGGCATCTCATAGCTCTTCACCAGCCCAAAGCTACAAACAAAATATACATATAATTTAAATTTCCATTTGTCTCAAGCATACCTTTACATGAGTGAGAGAGAGAGAGAGAGAGAGAGAGAGATCAGGAATAGCAAATAAGTAGAATTCAGTGTCCCTATCCCTATAAAGCAGGAAAAGAATCCTCAATCGATCTGTTCATATCTTCTCACAAGCTGCCCAAGTTATGCTCCAGTGATTTTCTCCACATAAAGAGGAGAATGGAGTGCTATCAGCTCTTTTTCATTTCAAAGGCCAAGCTTAGATATTTCACACTTTTAGGGGTATACAAGGTTCTTTAAAGTTTTGTGGGCACAGATTATTTTTTGAGATTTTGTATGCCATTATTAATCTTACATTGCACTAAGCTTCTTTTCATACAAAAGAAAGCAGAGTACGTGTGATCGAGCTAAAAACTTACTGATTTGCATCCCAGAACTTGACAGAGGATCCATCAGCCGTAGTGATATAACGGCCATCTCGGCTGACCTCTGCACTGGTGACTGGTGCTTTAGTCTCTAAGGTTTGCACAATTTTGCCACTTCTCACATCTGACAACCTATGCATGGACAGATATATAATAATATAAATAAAGGAACGAGTAGGAAAATATTACAGCATGTGGTTGCTACCGTCTTAGTTAGCACGTGCATTAAGAGTTGTAACATAGGTAAAAAGTTCGCAAATTTTTCCCCACTTAAATTTTATTTTTATATTGATTATTGATTGAGACTCAATTAGTATAAAATGAGACATACGGTACAACTAATGATGTAATTTTAGGCACCTTGAAATTAACCTGAGTTTATAATTGGTTCAATTGGTGCTAAATTGGGTTAAACTGATGCTCAAGCTCCTCAACAGATAGAGAGGCAATAAAGTGCTTTTAGCAGTAAATTGCAGACGCTAATTCAAAAACCCTAATATTAACAAAGTGCATACAAGCTTAACTTCATGTCTAATTGGGACTGCTTTTGCAAATTACTAACCTAACAATTATAATATCAAGCTGCATATCTAGCTCTAGTCATGTTCATACCAACCCAATTGGTAAACTAATGTAAAATCTGTCATAATTGATACATTGGTGTGCATGATTGAAGTTAATGAATTTATTCATATTTTTTTCGAGGCCTTTTGTAATAGTAACAAAAGCTTAGTCATGTCGAACTGGGGCGGATTTTGTAAATTACTAACCTAACAATTATAATATCAAAGTGCATATCTAGCGTATTGTTTTCTATAGTTCATTAGCTCTAGTCACGGTCATAACAACCCAATTGGTAAACTAATGTCAAAATCTGTCTTAATTGATACATTTTCCGTGCATAATTGAAGTTAATGGATATGATTTCAGATCTTTTTGAGGTTTTTGGTAAAAGTAAAAAAAGCTTAATTGTGTCTTAAGTGGGGCTGATCTTGAAAATTAGTAAATTTTCAGATGTTTGCAGGTTAGCAAATTTCGAGGGGTGCCTTCACTGCAAAATCTTATCATAAAAACAGTTTTTTTTTTTCTTCAAACAAGGTGCACACAAAAAAGAGAGCCCTGGCTCATATTTGGCAGAATTGTTATTGTATATTTAAGCACTCACACAACTAAAAGTTAAGTTTGGAGAAAAAATAATCAAATCACTCACACAACTAAGACAATTATTGCAATGTTCCAAGCTAATTTGTTGAAATAACAGGTAATTTAAGCACAGAATACAGACCTGACACCACCCATGTCGCTGCAAGAAGTCAAGATGGTCTGATCACTATGAAGCCAAGCAACTGTCCTGGCAGCGCCCGGCAACTTGTCAATCTCCCTCGGAGTTGCATCAGGACGGTTCAGATCATATATGCGCAAAATCTTCTCAAATCCTCCTGTTAATAGTAGATGTGTATCCTGCACAACCGACAGCAGCAATTTAGTTGCATAATGTCTGTGTTCATACCAATCGTGTGTGTGTGTGTGGGGGGGGTGGGGGGGGGGGGGGGGGGGGGGGGGGGATGTATCAAAAAGAAGATCATCAACAAAAGAATGTAAAATGTTTTCATTGAATATTTGTAGGTTTTGAACAGTCCTGATCTTGCACTGTATATAGCTTATGAAGAGCACACATTGCAATGAATTAAAACAGAAATAGAATCTAAACAACTATTATCATGTGAGATTTTTAATTATATCAGCCAGGGCCAATAATGTTGGTCAATCAAATGCCCAACAAGCAAAATCCAAGTGCAGCTTAATCATTTCTTAACGCCTTTTTTAAATTTAATTTCATGTTTTATTCCATAACTGAGTGTATACAAAGGTAACTCAGTTAAATACAAGATTTTAAACAAAGATGGTAGCTTCAGACAAGTCTGGGGACTATGGTCCTGATTGACAATCATTTGAATGTCTAAAATACAAGGTTTTTTATTTTCGAAATGAAGGAAGCAGGTAAATACCTCAGAGAAGGCACAGGCCCGAACAATGTGTTTGTGCTCGAACGAGTGTAATTCATCCCCGGTTAGTGCATCCCAAAGTTTACTACAAAGTTAGCAAATCAACAGGAATAATTAGGTGATTCTTCAGGCTCACATCCTATGAACAAAGTAAATGCATAGCAAATAAATATCTTACAATATTAACATAATTTTTTTTTTCTGAAAAAAATGATCATGGAACTCCTCAAGGACAGATAAGTTTGCATTTTACAGACTAGGCATTCATACCCCCCGACTAATATGCATAACAATTCACGCATTAAAAGACCAAAACAGCTTTTACTACTGGTGCCATTCTCAACTTACACAGAGAAATCAGCGGAGCCAGATGCGGCACGAAGGGCATTGGTGTCCAGACAACAACTCCAAACAGCACCTTTGTGGCCTTCAAATGTGCCAATCCAATCTCCTGTCTCCCCATTTCTTAACATAGGTTGTGAATCTAGTGATTAATATCAAAATTATAATGAGTCAATAGATTCTATTAGATCCTCCAATAATAGGTCTTTTCCCTTTACAAAATTACTAACAACTAATAAAACATGCAAACTGTAACCTATAATTGCCCCGAGAGGAAAATGAAGTTAAACCCTCCATGTTAATTCATGTAGCAACAGTAAATGGATGTGGAGAATTGAGACAATTGAGAAGGGAGAGCAGAGCACAGGAGGGCTATTCATTAATTACAAGAGGCGTATATGGGGTATTCAAGATTTCATATGTCAGTGTACAAACTTCAACTGTTTTCCCAAATGAATAATTGTTATGCGGTCCTTACTCGAATCAGTGAAGTCTTCATTGACAAATAGTTTTGCGATGAAGATTTGGGCAAAGCAACCCATATATTAGGGATTAAGATCTATAGAGATAGATCGAGAAGGCAGATGCTCCAACTATGTCAGAAGGATAATTTTAACTGAAAATTATTTTTCCCTATAGATATATATATCTGTAAGTATGATCATGCAACAGTTTACCCCCTTATTTTAATGCTACTAGCAGACTGTTACTATACTCTAAGAAAACCAGGACAAACTATACACGTGCATATGTATAACTATATATATATATTATTTTTTTTTTTTGGGGGGGGGGGGGGGGGGGGGGGGGGGGGGTGAGTCCAAATTATATGCTATGCACGATAAATAAATATGAGCTACATATCATGCCTACAAAAAATGATGCAACTTATTGCATGTTTTATAATTCATCAATAATTTAAAATTTTACAATAGTATTGTAAGAAATTTGATTGGTGGGCTACCTTATTTCCAACAATTTTCTTTCTAATTATAAACCTCACTTTAAATTGATTTGAGATTTGTTGCCAAGATTGTCAGTATAATTCATCTTTAAGAGACACCCTCCCTTTATTTGTTTGGTTTGCATTAGTATAGATTAGCTGGTCTTATAGAAAAACAAACTTCTGTACAAGAAACCATCTCCAATCTATAGATCATCAATTGCACATACACATTTGATAAGCCCAGTCAATCAAAAAGGCGAATTACCATTACCGCAGTTTATCCAACATACATTTGACAGCCAGAAATAGACAACTAACATCCAATTAACTAAATCATGAACAAATCTGTAACCAACATGATATGAGATGGAATTTAATTTCGAAATAAGATCAGAATAATTAGCAATTTTAGATAAGCTTATACCGAAACAATTCTTACCTTTGCTAGCACTAATCAGGAAGTAACCATCGGGTGTAACTGGACTGTAGAACAGATCCACGACTGGTCGAGAATGCCCATGGCAAACCAGCGGTACCGCCACCTTTTTCTTCTCCATTCTTCTCTCCGATCTACAAAACAAAACCCTAACCCTTGTTCGCAGCTCCTAATTCCTATTCCTATAGCCTAACCCAAGCCTCAGCCCTCCAGATCAAACGGGAAAAAACGAAGAAAGATACAAAAAAACCGATCGAATGTTGAAGAACGCTACAAATCAGATACAATTGCAACGAAAATTTATAAATCGAAAACTGTATATACACTGGAGAGACGGACCTAAGGGCTAGGTAAAGAGAAATGAGCGGCGGGTTCGCTCTTTATAATACCAAACAGGCCGAAATCATAACCTAGACCGGGTCTAATGCGGGTTCGGATCCGCTAAAGTAACTCAAATTTTGAGCTACAACCTGGACCGTCAGATCAGAATCCGGATTGGCCCGGCCCAAGATGGAATGCAAGGTCCCTTTTATATGTGCCAGAGCAGATCGGACGGTCCGGATCCAAACTCAAAATTTGGATTACTTTAGGGGATCTGAATTCCTCTTCATACCAAAGAGGCCGAAATCATAACCTAGACCGGGTGGGTCTAATGGGAACCGCATCCTCTGCTGCACTTTTATTTCACAGCATACTGCTGCACTTTCGGACGGTCCAGATTTAATCTCAGCCGGTGAGTGCTCGGATGATGGAGGGGCAGTATTAATTTTGATTTAAAATTCGTGCCAAAATCTTATTTCGTTCGTCCGATAAAAAACGAACGGACCAAATTAAAAGTACAGCAGGATGCTATGAAATAAAAGTGCAACAGAGAGGATGCGGTTCTGTGTCTAATGCGGGTTCGAATCTGCTCAAGTAACTCAAATTTTGAGTTACAACCTGGACCGTCCGATGAGAACCTGGATTGGCCCGGTCCAAGATGGAATGCAAGGCCGCTTTAAAATGTGTCAGAGCAGATCGGACGGTCCGGATCCAAAAATATGACAAATAAACTCAAAAAAAATATATATACAATTAGTCTCAACGTGCAGTTGATACAATCAAGCGAATAACTTTCAGTCTTTCTGATTTTACAAACTCCAATGAAATCATAAGGCCATGTTCGGCCGCTCCACTATTCCCGTGGGAAAAAAAATTCAGTTCTGAATTTTTTTTCCCACGTGAACAATAATTTTTAGTTCAATTTCCGCGCTCATGCTCATTCCCAATGGCCCGCCGAACAAGCCCTAATTAATTGAAACATTTCTAGAAAAAAAAATGTAACGAACTTTAAATGCACTATGACAAAAAAAAAATAGGAACTAGAAACTGCTCAACATAATTTCTATATTGAAATGCGCTTAGAAACCAAACTTTACATTATTTTTGTAAATTTTTACTACTTTTTTTAGATGAATGGAAAATCATTGTTTTTAAACGAATTATGAACCATAAACAGATAGTAATAAATTTTCTAAAAATATAAAATTTGATCTCTTAGCCCATAATAATGTGTAGATCATTTTGATTATTTCGGTGTTTGAACTTTCAAATATATAAAATATGAATGTGAAGTAAAATAAAGTTCTTGCTTCTCAAATTACCATAGCTCAACTCTCTCTGTAGATTATTATTTTATGACTTGAAATTTGACATCTGAATTGATTAAAAATATAAATAAAAGCATACGATGTGTTTCAAAGACACTCTAGTAGTATATTTTCCCAAAATAAGTGATGTACCATTTATAATTAGCACAATTTTTGTTGCAAAATTTATTGAATTTTGAATCCAAACGAGATCTGACTTTATTAATTAAAACACCAAATCATGCATACTATGAGCTACAAATGCATTGCTTACAACGAGTTGCATATGTGTTCAAGCAGTGTGGTTTTATAATGAGGGAGAATTTCATATATATACCACTCAAAAAATATAAAATTGCGCATTTAGCATTCAAATTTCTATAATTATATATTTACCATCTAGAAATCTAATAACTCATATATTTACTTAATTAATAAAAAATGAAATTAATTAAGTTTAAGATTATATATAAAATACAATTAATAAGTTATTTAGTCTCATCTCCTTCTTTGTCTCTTTCTCTTCTGCGTACAGATTTTCCTATCGTCTTTTTTGACGTAACTTTTCTATTTTTGCTGAAACTCTCTCATAATCTCGTTTCTCCCAGTTAAACTCGGAGAGAAGGGGCAACAGACTCGGATACAAGGATTCCAACTCCAGCTTGATTGTTTAAAAACAAGGTAACTGCTCCAACTTTTCCAACAAAACGACTCGTATTAAATTCGACGCTGATATCGCAACCCGTTATCAGAGTAGTAACTGAGTTTGAGAATCTGTGTTTTGTTACTGGCTCAATTTGAAATATATGTTTTTAATATATTATATTGGGTATAAAGGAGAACGGTTCTGAAAGAAAGAGAGGGTGCTAAGTCAATCATTAATTAATTATAGTTTTAAGAAAATTAAACATAATCAATCTAAATTTTGGGTATATTTGATATATACTAAAGTTATATTAGATAAATATGTGAGTATTAGATTTTTAGATGGTAAATATGTAATTACAAAAATTTAAATGGTAAATATGTAATTTCACAATTTTTGAGTGGTATACATGAAATTGTCCCATTTGAATATGCGAATAATTTGACCCTTGGGAATGATATGATTGAGATTTTTTTTTTTGGATCATATGAGAGTAGGGATGCAAATGTATTGGATAGTGTAAAATTATATCCGTATTCACTTTTATTGTTCAGATACGGATCAGATAGTGGTAAAATTATATCCGTATTCACTTTTATTTTTCTGATACGGATATAGATCGAATATATGACGGATACGGATCAGATATCAGATATTTGTAAATATATACATAAATATTTTCATAACATATATTAAATTATATGGTATATATCTATTATTCTGATACAAATAATTAAAATTCAAAATTATATATGTATCCATATCCATACGAATATTTGGATATTTAGATGTCAAATATCCATATCTAATTTTCGAATACAGATCCAAATACGGTTGGAAATTATCCGATCCGTTTTGCCCCCTACATAAGAGTATATGATAGCTGACTGCTGACTGCTGACAGGAACATAAAAAAGTTAAAAAAACAATAAAACAAATCCGACAATTTTTTAACAATGACACTCTGCTGTTGGAGTACATCAGTATACATCAGAATTTACATTTTTTCCGCTTACATGGAATCATCCTATATAAAAAAAGTAAAAAAAAAAAAAACAAATAACAAATAAAAACTTGTGCATGATAATTTTAAAATTGGTAATTTGGCGCTGCTACCCTTCTCTCATACTGACAATATCATTGCTTCACAGTATAATGCTCTCTATCAGTCGTGTGATATTATTGTGCGATGATCCTCCCTCTTCCATTGCTTTTTTCGCCTTCTCGGCCATATCTGCGGCCTTTCTCCTGATTTCTTTCGCCGCTTCCTCCTCCCCCATCAATTTCGAAATCGCTCTTTTTATGTCGTCTCTATTAACCAAAATGGTCGTGTCGTCTACTGCAGGCATCCAGGTCGGCACTGATACACCTAATGACACTCCCAATCCCAATTCATCGACTACGAGTTTTTCATTAGTGAATTGGTCCGAGAAGTGAGGCCAAGTGACCATTGGTACGCCTAGCGATATGGACTCTAACATGGAGTTCCAACCGCAGTGCGTCATGAATGCTCCGATTGAGTGATGAGACAGGATAGCCAGTTGTGGGGCCCACCCTCTAAGTATGAGCCCTTTCTGCTGGTCGACCCTCTTTTCAAACTCTTTTGATAACCATCTGTCTACTTCGGGCGTGATTTCCACCTCTTTTATTACCCATATAAACGGTTTCTCTGTGGCCTCCAAGCTAAACCCTAGCTCCATTAGTTGTAAACTGCTTTTACGGGCGATGGAACCGAAACTAACGTACAAAACTGATCTGGGCTTATGCGAATCGAGCCAATTTAATACTATTTGTTGCCTCTCTGCTCCCAATTTGTTTCCTCTTAAGGATTTGGAATTCTCATCCTTGTTGTATAGATTGAGGGGTCCAACTGTCCACACCTTTTTCCCTAACTCTTTCTCATATAATTCAATAAACTCTCTTTCTAGGTCTTCAAAAGTATTCAGGATTATTGCATCTGCCGTTCTCTCCGCCTCAACGGTGTCATCACGGATCTTCTCAAAACCAGGAGCATTAAAAAACCCAGGCATGGTTTCTTTTGTAAACCGGAGAGTTATAGGCATGTCAGGTACTACGAACTGCCCAGAATAGTCGGTAACATTATGGAGTATCTTGTGTTTACTGGTCTTGTGATCACATAGGGCAAATAAACAGGAAGGTCCATGGAACACAATCCTGGGGACACACAATCTTCGTGCAATGTCAACCGTCC
The DNA here is from genome assembly GCA_964058825.1 of Carex arenaria. Lineage (NCBI taxonomy): Eukaryota > Viridiplantae > Streptophyta > Magnoliopsida > Poales > Cyperaceae > Carex > Carex arenaria. The sequence continues at coordinate 82,303 of CAXKVW010000183.1, read as the reverse complement.
AAGGGTTGCATCCATCGGATATGATGCAACTAGGGGGAATGTGGTGGGTCCTGAGATATTGCTCTAAGGGGTCTTTGAGTAGCTCCATAACTTCAAAAAAAGCTATGAAATAACTGGTATCAATTAGGTCAAAATTTTCACACTTATCAGGAAGCCCGATTTGAGCGCATGGGAATTTCAACTCGACAAATTGGATGGGGAGGCTGGACTCGATTGAACGTTGCACAATGGGCTGTATACGGGCAGCATTGGTTGGGGTGGTTATAAAGCTGATGTGAACACCTCTTTCGGCCAGGAGGCGCGCCAGGTCGGTCATGGGGATTAAGTGGCCTTGTGCTACTAGAGGGATTAATACAAAATGAGCTTTTTTTCCATTGAAGCAAGTCATGGGAGAAGTATAATTAGTACTATCCATGAATGCAGGGTATGCTGGTAGTGTTGGTTTTATTTACTAGAGTGGAAAATGAGGTACATATATAGCAACTTGTAGTTCATACAGAAATAAATATGTTGTTGTTCCAAAGGGATAACAGGACTCTGTTATTCTGGTCTCAGCCGTTGACATTTGTCGAGATTCGCACATGAAAAAAGAATATCCTTGAGATTCGTGCATGGAAAACTTTGAATGGTTGGCATAGGAATAACAGGGTCCTATTATCCCTTTGGAATAACAGCAGATTTATTTCAGTTCCTATTAGAGGTTGCTATGCATTCTTTAGGAAGGTGTTCAGATAAAGAGGATGTGTTCCTTATGTGGCACTATATGTGTCGTTATTTCTGACCACATATTGAAATGTAATGCGTCACACATGATGAACTGAAACGCTGATTATTTCAAATTTTCTTCTGCAATAATTGTTCCTTATGATGTTAATCTTTGAGGACAGTAATATCTGTTGTATTATTGTTACGACTCGTTAAACCGAATAATTAAAACCAATACCTGCAATCACTATCAGTGAAGCGTCTTCGAATTCTTTAATGCCGACTCTACTAATATTCCGAATCAGTACAAGTTGATTCTACTAATATATAGGTGTGGCACTGTCTGGAAAAAAAAGAAAGACGAAGCTTCAAATAATAAAATGATCAAAACAGAGCCAACGGTCATATTGGAAGCATGGCTCAGAGCATGTATGATGTATGTCTTCTCAAGCCAGATTGATAAATTGTCTGCTTCAAAAAAACTTTTATTTATTTATAACTTATAATTTATAACTTCTTCTTATAGTAAGGATTCAATTATATTAATTTATAATTTAGAATAATTATACTAGACTCTGCAGTACCATACCTGCACCATCCCCCATCCTCCCCACATCATTTATTTAAGAGATTAATTTTCATTAACTATCTTAACTAACTTTCATTTAATTAATCTAGTTCCTGTGATAAAAATGCATCGCTCTTTCCTTTCAAAATTCAAAATTTCTTTTTTTACCCGCAATTTCCTTTTTCGAGACTGAGACCATCCTATGCGATTTTAAAGATAAATACTTAAATTGTCCAAGAATAAATACTTCAATTTTGAAGATAAATTCTTATTAAGTCTAAGATAAATACTTAATTGTTTGAAGATAAATATTTCAATATTTTAGAATTAATATTATATTGATTAGAAATAAATACTGCCATGTCCAATGGATAAATACTGAAATTTTTTAAGGATAAATTCTTATTATATCTAGAATAAATACTACAGTATTTAAGGATTAATATTATATAGTTTATGGATAAATATTGTTATGTTCAATAAATAAATACTGTATTGATACTTCAACTAGAGTATTTCATTCTTAGTGATAAATCTTTAATACTTTTCTTTCGAGGTTGACCCAGGAAGTTTTGGACTCCGATGAGTGGTCCCCCATAGTGCCGGGACGATACAGCGAAAACGTGTTAATTTATGCGGGGACACAATGTTGTCATTCTGTAATTACAGAATAACGGTTCGCTTTATAGAGATTAATACTTGTACTCACCAAATACACTAATACATCATGATAAATACATTATTGTCTCACGTTAAATAGTATTATTATGTTTAATATTTTAGTGGTCTCTATGGTAGTTATGGAAATTAATGGTGGGAGGAGGTAATGTGAGAATGAGAGTGTGGGAATAATTATCAGGATATTTTTTTAATGGGTAAACAGAATAGCACGCACAGCAAGTCTTCGTTGACCGTATGGCATGAAATCATCCAAAGAAATGGGGAACCATTTATAGATTACATATAGAGTTTTGCATACAATTGCTCGTAATGCATTTATCTATAATGACACTCTTTTCTCATGGATTCCTTTTATGATAATTTTTATTGAGATTTATATACGTTTATTATTATTATTATTTGAGCAATATTATTATTATTATTATTATTAATAATAATAATAATAATAATAATAATATTGCTCAAATAATAATAATAAATGTGCTTCTATTGTTAGGAGTGTAAAATTGACTTATCTAAAAAATATCACAATTAATTTATGTCATTAAGTAGGGTTAAGACTAACTTATCAAATAAATTGGTTGCGATTATTAAATCGACTCCAATAGTTCAGCCGAAGTATAGAGTAAGGTATCCCTACATCTCAAAAATATATAACCCTGCTCAAACAGTCAAACGCCTCTGTTTTTTTGAAAATCTTCATAAACAGACAAAACAAAATTATCATTTTGATATAAAGTTGGTTAATTCGCTGAGGTTTATGTTTTGTGTGATTACCATATATATTAGCACCTCAAATGTATGATCCCAATTCTTGCATGATCACAATATATAGACTTAGTAATGTAGTACATTATAAGAAATTGTTTTAGCATTTACTAATTATCACCTCAAATGCATGGCATCAACTTTTGCATGATCAGAGATTTGTATATTTATAGCAAGTTCTTGAATACAATGAAGACAAAAAAATTGAACCATAAAAAAACATCGTCCGAATTTTAAGTCAAAAAATAAATACATTTAGATATTGGATGAAACTGAAGTTATCGTCAATTGGATTTGAATTGAAAAGAAATATGTTTAATTATAATGCTGTTAATTAACCAGCAAGGTAACAGTTCATGCCTTGTCAAGATTCACATATTGATTTCAATATTCGTGCCTGTTGGATTTTCTTCAATATTCGTGCAAATTAAGTGTGCACACATTGTGCAGCAGATTGAACAAATGTGTTGTTCTGCATGTCCATCGCACTCAAATTTGAGTTCGATAGATATCAAACCTACTCTGTTTCCCTCATAAATTAGATATAAAGATTTGCATATATCCATACTTTCCTCGAACATAGATGTACATAAAAGGATCGATTAGATACATAGATTTGCATTCATTTTTTTACTTGTATTGTACTTCTAATATATAATTGAGCTTGTGCTTCAGTTGTTAGGAGTGTAAAAATGACTAAATCCATCCAACGAAATCTAAAAAATAGCTTAATTATTTTTATTTTTAAGCGCTTAATTTAATTATTGCTAGTAACTAGTATATTATTTTTTGTACTATGTGAATTTAAGTAACGCTATCAGTTATGTTTGTCTTTTGAGATATAAAGATGAAAGTTTATTCTTGCAATTTTTCTTTAATGTTTATAAAGATTTTTTTTTTTTTGTATTTAGAACCTGAGACCTTTCATGTCACCTAAAGTAACTCAAATTTTGAGTTTAGATATGGACGGTCAAATCTGTTTTGGCATAAAAATTGAAGGGGCCTCATGCATTATATCTAGAACTGAATTCGTTGAAATTTTGATCGGACGGTCCATATCTAAAGTCAAATATTTTGTTAGAGGATATTGATCTAAACTGCAATGCTTTGCAGTGTACACCCACGTAGTGTGCTTCGATACAACAGACGTTGGATTTGTATCGAGATGCACACTGGATGAAAATTGAAGCACATCCGACAATTGTTGTATCGAAACACACTAAATAGATGTACATTTCAAAGCACCATAGCCACACTCTATATTGATAGCTAAAGATTCATAACGACTAGACTATCCGGTTCAAGCAAAGACAAAATTAATAAATGGAGATGGAGTGGTAGTACAGTTGGATAGAAAAAAAAATTTCTATACCTGGTTACCGAAAAGTCTCACAACTTCGCAGTCTCTATAAAGATTTCAGAAGAAAAAAAATGAGTGAATGCTTATCCGTACATTTAAAGACAATTTAACCTTAAACACATCGATCTGCTTTTTTTGAAAATCTTCTTAACCAGAATTAAACTTTGATTCCTATCGTATGGGCACACGTGCATAATACCAAAAATGAAAATAAAATTTTCCATGTTAAAATCCCATGATATTAAGTTAGTTAATTAGTTGAGGTTTGCGTTTTGAATGATTACCTTATTAGCACCTTAAATGTATGATACCACTATAAATGTATGATCCCACTATAATTATTCATCAACTTTTGAATGATCAGATATTTGTATATTTATAGTCAGAGGCGGAGCTACATTCAAGAAATGAGAGTCAATTGATCATATTTATTTTGAAATTTTTTGTACTTGTACATAATTTTCTATATAGTTTTGAATAAAATACTATAAATATGGTAATATTAACCCTCAATTACATTTAATCTCTATAACTTGAAGTTCTGACTTCTCTCCTATTTATCAGTTTATATGCGTTTTTGAATGCACTGAAGACAACAAATTGAACCATAAAAAAACATGGTTCGAATTTCAAGTGAGAAAATTTTAGCAGTAAAGAATTGCACAAGATAATTTGCTTTGTACATTTAGATTTTGGATAAAACTCAAGGTATCGTCCATTGGACTATAATGAAAAAGAAAAAGTTTAAAGGTAAATTATAAGGCTGCATTTTTTAGTTTTTGTTTTCATAATTCGATACTGCACGGAAAAGGACAAAAGGTATTTCAGCTACAAATGCGGAGCATCTTGTGTTTCCATGTGTGTTGCAAGAGCATCATTATTGTGAAAAAAGATGGGGTATGTAAATCCAGATCCAGTGAAGTAACTCAACTTTTGAGTTTTAAATCGGGACCGTCCAATTTGAATCGGAGACAATTCATTCGGATGGAGAGCGCACACATTCCGAGAACGAATTCGAATTTCGAGACAATTTGAAATGACAGATTCAAATCGGACGGTTTCAATCCAAAACCCAAAAATTGGGTTACTTCAGGGTATCCGGAAGATACTGATTTGAACTTGAAACAACAATAAAATATTTATCCAATGCATTTTTCTGCATAGTATGTAATAAAATAATATAAATGTCCAAACATTTGTGCAATTCTTTTATTTTAGTTTCTTTAATTATTGACACATGCAAGTTCCTCTGGTTGTGCTTAGGGCCGTACAAAAAGCTCACGACTCGCGAGCCACTCAAACTCAACTCGGTAACAAATTCGCTAACAACTCGTTCATTTAAAACTCGAGTTGAGTAACTCGTTTAACTCATAAGTTGAGTTCAAGTTGGGCTCAACTCGCTCATTACAACTCATGGACTCGTTTCGTTTGATTAATTAATTATAATTCCATGGACTCATTTTGTTTAATTTTTTTGTTAAATTGTTGTGAATTTTTTTGTTAGATTTGTTAGTTTGCTAAATCGTTGTGGATCGTTTGTTAATTCAATATTTACTACTCATATTATTACATAACAACAATCATCAGTTCAAGTGTTCAACATTTCAACACTTTAAACGAGTTGACTTACGAGTCACGAGCCAACTCGAGTTACTCACAAGTTGAGTTCGAGTTAGGGAGCCAGCTCGGCTCAATATTTTCAACTCGAGTCAACTCAACTCATTATCTTTTGAGTTGAGTTCGAGTTGTCCATAACTCGAGCTAACTCGGCTCGTTAGCAGCCCTAGTTGTGCTAACTATTCAATTGGTGAGTATTTCTCAAGGTTTAGTTTTCATTTGCTGGTGTAGTCTAGTAGGAAGCAAATAAAAATTGATTTAAACCCGCTCAAACAAGCCTGCAACCAGTTTTAAAATGCTCCACATATCCATCTTACTTGAACCCGTAACAACGAACAACATGTTACAAACAGAGGCATTAAATACACACCAAAAATATTATTTGGCACATAGATAATTGAAGCAGAAACAAATTAAAGGAAAAAATATGGGAAAAAAAAACCTAATCAATCAGTAAGGATGATGTCTTGCTTTATTCTTGCTTTTCTTTGGTTTCATTACAAGAGAGCTCGAAATCCATGACGGATTCCCTCCTAATGTATCCGATTCACCGGAAAGCCAACAACAAAGCCGGCCATCTTCCCCTCCAGTCCATCCGAATATGCCCCTGCATTTCCCAAATTACTTAATATTAGCAATCAAGTAATGTGACAGCATAAACAACTATCACACTTCTATCATTACTGGTAACTGGTAAGACAAGTCATTTGGCATATTTGGGTACTGTTTCAGTCAATTCCAGTAGCAGCATATACTGCCGAGTTTGACTGAAAGGTTGACCATTTTGACTTCTAGGTTGGTATCTAATTACACAAATGATGGTAAACTGTAGAAAAATTGGGTTAAATTTAGGAGATGTGAAGATTAAGTCGGGATATTTGCTTAGTAGAAAACTTGATCTAACTCGAGATTAAAATAAAATAACAAAATTATAAGTAGTCAAATAGAAGTCGTCATACCAAACATAACAACAATCAACGTTAAAAGAAAATCACCATGTGCATTTTTATACCTGGATGTTTGATCAGCATTTGCTGGAAGTATACTTCTGACAACTCCCATATGTCCACCTTCTAAAATTGCTTCTACATTGCCAATTGTTGTTCTATTGCATTTTTGAGTTATGGGAAAATAACCTAGTGTTCCAGAACTGGTGCCACCAATCAACCATAGCCGATCTTCTGTAGACGAATAGTGGCAATCTACAAAATAGTCAACCTGTACAAATACCAAAAGAAAATACAAGTACAAAGAATGAGAACAATAGTTTTGCATTAAAGAATTCATTTTTCTATGTTCCACAATTTTTAAATTTATCACATTCACAGAAAGTGATCAAAACAGTCTACTTGTATCATGAATGTCAGTACATAACAGTTTATAACAGTGGAGAACTGACAGTTTAGGTACCAAATATAGTACTGAGCTAATCCCCAATAAACCAACAATTTATACAACATACATTATTCAAGTTCCATTGATCTGACACCAAAGACCGCGCTTGTTCAAAATTGGCTTCTCTCCTCCCCTCATTCCAATCCCAAATGCTGAAAACAAAGAAAGTCATGCAGTGTAAAAGTCAAATTTCTTCATAGATATAGGTACCTAAACATCTCTTCATAAGCATATCTTCATACGAAAGAGTCTACTGAGTACAATTTGTTTAATTTACCTTAAAGTTTCAATATGAGTTAAACACCAAAGCTTCTGATTATCGTTTCCAAAGAATCCTACCTTCGCAACAGATGTTTCCACGTTCATAACCTAAAATCAAAATAGAAAACATCATCACTAAATTTGGGTTTGGACTTGGGGTTGGTTGCTTTTTCTGTAATGACATTATCCATCCCAAATGCTCAAAGTTTTATTCTTATATCCAAAACTACATATATATGCCAACACACATGAGTGCCAATTTTGAAATAGTACGAGCAAAATAATTACAGAGCGAAGACAAAGACATAAAAAGAGTAAACGAGGGAAAAAAATAAAGATTGGCAAATTAAATATTTAATTACGGATGATAAGTTAGTATCATCATTGATATCACCATCAGTATCAAAAAGACACAAAAGCCCATCAACTGAAGATGAAATTAGCTTGTTCCGTTGACCCGGTACGAATTGTACCTACAATAAATTAAGCTAAGTTGAAAGATACGACTTGGGACATTACAAACTAAACAACAGTAAGTCTGAATCTAATGCACCATAGAATCAATTAACCTAAATATCAATTAACATCTCATCCCTGATACAGCCTAAATTAGTGAAAATTTACCATTTGTTGTGCAAAGTAGAAAATAAACACAATCTAAGCAAAAAAAAAATTACCAAAAATAGAATTGGTACCTACATGAGTAACATCATCCATGTGGGATTCCTCCAAGCACGCAACTTGTTTACCATTTCTCCAGTCCCAGAAAAGAACCTTCAAGATATAATCCTTTTAGTGTGTAAAAACTAACTAAATAAAGGATACAAGTTATAAGTTATAACTGATATCCTTGTCACATATATATGATTGACCAAAGCTAAAATAAATAATTTTAAATTGATCAGACAACTTGAACATATTAAATTAAATAAATAATATTACAAGTTAAACTACACCTGAGAGTCTGATCCGGCAGCAAGAAGGTTACCATTTGAGCCACCAAAACTAAAGCTAAAAATCTCCTGTGAGGGACCTGCTCTTAACATGGAGACCTAAATAAAAAAAAACATTGAAACCTAGGTAAAAGGAAGGTTTTAGTAAAAATCTAGAAATTTCCGTTTAACTGCCAGGAACACTGCATCGGTTAAACTATATCCCCCAACCCCCCACCCAACCCCCCCCCCCCCCCCACCCCACACACACACACCCGCGCCCACACACGCCCCCAAGAAAAGAAAAAAAATCAGATCGGCCTCCGGCCCCCACTTTAAATCAGTTAAATTGCTCTAAGTTGTGCAAAGGGAGACTCAAAGATTGGATTACCTCGATTACCAAAATTAGCCATTATATACTGCCAATTATTCAATCAAACAATAGACAAGCCCAAAAAAAGAAAACATGGAAATATAAACGTCTGATAAAAATTTATTGATACCATGCAGCTGGTGTGTACCAATACTAGAGGAGACCAGAATAGTAACAAAATCTGATATTGAAATCAAACCTGATTAAAGCTTCTTGTATCCCAGGCTCTAACAGTACCATCAGAAGAGCACGAGCAAAGAACATGAGGTGATGCAGGGGCAGAAAAGGAAATTTCATGGATTCTTCCAGAATGGCCCTTACACTCTCCAAAATACTGCCCCGACTCTGAAGAGTAAAGTTTTATTGCATTTGTAGAAAGAGAAACGGCAAGGGCTGGTATGTCCTGGCTTTTGTTTTTTGTTTTTTTTTAAAGAAGTCGAAGAAAATAGATGTTAGGAGAAAAAAACATAACACGCTTGACAGAAAATATCCCAAAATGGTACACATTGTTCAATTACAGTTGCGGTATTGAGAAACATGGCATGGTCAATGGTGATATGACGGATAGCAAGCTTTACCGGGACTTCAAAAGAGATGTAAATATAAATCTACAGATAATTCTAAATGGCAGTCATGTTTTAGGCCTTCTTTCCAGGTTTCAATTTCTTTTCCAAGATGCTTAAGTTATGTATTTCACTAAGCCCAGAAGAAATTCAACTAAACTAAATTAACTTTTAAGGTCCAGATGCACAAATATGGACGGTCTGATTAAAAGTAACTAAGCAATTATAAGTTCATTGCCTTAATTGTCATTTCAATAGTATTTAGATTATGAGTAGAACTAGGGTTTTCTTAACCTCACCAAGTCTCTTTGTAAGCTTTCCAAAACCTATCGGATTGACTTCAAATGACAAATCCTAACCGTGAAACCGATCTACTTCACGAGTGATGCGTTCACATATCAATTTTAATATTTTATAAACCGAACTATTTCACGAGTGATGTGTTCACATATCAATTTAGTATAAAATCAAGTGGTCAAAATATGATGAGAAATGAATGCATTAAAATTTAACTTATAAACCATCTTTTTTTTACTGCTTGACTTTATACTAAATTAATTCTAAAAAATTGACATGTAAATGTATCACTCGTGAAGTAGATCGGTTTCAACAGTTTGGATTCATCGTTTAAAATCAATCCTATAGGTTTTGGAGTAAGCTCACCAAAGGGCCTGGTAAGCTTCAGAACACCCTAGTTCTACTCTTATGATTATTACTGACATATTTTTTTTTTAAAAAAGGCTTAAAGCCTGTTCCATTAAAAGAACCAAACAGTTAACTTACAGGACCTTGTTTGTTTTCAGTGATATCTCACTTCATCAAAACTTCATCCGTGCAAACTAAAACTAACACATACCATATTACAGAGCGACATTTATTACAATCTGCTGGCAAATATCTAATTAAAAAGTTCACTACATTTCTAAGCCACATCACTGGGCTGAGGTATTCTAAGACAAATTCTAAACTAGAAACTGCAACTCTGTTGTGTTGGATCATCATCATGGTGAAACTGATCCTCTTCTGGTTCCCATATGTTGAGAGGCACTTCATCAAGTTTCTCAGTAAGCCAAAGCTGAGTAGCATCTTTCACAGTATTACTGGCATTAGGACTGTTATCCTGATTACCACTCTGAATTTTGTTCTTAAAAAATAAATTGAATTTTATGAGCTTCGCAGCTCATCAGATTCCTAGGATACATAATACATCTGATAGCACAAGTACCTGGAAGCAATTTGGAAAACATAATCTTCGCCGAAGTTAGTCTGTATAGCATTCTTTAGTCCCAACTTCTTCTTTAAACTCGACGATGGAGATTCTTCGCTTGCTGATCCTATGTCTATTTCCATTTCCCCCCGCCTTCTCCCTCTGTAGGATTTTTCTAGGGTTTTGGACAGAGGAGTCGGAGAGCCTAACAAATTGTCCCTGCGGCTCACTATAGTTCTCCGGGTGTTGACTGAGGCCCGGCCCGGCCCAAATTATATAAAGACGTCAATCTGGAAACATCAACAATACCCAGTAAGGTATTTAAATGATATTTGAACAAGTGTTGTAAAAAACAATCTCAATTAAACGTCCGTTTAACCCTTAATGGCAGTTAAGTTGTTACGAATATACTAATCGGAAGTATGTTAATGAATTTTTTCAATTAATCGACTGATTATTTCCTATTATTTCTGTGACTGTGTATGATAATAAGTTTCATAAATCATGTATTGTTGTTTTATTTGTACTTGAACATACATCTAGTATTTTTATATATATTTTTTCTTTTTACTTTGAAATTGATTAATTCTTCTATTATTTATACAGCATATATTTTCTTACTTATTAATATAATATTTTTAATTAGTACAATATTTTTATATATGAAATTTAGTTGTTATCGTAAACTAAATTTAGTGATTTTATGTTGGAATGTCTAATTTCTTTTAAATAATATGTTATTAGTATTTAAAAAAAACTTAATTTTCAAATTTATTTTTGCATTAAATAAATGTGTTAACTACACATGTGTTATTAATTTTGGGAATTTTGGCTTCGTTGTTGGCATGTTGCCCATTGGTTAAACCTCTAAATTAATTGCTATGTTATGAAAGTTTGTTTGGCTGTTGGCATGCTGGTTTGAAAGTTTGTATGATTTTTTGTGAATTTTTGTAATCTTAATTATGCATGAATTTAGTTGTATGAATTTGTATGAAATTGTGTGAATGTTTGTTATTTGTATGGATTTCTATGTTTAAATATGTTTGTAATAAATTAATTGTTATGTTCTGTATGAATTCTATTATAATTGATGGCTTGGATTATGTAAATGATTAATGGGATTTCTTATTTAATATTTTTGAATTGGTATAATAACAGCTTAATAAAGTCCAGCAAGCCAACTCGTCAGCTCACGAGTTAACTCGGCCTGACTTGTCACAATTTTGAGCTGAGATTTTAGCTCAGATGCTCTGGGTCTAGCTCGCTCGGCCCAAGCTCGATCCAGAATTAACAAGCTGAGCTAAGGCCCAGCTCAGCCCAAACCAACTCGTTGACAGCCCTACATATGATATTTGGAGGTTTCCATGGGCAACTCAATTTTTTCCTTTTTATTTGATAATCATTAATTATCTTAATTTCATCTTTTGGTTACTTTTCAGGTATTGAGGCTTCTTTGAGGCATGCATTTTATAGTTTAATTTCATCCTTCGGTTATCAGGTATTCACAGTAGGTAATATACTCAATTGTTCTCTTATCACAGTAGTAATTCATAGTAGGTACTCACAGTAGGTCATTTGAATATGTACAGATACTTTTTTTTTTTATTTCTCCACCTCTTATCATTTCAAATTCAGAGACAAAAAGATTTATGAAACAGACACTTGAAAGATTTTAATCCATACCCGAGATGTACATTTTTATGAAAATTTCATATTATGGTGCTGCTTACAATTTAGGAAAAATTGGTTATTTGCCACTCCAAAACCTTCAAATTTGAAAAATGTCATCACAAAACTATAAATCTGAAAAATGCCACTCTGAACTTAGTTAATTCTTAAATTTGCCACAAATATACAATTTTTATACTTTTTTTTTATTAAAATTAGCTGAAAAATATAGTTTTGAGATACGTATAATGAGAAGTCTGAAGGGTATATAGGAAAATACAGAAATACGTATCTCAAAACTGTATTTTTCAATTAATATTTAATAAAAATAAATAAAAATTGTGTATTTGTGATAAATTTAAGAATTAACTAAGTTTAGAGTGGTATTTTTCAGATTTATAGCATTGTGATGGCATTTTTCAGATTTGAAGGTTTTAGAGTGGTAAAAACCAATTTCCCTACAATTTATATTGGTACTGCTAGCTTACAATTTATATTGTGCAGGTAGAGACAGGTAGTAGGAGCAAGAGAAGTATTAGGTGAAGAGTGCTTGTTGCTTAGGTGCTAAATTGTTTGTGTTAAGTAATATTTGTGCAACTGTGTTTAATTTTTATTTTTACCTTAGTTTTAAATTATAGTTGTGTTGAATTATTTTGTGCTGAATGTATTATGTAAAACTGTGTTGTTTGTTGTGTTAAATTATATTTCTCTATTGTTTTACTGTGCTAAATTATGCACGTGTTAATTAAATTACGTTTGTGTTGATTGTATAAACTGTTGTTGATTTGATTGGGTATGGTCGAGCCGGGTTCGGTAAGACAACCCATGGACAGAGGTAGGCATGGGTATGGAGGAATCACATCCTCTGCTGCAGTTTTAAAGTGCAGCAGAGTGCTGCACTTTAATATCGTCCGTTAATTTTTGATCGGACGGACGAAATAAAATTTTTGCACGAATTTTAAAGCAAAATTAATACTGCCCCCTCCATCACCCGAGCACTCACCGGCTGGAGATTAAATCTGACCCGTCCAAAAGTGCAGCACCCTGCTGCACTTTAAAACTGCAGCAGAGGATACGGATCCTGGGTATGGAGGAAAGACCCATGAGCAGGCCCATCAGATTGGATCTGGCAGGCCGGCCCATCGCCATCCCTAGACTAGGGTAGAGTAGCATGAGACCCCTTAATTACTATAAAAAAAAAGCGGCAAACCCTAGCCTAGACGAATTCGTATCCTCTGCATTAACTCAAAAGGGAATCTTTTGAGTTAATGCATATGGACTATCCGATCTGCTTTAAGATTAGTGCAGACTAGAATCGCACTAATATTAAAAGACCCCTTGTTAAAATTGGACGGCCGATTTGTTTTATTTAAAATTGGACGGTCGAAATGAATTAACTCAAAAGATTCCCTTTTGAGTTAATGCAGAGGATACGTGTTCAGCCTAGACCCCACATCTCGGAAGTGCCGCCTCTTTTCCTCTCTGAGTCTCTCCTCTCCATCTCTCTTCGTCGATTATTGAAAACGATCCTTCGGAGTCCAGGTTTTTTTCCTTCTACCTTGGATTGATTCTCTTTCTCTATTTTAGGAAAAATCGGATTGATTAGTTTATTAGTTTTCATCTAGGTTCTGAGCTATTGCTTCCAAAATTGCATATCTGATGTCTTCTTTCTCCCAAATCAGAAACCCTAACCGAACTTTTGCATTTGAGCAACCAATTTTCTCTGTATCACACGATAGATGTAAATATATCACCAAATCTGAAAAACCTTACCATAATTCAGGAGCAGATTTAGACATTTAGTGATTAGAACAATCTAAATACTTGTGAGGCAATGGGGATGGTTCACATCTATCTATGCCTTTGTCCAGTCTACAAAATATGTCGTAATTTTGGTTATATCGTATTATGTTAGGCAAAAAATATTTTCCACATATTTATGCGAATCAACAAAAACAATTATTATTGTGTTTTTTGTTTTATAATTTATTTCTTAGGTGGTTTAATGATAATTCCTTTTAAATTTAATTTTGCTGATACTCTGCAAAAATAGAAAAGAAAATCATACTTCCTTTAAAGCTCATCCTGCTATGTCGTTATCAACAATTATATGGCTTCGCAAATGTTATTTGCGATTTACTGAACATCAAAATAAGGTCTCTGTTACATGTAGAAAGTTGGTAAATCCCATGTCTTTTTTTTTGAGATAAAGCCGAAATGAATCCCATGTATTGTTGGTCCCTTCATGCCCGGCACATCATAATTCCAGATTTGACTTCAATGATAATTTTATCTTCTAATAATGGGAAGTACGATCAGAGACTTCAATTTTTATTTGATTGTTTTTGTCTGTACATCATCACATTAAAACTTATCACTAAGGACTACTAGAATTTGCATTACTAGCATGGGTAACTAAATATACTTCCATCAGAAATGAATCTCATACAAAAATAGTTTCTCTAAGATCGTGAATTGATAAATTTAATACAATATAGATACACTCACATCACTCTAATTCTTATGGTATAATTTAAGATTTATAACACAACTTTTGAAAAAAATTAAGCCAAAAAGAGCAATGTTTTGTTAGATAAACTTTAAATCTTTATGCCTTGAGTCTACTACTATAGTTCTATTGGCAAAGAAACAGATGCATATGCACCTGGTTCAGTATTTCATCCTTGCCGGTGTTAATTAGTCCCAGCAAAATTAGACAGCTTCTCTGGTACTAACAACGGTATTTTGTTGCAAACATTATTTGCGGTTTGCACAAAATCAATGATTTGTTCTCTGCATGTAATATATGGTACGGTGTTGAATCCAAGTGTTTTCATTCATGTCTCATCTGGTACCAAATAATTTTGAAAATGACATGAATAAACAGCTTCAAAGATAAAGTTCATGAAAAGTAATTCTAGTTTTCTAGACAAACCTATTCCGCAATCTCAGCCTGCGAGATTCTATGTAATTTCCTTTTGCATGCTGTATTTGCTGATATGAAATGGTAGTTCGTTCCATAGTCTACAAGATATTCACTATCCAAAAGAAGCCATCATAGTAATAATAAGCCATGTTTATAGCAGCTTGTACACATGGAATTGAATAACACTTTGGTTCCCTTTATTGTTTGTTAAAAGTGTTGAATATCAAGTTAAACTTAGATGGTCGATTTTCTTAATTAGACTTCAAGTATGAGCCCATTGCATTCATTACTTTCCTGGTTTGCTCATTTCATCTGAGATTGAAAATCAATGACCAATTATATTACAATCCCTGCTAACTTTTGCTGCTTAATTGGTTAACAATCGACCAATCCTTGTTAATGTAACTAATAATTTTCATTTTCGACTATTTGTTCAGATGTAAGAAATGAGAACTGACGAGTGTCTACAGGGAGATTCGCTTCTCTTCAATTTAGCATGAGCGGACTAGGAAATGGTATGAATATAGCTAAATTTTTTTATTAATAGTATTTATTAATGGTACCCTATAGTTGTTGTGGCTTCTCATATATGAAACAGGTGCAATCCGATCTTTATTGGTTGCTCACAGATCTGGTAAGTTTCAGGTGGTACGAGTTGTTTTGATGCCAAATACCCTTCTCTTTCTATCCTTCTTTCCAATTGTTTCAGATATTGCTTCTTCAATTTTTTGGTGTTCATGAGAAGCCTCTAATTATAGTTTGCAAGGAATTCATGTCAACTTCACTTGTTAGTACTAGATCAGGTTTTATCTGTTGTGAACAGTTGAATTTTTAACTAGCCTCTGGCCCTAGTAAAGAAACTTATATGTCAATTTATTAATTTAGTTGGATAAAGAAAATTGACCATACTGTCTTTTGTTAATTAACTTAGGATAAATGAAACTTGACGCCACCTCTCCACAAGAGCTCTGACGAGAGCGTTGTCTGTCGGGATGTGACCAATTATGTGCACACCATGTGACCAATTATGTGCACGCCGTGACGTACCCTTCCAAACGAGAGACCCACGGTAGAGATTGGGGCTGGCCAGAGCAGACCAGTGGATAAACTGTGGTAGCATGAGCCAGTCGAGACAGTGGGCCCCATTTGGCCGGCAGAGCTTCCAGGTGCAGTGCGGATGTTCCGAACAGCACAGCCAGTCAGGACAGCACTGGGGGCAGCGGGGCTGGTTCGGATGGTGAATCTTGCAGGAGTAGAGGGATCATGTAGCCCGCCTCCTTCGACAAACGTTGGATCCCGAGAATTGATGGCCACGAATAATTTCCATTTTTTTTAAATTGCCCTGCTTTTAAAATCTGTAAGGTTTTATATTAAACAATAGAAGACAGAATTGTATAGTGATTGAATAGTGAGAATTAGAAATTAGATGTAAAGCACATCAAACATTTTTGTCTGTATCAAATTGTACATGTTTTCCTCGACTAACTTGAGATCATAAATCAGAATATCTAGCTTTTTATATCAGAGAAAGGATGATAGCCTATCAATTGAAGAATGTAATAAGAGTAGGTTTATTTCTTTCAACTAGTGGAAGAATGTAATAAGAGTAACTGGCTACTGGGCCTAGTTGTTTTATTTTCTTTATACATGATCCGTAATAAGACATCTAATTAGAAATTTGTTAAAATTTCTATTTTTTCTTTTTCCTCCTTTCCCTTCTCTGTTTACCATTTGTACAAGTTTCTTTCAATTTTCATTCAAACGTATAAAAAATTTATACAATCGTATCTTCGAATGGTTACAATATTAAACCAGAGCATCTAAAGCGACCTCAATTTCTCATTTCCAACTCCCATCTCCTCATTGGTTTTTTTACCAAGTTTTCATTCCTAAACTAATTTTCGTTCAAATCTTGAGTTTTTCTTACATAAAATACCTTGTTAGATTTTAGATTTCACAATGTGACCCTTAACAGATTTTGAACTGTAAAGCAAGGACGAGGTTTAAACAAGGACAATGCATAGAGTTGTAAAATTTATTGTTGTCTAAAACAAAATTACCTTTTTAACAATGTTTGTGAGAAGGACCAATATGTCAAAATTCCAAACTTTTAGCAAATTGTTTGCAATTTGGATTTATGAAAGAGATATTGTCTACACACCTAGAATTCCTTCACTTTCTTAGCATTTCCTTTACAATTACATTCTCAATTCTAACTTTCCTTGACCTAAGAAGATTCATAAGAGATAGTTGATAGTTCTATTCATAAGATTCATATGAGATTATTTGAGTTTCAATTGACATATTTGGAAGGTACACAGTGCTGATCAAAATTCATTAGAAATTTGATAAATATCAAGATTTTTTTTCTCTTAATTTACCAATTATGTTATTTAAAATTTTATTAGAATCTGTGGGGTAGAAGAAAAAATAAACAAATAAAAAAATAGTAAAACTAACTAGAGAAAAGAAAAGGACCATGACATAGTCGGAGTTGGCCAAAGCTTCTCTATACTAGAGTATGTTTGATTGGATTGAGAATAGGCTATTTTTGGAATTAGACTATTCGGAATAGCTTATTTGGTATTTGGTTATATTAGAATAGTTAGAATAATGAATTCAATTTTTTTTGTCTTAGAATAGGTTATTCCTAAAAGTTTTGAGAATTAACTATTCTAATAAGACAAACAATAGCTATTCTTGTTTTGCAACTAAACATACCTAGATATCTAGCATCATCTTTTTCTTTCTATGCGAACGAAGAAGGGGAAGCTAATAGGGGTACGTTTGGATGAGAACTAGAAAAGTGAAAATTGAGAATAGTAAATGAGAATAGGGAGAAAATAGTGATTTTCATATTAGTGTGAAAATGATGCTATTCGGATTAGTAAAAATATTATTTGGATCGTATATTTGGAATAGTAAATAGCTGTAATTGATAAATAATAGTGTTAAAAAATGCTAATTAAGAGAAAAGATAGACAAGTGGGGTCTAACTATTCTGAATAGCAAAAATATTGTTTTGATACATATTGCTAATTCGAATAGCTCCTATTCTAACTATTCTCACTTCATTCAAACATACGTTACATACCCTAGAGAGGTCTTTTTACTTAATCGGATTTAATCATCATCAAATTTATTTAATTTTGTCTTTATTTTCCATTTAGATTATTTTTCCATCAAATCGTGGCAACTCATTTTTTTCCTTCTCTGTCTCTCGTTTTGAGAAATGATATAAGATCAAGCCTTCGAACTTTAAATAATTTTTTGAGTAAATGTTAGAGGTCAAGTTATCCAACTAATTAATATTCACAAATAATCACTCTTTCTGGATTTCGAACCTGCGACTTTCTGCATGGAGAGCATTGCTTTTGCCATAGACTAAATACTAGTTCTCTTTAAACTTTAAATATTCATGAGAAATCTTTTGGCTAAAATTTTGAACTAGCAGTTTTTCATACAGAAAACATTATTTTTAGTCATGATCTTTCGTTTGTCTTCTATTTCTGACTAAATTTTTTATCATAGCTATAAATTTAATTAATTCTCTTTTGGCAAACAAGAGTAATATCCGATCAAAGTTACCTCGTCATGTCATTAAGTTGCACGTGTGGAATCATAAAATTAAAATTAAAGGTCTGGATAAAGAAGTGCCTTGTGATTTTATTTTATGAAAGAGATCAAAAGTATAAATAAAGTACATGTTAAGTTGGACACAGTTTATAAACACTTAAGCTTTTTTTTTTTTAATCAAATCACAAATATATGGTTCATTGTTTATGCTACACTCAAAGAAAAAGCAAAGCCTCAATAGCAAGTTCTGGTACAGTGATCGAATGAGATATCTATATATGGGTCTGTTCGACAAATACATGGAATAGTGAAAAAGAGAAGAGACTTTTATTATATACAATTACAAATATGTTCGCACATTTGGAATAATGGAAGAGTGAAATTGGATCAATTCTCACATGTAAAAAAACCACTCTTCTCCAATTCTACTTCTACTATGGAATAGTGGGGGGTGGAATAGAGAGGGGCTAAAGTGCAAACGAGAAGGGTTTGATTGCATATTTCCATTCCAATTCTACTGTTTTCACTTTTTCTCTATTCCATTCAATTCCACTCATGTCCGGCTACTATTCCGTCATAATTCATCTATTCCACTACAATTCCTTTGTGCCAAACAAGCCCCATGTGATATAGTCCAATACCTTTGGAGTACGTTTGGATGAACTCTAGAATAGCTAGAATAGCTACTGTTTAGAATAGCAAATAAGAATAGCTACTATTTAAGAACAGTGCTATTCAGAATAGTGAAAAAGTTGTTTGGATTGCATATTTGGAATAGAGTTTGGAGAGAATAGCTACTGTTTAATAATTTATGTGTAAGATTAAATATAATACAATATAATATTAATTCAAATATTATATTATTTTAAATATTAGATTAGTATTAAATAAAATATTATATTAAATATAATATAATATTAGTTTAAAATATTAAATATAATATAATATTAGTTTAAAATATTAAATGTAATATAATATTAGTTTAAATATTATATTAGTATTAAATAAAATATTAGTTTAAATATAATACAATGTAATATTAATTTAATTATTAAATGTAATATAATATTATTTTAAATATTATATTAGTATTAAATAAAATATTAGATTAAATATAATATAATATTAATTTAAATATTAAAATGTAATATTAATTTAAATATTAAAATGTAATATAATATTATTTTAAATATTATATTATTATTAAATAAAATATTAGTTTAAATATAATACAATGTAATATTAATTTAATTATTAAATATAATATAATATTATTTTAAATATTAAATTAGTATTAAATAAAATGTTAGATTAAATATAATACAATATAATATTAATTTAAATATTAAAATGTAATATAATATTATTTTAAATATTATATTAGTATTAAATAAAATATTAGATTAAATATAATATATTATTAGATTAAATATAATACAATATAATATTAATTTAAATATTAAATGTAATATAATATTAGTTTAAATATTATATTAGTATTAATATTGAAAGCAACAAATGCTATTCCATGTTTTTATAGGAATAGCGAATAGCAATGCTATTCTGAAAACAGTAGCTATTCCGAATAGCTCCATTTCTCGTTTGGATGCACCTTGTTCCGAATAGCAATGCTATTCTAAAAACAGTAGCTATTTTTGTGCATCCAAACGTACCCTTGATACTTACTCATATCGCCAGGACTGCAGATCGAGTCCGATGGGCATAAGATCTAATTTAAGTTTGATAAACTTCAAAACTGTCGGATTCTCTTTCAAATCCGTGTGCTTCGAAATATTCATGCATGCTCGCTTCTATTTCTCAATCGCCTAACATTGTCCCTCTGATTCAATAGAGGATTATAGGGCACAGTTTTTACCTAGGTAGTATATCTATAGCAGACATCCTGTTAAGGAATCACAGTTACCGTCTGTCATGTCAATGTTGTAACTGCCTTCACCAATAATTTTTAATCATATCATTTCATTAAATTTCATAAATGCAAGCACAAGCTTTACAATAAAAGTCACAGTCAGCCATCACTGTTATAGCCAGCAGATGCTACTTGAAATTTTCTCATAAAAAAGATCTTCCACTGAAATTAACATAAAGATAAGAGTGAGGCTATGGTATTATACTATTATACACAGAGCATATTGACCTGCTAGCTGTATGGACTCAAATTTTCAGTATGAAAAATTTAATAGCCGGTCGGACTGTTTATCATGATCTTCATATTAATATGTACTTGAAAACTAAATTTTACATTTTTTAGAATTTTTTTTCTTTTTTTTTAGATGGGTATAGAAAGTTACTTGATCTGAAAATTCTTATGAAACATTCAAAAACAATGATTTTCTATATATCTTAAAAAAAATAGTAAAAACATTCTAATATAGATGATTTCATTATAATTTTAAATTTTAGGTGGTAATTTTATTTACAATTCCGGATGGATGAAAATTTTATGAAAAGAGAAATATTTTTTTAATGAAATTGCTTTTAATATATAATATTGAGGAAAAATATTAATTTCAATCCACTCATCCTTTAAGAAATTAGTTTTTTTTTTTTTTTTTTTGGATTTAGGAAGAAACTTTACTTGAGTGCAGTGTTTTTTAAATTATTTGCTGAAAGCAATCAAAATTAAGTGCGTGAGTGCAATGTTTTTAAATTAAATTAAAATATAATTTCAATCTAATGTAATTTATTTTGTTTTTCTTTTTTCTTTTGGAACGCCATTATTTTAGCTAGATCGTCAAAAACATATTAATTTTCATAAGAGCATCTATATTCCAGCAACTCAAATGAATTTTTAAATAACTGTTAATCAGTTTTTAGAAATTAAGGTTTTTAAAGTTTCTAACTCTCACATCTCTGAAATTAATTTTAGAGTTTTTATTAAGTCACATCAGTAATAAATTAAAAATGAGAAATAAGTTGAGCCAATCATTTAGCCAGTGTGAAGTTTATAAACAATTTCTCAATAATTTTTTTTTTCTAATTCTCTCACATCTTTGAAACTGAATTAGAAACTCTTGTAATATCATAAATGTAGATGCTCTAAAGAAACATCGAATGCCTAATCATGAAGGATTCAAATCTGCTGCGATCCTTCGCAGTGTGAACAGTACCCTAAAATTTCTATTTTTTCAAATTCAACTGTTGAATTATTTTGAGATTCGTACACAGAAAAATTAACTGTTTCGAGATACGTGCACATAAAATATTGAACGGCTGAATTTAGAAAAACAGAAATTTTAGAGTATTGTTCACATGTGAAAGATCGCAGCAGATTGGGATCCAATCATGAAGTATGAGAGACCAGACAAAGACCCAATTACAGGTGTGATGAATAAGTAAGTAGTTAAACGGATCCAATTAATTAATTAAATACAATCCATTTTAAGAACAATAATTAACATATCCATAGCCTGACTGCACAATGCACATGCTGAAGCCTGGCAGATGCTTGATTCTAATTTCATGCACATGATTGTGCTCCAAAGACTGCACATGAAACCCCTCCTCTCCCTCCATTTAATATTCTCTACACTTTTCATAAAGTAATATTGACAAAGTTTGCAATATATCCACACCACAATCATCAAATTGCTAACTTGTTATATACACCCGTTCATCAATAAAATGAAGAATAAGGCCAGTATGCCATCTGTAGCATAGTGACATGTCGTACTACCTCTTCAAAAATTTATTGTATATGTTTCAATAGCTAATCTAAACCGTTGAATTCAATCTACTTCATAAGTGATGTATTTACATGTCAAAATTATAATGTTTTGAATTCATTTGGTATAAAATCAAGCTGTCAAAAAATAATAATTATAAGTTAATTTTAATTAATACATTCATTTTTCATTATTTTTTTACAGTTTGACTTTATACTAAATGAATGTAAAACTTGATAAATTTTATATGTAAATACATCACTCGTGAAGTATATCGGTTTCAATAGTTTAGATTTGTCGTTTGAAGCCTACTCAATAGGTTTTTGAGAGAGTAGTACGATATGTCACTATGCTACAGGTAGTACGCCAGTCTTTTCCTAAAATGAATTACAAATTTAAACAATGCCATGAAAGAGTAACCGAAATCAAGTTTTTTTTTATATATATATTATTGTTGTTGAATATGTCAAACTTATATGTGTATATATATTTTTTTAAAGAAAAATGAATGTCAGGCTTCTAAATCTTATATCTTTGTGATTACAACAAATGATTTCTTTTATTCAGATTTTAAATTCATGACTCCTAATATCAGAATACATATCTCTACTATTAGATCAAAAACTAATTCTTAGCTAAACTTTTATTGATAAATAATAATTATTATCTCATAAATAACCATAATATTGAAACTTTTGAAGGATAGTGTAAAGGGCTAACTATTGCATATGTTTTTTTTTCTCTCAACAGTTGAAGAATTCTTTGTCTAATTTTAGAATATTTTTTGCATCTTATTAATAATTTCTCGTTTGATTCTCAATATACAATATCATAAATGCATGATCTATGCAACTTATACTCACTAATTTGCAATTTGCCTATATCGATATGGATAAACCTAACTTCACGGACAAAACAATGTAAATAGACACGGCATTATTACAAACTATATATATATATATATATTTCAATATTGGATCAAGAACTCTTTATATTTCAAATTTAAACCCTCAAAGCTTTATCATTTTCCTCTTTTACTATTTTGATGTGGGTTTATATTTAGAGTAGAACTAGGGTGCTCATAAGTTCACCAAGCCTATTTATAAACTCAATTCTAAAATCTATCAGATTGATTTCAAATGACGAATCCAAACTGTTGAAGGCTTGAAGCTCTTCTACCTTATGATATGAGTGATGCATCTATATGCAAAAAATTAAAATTTTTGAATTAATTTAGTATTAAGTCAAGCGGTCAAAAGTAGAAGGTTTATAAATTAATTTGAACAAATTTTGACCACTTAACTCTATACATAATTAATTTAAAATTTAAAATTTTTACATGTAGAAGGCTATAATGGTTTCAACAGTTTGAATTCGTCATTTGAAGTCAATCCGATATATTTTAGAGTTAACTTCACAAAGAGGCTTGGTGAACTTAAGAGCACCCTAGTTTCACTCTTATATTTATATTTATATTTATATTTATCCTGGAAAATGAAAGAGAAGTAATTACTTGGCTTTTGTAGGACTTGTTGGTAAGATTGCCAATTGTAAAAAAATGTTAACTTGAAAAGATGAAACGCCTGTATTTCTCCACGAATTAAGACTAATTATGACCAAGGGTGTACTCCTGTCTGCTTGATTTAAGGGATACTCTGCCAATATTCTAAAATTCTGCTTCTCCCCTTGTTATAAATCCTCATTATTTACATCATATCCTATGACTCTGTTTCAGAATATTTTGGATTCTTTAAAAACAAAATATTAATTTTGTACCTATATAATATATATATATATATATATATATATATATATATATAGAGTTGAGCTAACTTGTTTTGGGAAGTAAAGAGGGTTCTTTACTTCCCTCTCGTATCTCCATTTTCGAAGTTCAAATAGTCGATCCGAACCGCTAAACATGTTCTCCATATTGAAATGTGCTTGGAGACCAAATTTTACAATTTTTGGAATTTTTTTACTATTTATTAAGCCACTTTGAAAATCGCTGATCCAACGGTTTCACTGTTCAAACAGTGAAACCGTTGGATCAGCGATTTTCAAAGTGGCTTAATAAATAGTAAAAAAATTCCAAAAAATGTAAAATTTGGTCTCCAAGCACATTTCAATATGGAGATCACATCTAACGGTTCAGATCGACTATTTGAATTTTGAAAATAGAAATTTGAGCGGAAAGTAAAGAACCCTCTTTACTTCCCAAAACAAGTTAGCCCAACTCTATATATATATATATATATATATATATATATAGGAATTGGCTAGCATGCAACGCGTTGCTAACTCAAAAATCTGCTATGGACTTTTCTACCGTCGGATTGCTTTAAAATTTGTGCACAAGATAGGAGCGCTAGCTGCAAATTAATTTAACGGGGATGGAAAAAAAGAGGATGCCAAAATTCCTCCGTCAACCAAATCCCCTCCCAGTGCGCACCCCCTTCTCCCTCTCCGCTAGGGTTTTCGCTCCCAGACATTCCATATCGCCGCCCGTTGCTCCGCGCCTCTCCATGGCCCCCTTGCCTGACCGCTGTGCGTTCCCTCTCGCCTCTCCCAGAAACTCCCCCAACTTAACCCTCTCGCCCCATGTGCATGCGTTCCTTCTTGCCTTTGAGCAAGCTCTCTGTATTTAGATCAAGTCGTGCCATTTAACAAGCAAATTCCATTGCGATTGGTGAGCCCCCCCTCCTCTGTGCTATTCCCCTCCCCCCTCTCTCTCTACCAATTTCGTCTATTTTTTGTGAATTTTGTATTTAGCTGATGACTCTGTCTTTGCACCTTATAGTTTATGGGTATCAGGTACTTCTCTCTTTCTCTTTCTTTATGCAAAAATTTGAATCAAAAGTTAAAAAAAAAACCTAGGTCAGATATATACACCGACCCTTACTGATCTTGTAAAAGCAAAGAATGATATTGTAAGTGTGCTTTGTAGGGTACAAATACAGTATTAAAGAAATAAGTTATACTTCACTTCAATTTTAGTCTAACTGAGTGTTGTAAGGCAATATGTCATATATTTTGTTTTAAGCTTATGTGCTGCTTTATACAGTTAATTAGCAATATCAGTTCTTAATGTAAGCAGCATTTCTTAAAGCATATTATGCTTTCATTTGAAACAGGAAAGTAAAATGAACTTACAGAAAAAGGCGTTATGAAGATAGGGACAATGAAGAAGAAGAATTTGAAGAATCTAACTAATAAGCATTAGGTGCTGACTGCCATTTGAAGTTGTTATCTACTGTTATTCTGTTTAAACTAGCAAGTGCTGTTAATTTCTAAATTGTTGTTAACTATACTATCATAAATATTCATTTTTGCTTCTTTTTTTTTGTATACTATTTGAGGAAGAAAAATAAAGTATGACATGATTACTTATTGTAATCTTATGATTTCTATTGTAAGTGGTCTGATTTTTGCATATTTAGTTTCTTTGTTGTTGTTATGGTCTTCATTTCTCAATTATGTGCTATTTGAGGATACAATGTGCTATTTTTGTCCCCAAAATTCTTCTTCTACAGATTGAACACAATGTGCCTAGCATCACTGACAAAAAAAAATCTGATTTATTGGAACTTTTAATGATTTTTAATAAGTATTCAATCTCAACCATCAAATATAGAAAACTGCACAGTTGCTGTGTGCTAGCACAAGAACTGGCATGCACAAAACAATAAATTTGACCAAGCTCACAAGGCAACACAAGACAATCCATTACATGAATGTAATGTGGTCATAAAAATTATAATGCCATAACAGATTTTGATATAAAGTGTACACTTTACATTGTTGATTATAATGATACTGAGTTCTATTACATGAAGTGCTTGCCTCGTTATAGACAAATATTACATCTACTCAAGATGACATGAAAAAAACTCAAATCTGAACTAAACATTCTTATCCTCTTATCCTTAGTCTAAATAGCTAGAAAAGAGAAAAAAGAAAACATACAACGCCACTCCAATGATATATTTCACCTTATTAGCTCCATCCAACATCAAAACTAAAAATAAATAATTATTTTTCTGTCATACTATATTTTATTGTCCTTCTCTTCTTCCCCTGTGTACTTGTCCTTTTCGGCTTCTTCCATGTACTTCTCCTGTACCGCTAGGGTTGTACCTACCTGTTAAATCCAACAATTAAAAGAAATGATCACTGATTATACCATACTAGTAATTTCATCAACTCAATTTGTGTCATTCATGCTAAATTCGACGGCACTCGAATTGATGCTTGAGCATATGTAACCCATTCCTTTTGTCTATTAGTTTCACCAGATTCCCCACACTTTCTTTGTCCTGGGATATCAAATTATGTTATCTAAATGCAATACTGGGTCTGATCCAGAAAAAAAAAACAAATGAAAGTCTCAAATAAAGCAACTATTGTAATGAAAGAGAAAGAGACCTGAATATCCAAGGTACTGAAATTAACTAAATTAAAATCCTCAATGACATCACATAACTCCTTTGTTAATTTCCTGTGAACAAATAAAGCAATTATTGTAAGGCGTAACTACACAAAATTTCAGGAAACTAACTACAATCTCTGCATTGAAAATTTCAGGAAACTAACCAGGCATTGGTAAATCTCTGCATTGAAAATTTCAGGAAATGTACTGGTACCTGATTGGTACGGACCAGGTACTGGTACCGGATTCTGTACTGGTACCGGATTCTGTCAAGGTATCGGTAAGGACCAAGCACTGGTACCGGATTCTGTACTGGTACGAAAAAATTGCACTGGTACAGGGCCACCAAAAATGACAGCTGCATAGACCCACTCTTTTACATCCTTTTTGTTTTATTTTGTCCTCATTTCTTTTTCTTTTAGTTTAATTTAGGTTTTATGATTTACTGTTTTGTTATTTTGATCTTAGCTCAACTGTTTTGAGCCTTTTACATTTCCTACTTATTTGGAGGTTACAAACCTTATGTAACAGACTTTATTCAATGAATACAAATGTGGGCTTGACCCACATTTTTCTTCAAAAAAAACATATATGTATTTGGCAGAGCAAGGGTAATATTGCCCCAGAGAGTAATATTGTCAACATTTAACGGGATAAACAAGGTTAACTACATTGACCTAGAGGTTTGGTGCTGCAAATTTTTCGTAATGATTTGATTATGTTGCAAAATGTTTTGATCTGAAAAGATTTAATAAATTGGTTGCAAATTTGCAAATCAACCTCAATTGAAATTCTCAAGTAAAGCATCAACAACCGTGCAACAGCAATTGGGATAATATTTGAGGGATAATTCTTAATTTGAAAAATGAAATAAACTGCCAACAAAATCTGTAGCAGTGCACTCCATAACAGAATAAATACCATCAGTTTGCTAAATTTATAGTTCTTACATTAAATTAAATTATTCAAATTCAAAACCTTACTTATTCAAGGCATCAATAAAAAATCAGTCAAAAATTAGATGATGCATGGAAGAACTAATTATCATATGAGAAGAGGAAAAGCACACCTTGCATAAGCGAGAGATCACCGGAATTAAACAATAGAATCAGCAGGAGAACAAGGGAAATGGCGAAACGCTATAGATGCGAGAGCTACAACTCCCAAGATTGTGAGAGCTGTGTAGAGCGGGAGGCAAGAGTGAGCGGCAGAGGGTGAGCAAGAGGATAGAGAAGCGAGAGAGGGTGCACTAAGAGAGACGAACGCGAGATGGGAGGGAGGGGACAGGGAACACATAAACCCTAACAGCAGAGAGCGATTTATAAATTTCCGTCTCCGTTAATTCTATTTAGCGCTCCATCTCCGTGCACGAATTTTAAAGCAATCCGACGGTGGAAAAATCCGTAGCAGATTTTTGAGTTAGCAACGCGTTGCATGCTAGCCAATTCCTATATATATATATATATATATATATATATATATATATATATATATATATATATATATATATATATATATATATAGATAGGTAGATAGATAGATAGATAGATAGAGAGAGACGGGCTGATTTGCAAAGTAAGAATCTTGTTTTATTTCACACTCATATTTTTATTTTCAAAGACCAAACAGTTAATCTGAACCTCTCAACAAGATATCTATATTGAAATGTGCTAAATTGATTGTTTAAACTTTAAAAATAAAAATCAGGATGTGAACACAAATGATATATGAAAAACACGAGACAGAAGAGTTTTGAATCGTATTTTTTATTTTTATGGTCATCGGCAAAGGCTGCCGGCTAACAATTATATTTATAAAAAATTGAATCGAACTTAATCCAGTTCGAGTTCGAACAAATTTCAAACCGAGCTAACTTGATTCATTTCAGAACAAACTAATTTCAAACCGAGTTAATTACGAACTTATTTTTCAAATCAAACTCAATTAAATCACGAACTATGAATTTTTTGTGCAGTCCTACCTTGAACTAGAAGTTGTGGGTTCTTGACTCTTGAGCTTAGCTGCTGATGCCTTCTGCCGGGCTTGCAAGGCACATTTAGAGGCCCCACCCGAACAAACATGCCATGCGAGGTCAAAATAGTCTTTTCAAGTCGGTTTAAGTCGGTAATAACGTTTAACTGTAGCGCTTGGGTCAGAGTTAGATCCTCTCCATTCTTCAAACACCGGACCCATGCTAGATTATATATGATTTATGACAATAATTATAAATTAATTATGAGTAGAACTAGGGTGTTCCTATGTTCACCAAGCTTTTTTGTGAACTTAACTCTGAAACTCATCGGATTGATTTCAAACGATGAATCCAAATTGTTGAAATTTTTCTACCTTACGAGTGATGCGTCTACATGATTTTATTTTTTTAATTTTAAATTAATTTTGTATAGAGTCAAGTGATCAAAAGACGTTCAAAAAATAAATACATTAAGATTAATTTATAAACCTTCTAATTTTGACCACTCGACTTTATACTAAATAAATTCGAAACTTTAAAATTTTCACATGTAGACACATCAGACATAAGGTAGAAGGATTTCAACGGTTTGAATTCGTCGTTTGAAACAAATTCAATAGATTTTAAAGTTGAGTTTACAAAGAAACTTGATGAACTTAGAAACATCATAGTTCTACTCATAAATTATATAAAATATGAGTAAGAAGGTGTGTTCTATGCATTAAGAAGCTGATTTTTTAAAAGAATTAAACGGTTAAGAAAATTAAAATGATGCTTAAGAAAGTGTTGTCAGACAACACTAATGTGATGTAGCAAAAGCAGAGAAGACACTTCATATAATTTTGTGCGACATTTTTTTATGCTATTTAAGATCATCTTCATTACTTTTCTTTTACAACATTTTAATTTTTTTTTATCTATATACTAAAAACATATATCTTTGCATACAGGCTTAGTCAAAGGTGACTAAGCCACTTCTGTGATTTCAAAATTTTAATTATACGTATAAGAATTTAATTGAATTTTATCTTTTTTAAACTTTTTATATAGTCTAGCCACCCTCAATATAAGACAAATGTTTAGTTGTAGTCTAGTGTTTAACAGTTCTATTTTGTTTTTGAGAGGTCTTGAGTTCAAATCTCACTCACCATTATTGTGCATTTTAATTTTCAGCCACCCCTATTAAAATTTTCTAGTTCTGCCTCATTTTGCATATGAATTAAGTCTCCCTATCTTCTTTTTACCATCTTATATCTTTTTGACAGAAATTTATTCTTAAATTCATGTTAACAAAAATCGCATGCTCAGTGCAGTGGCATGAATTCTCGTCTCTCTTCATAGAGATATATGTTCAATTTTTAAAAATAGCATCTACAAGATGTTGGAATGTACCGATGTCCTTTAATAAAAAAAATCATGCTAACAAATACTTTATTTTTGTTAGAATTACAATTTTATTATAATGAATGCTCACAAGGACTATATTATTAAGGAGTTATATTACAAAATGCTGTTTTATATTATAAGAAAACAAGTGTTGAAATAGGAATTAAAGGACAAATGTAAATAACATATAATTAGAACAATTAAATAATATACTTAACCACTTTTAATTTAATGTGGATGAGAATAGAAAATGAAGAATGTAGACATATTAAAAATATTTTAAAAAATAGTGCTCGTATTAATAATTTTATTCTTTCAATAGAATAGGGGTTACACATTTTGATCCAAAGAATTTTTTTGTTGATTAAAAGTTGGGTGACAAGTCACATAATTATTTAATATCACAAAGAATCTCTTATTCGGATTTTGAATATGCAACCTCTCACACAAAAAATATTGACTTTGTCACCAATAAAATGCTGGTTCTCATAAATCACAACTCTTTCTATTTTACCTCTTTTCATTAACTACTGCATATAAATTTCTTCTTCCTTTATTTTCTTTTTTAATTTATTTGCATTTACACTTGAAAGAGGGTTTGTTGAGATATAATAAGTGTATTTAAACTTTGCAACACAAAAAATGAATTTGAGGTCTCACCAAATAATTATAAACCGGTGATATATATTGGAATCACTGTTTTTTCAAAAAAAAATAAAAAAAAATAAAAGAAGCGTTTGAGAACATTTATTGTACAGCTTTGAGAGAGGTGAGTTAGAAAATGCTCAATAAGTAGAAGCTTTAATTTATTGCAACAAATGCTAAAAAATAAGACATTTAACGCTTCAGTTTTAAAGCTATTGAAATTTGTTCATCAGAACTTAGAGCATCTACATTCTAGCAATTCAAATGAGTTTCTAAATAACTGTTAACTAATTTTTAGAAATTGAGGTCTCTAAAATTTCTAACTCTCACATCTCTAAAATTAATTTTAGGGTTTCTATTAAGCCACGTCAGCAATAAATTAAAAAAATAGAAATAATTTGAGCCAATTATTTAGTTAGCATGGAGTTTATAAACAGTTTTTTTATTTTTTAATAAAAAACTTTCCTGCATAGTTTCTAAATAAGAAACTCTCCCACATTTCTGAAATTGAATTATAAAATGCCTCATTAGATTAGAAACTCTCATAGTATCATAGATATAGATGCTCTAAAATTAATTTTAGAGTTCCTATTAAGCCATGTCAGCAATAAATTAAAAATGAAAAATAATGTGAGTCAATTATTTAACTAGTGTGGAGTTTATAAACATTTTTTTAATAAAAAAAATTTCTCACATTTTTGAAACTGAATTTAAAACTACCATATTAGATTAAAAACTCTCATAATACCATAGACGTAGATGCTCTTACATGTCAATCTAATAATTATAATCAAACAAATAAATAAATATTCGGTTGCTGCTGCAAGCTGTTGAAGAGAGTCAGAGTCAAATATTGACCAATTTTGTCAAGTGAGGAACATGGTCGGTAAAGATTTCAGCAGAGAAGTTTTAGCTTCATGCAGCGCACAAACTATATACAGTACTCTTTTTATTCTATAGTCTTTGCGCTGTATGAAGCCAAAACTACTCTGTTAAAATCTTTACCCGAACAGAACATGGGTCATGTCAAGAATTTACCTCTAAACAAAAGAGGCTAATTTATTTAAATTATGATAAAAGGATATATCTCGTTGCAACGAAACTGGAGAGGTCTCAACTCATCTGTTGAGAATTAAGATAGATGTGGCTGAAGAGGGAGCAGTATCAGGCAATGACAACTCACAAGTTTAAAACCTTAAAAATCAGAGTCCAGGACCAAGGGATCCACATCCACCGATTTGATGGCAAATTGGAAAATAAGTGATAATCTAAGGGTTATTAACTAAAAACAAAAGCATTTAAGCCCCCAGTGAGCTCCTCGTTTTCGACTCACACTCTCCCTTCTCTCTCTCTCTCTCTCTCTCTCTCTCTTCACCTCTCAATTTGAATTCAATGGGAAAGTTGGCATTGTTTGGTTCGCTCTTGCTATTATGTACTGTCTCTCAGAGAGCGTTTGGCTTCACTGATGGTAAGATCATATAATCGTATAATTGCATTTCCCAATCTATATTATATATCAGTTTTTTAATGTGACAGCGAGATCTAGTTTATTACAGTTTGCTTAACAGTAAGCAAACATGAAAACATACAATTATACACTGTATATTATGATCTTTTGATCATATTTTGCTGAACTGTATATTATAAAAGTTGGCCATTATATTCACTGTATCTGTATCCTTTTTTCCTTCAATCTTTTCCCTTTTTTTTTTTTTTTTTTTTTTTTTTTTTTCTCCTTTTGCCCTTTTGGAAGTGGCCATGTGAATTCATGCACAAACCTGAGGATCCAATGTGGCAGCATCCAAGTGACCTATATATGCAATTTTATAAACTATTAGCCACAATGCAAATTATAACGACAGCAACTGTAGTTATTGATAGTTTAATGCATAGATATAATCAAAGTAGTGAATAAACTAAATAAAAACAGAACAATAATAGAAAAAAAAAACCTACCTAAATGCACTAAGAATTAATAAATATAGTCGAAACAAAACAAAAAAACATAACAATATAGTTGTTTGTTTTCAGAGAGTTAGAAAACTTCAAAAATGATTGTCATACTCTGAATGTAAATTATATTATAATAATTCGTGTATATACAATTTTTTTTTTTGGAAAAAAAGAGAGCTTAAAACCCATTTCATAACTGAATGTTATAAATACAATTATATATACTAGGTAAGAGTGTATATACCAAAAATAGTGTGATATGATAACCTTTTGCAATTGATAGAATCACTTGAAATTTTTTATTAATGCAATTCAAATGGTACTCACATGGTGTGCTGTGCAAGCTATCTAGCTGTAGTCCTTAGATTTGTTTTCTAATTATAGAAAAAACTTAACTTGATTTAGAAACATTTTCAATTGTGTTGAAATTAGGGTGAAAACAGTATGGATAATATCCGATCCGTATTCGAAAACTTAGATGTGGATATCCGATATCCGAATACCCGTGTGGATAAGGATACTGATATGATTTTACGTTTCAATTATCTGTATCCGAATAGTAGATATATATTATAAGTTTTAATATATATTATAAAAAAATTATATCATTCACCATTATAATTAGATAAATATTATGAACTTTAATATTTTTTGTATTATTTTAATAGACATCCGATCTGATCTGGACCCGTATCCGTATCCGTATCCGTCTGATATGTTGATATCTTCTCTGTATTTGTATCCGGAAAATGAAAAAAAAAGATATAATATGGTTTTACCACGAATCGAGATATAGTGATGTAACCCAATTTTTGAGTTTTAAATCAGGACCGTCCGATTTGAGATGAGTGTGCGAGATGGAGCGCCGGATTCGAAATAGAGCACACATCCCAAGGTGGATCATGCGAGATGAAATGTCAGATTCAAATCGAACAGTCTCGATCTAAAACCCAAAAAATGAGTTACTTTAGGGATGCAGACCCTTTTACCACCATCTGCTCTATTTTCACCCTAGATGAAGTTAAGAAAATGTCATGGAATTCTATCCAAGTATAGTTACCGCAATAAAAAGTACATTAGTCAAGATTCATAGATTTTGCTATGCAGAGTATGCTTAATAAAACCATCTGACCTGGTACCATGTGGGAATCAGATCTGATTGGTGATATGAATTGATTTCCTATCATGAGCCCATGCATTTAAAACGGGGACATATTCTGCCCATTTCCCTGTCTTCTTCTTTATATAAGTTGTACCCTCCCAATCTAGATCTAATTATAAAAATGCTTTTATCATTTTTGGTTTTTTGTGGCTTGTAAAATTTGACACTCTGTTTTGGTTCTCCTAGCTACTCTACTGGTAAAAAGTACATTAGTAATTAACAAGGTGTTGTTACCTCAAAAAGGCCATTAAGAAAGGTGTCCAGTGTATTTATATTGAAATGTATCTATCTAGGGGACAACTTGATTAAAGAGCACATTTAGAGAACCTCTATTTCTATTTTAAAAAAAAAAAAATATTTGGCTTTTGATTTATTCATTTTACTGACAGAAAATAATGTACAATTAAAAAAATTTGCAGGGTTATTACCGAATGGAAACTTTGAGAAGAGCCCACTCCCCTCAGAGCTAAAGGGGACCCAGGTGATGTCCCCCACCGGCATTCCGTCATGGCAGATCTCCGGTTTCGTTGAATACATACCGTCGGGCAAGAAGCAGGGCGACATGCTCTTAGTCGTCCCAGAGGGATCCTATGCCGTCCGATTGGGTAATGAGGCATCGATCAAGCAACGTCTAAGAGTGACACGTGGCATGAGGTACTCGGTTTCGTTCAGTGCAGCACGCACATGTGCCCAATCTGAGCAGATCAACGTGACAGCCTCACGCCAGTCAGGGTTTTTGCCGATGCAAACATTGTACAGTAGTAGTGGATGGGACTCTTATGCTTGGGCTTGGTTAGCAACTACGGATGACGAAGAAGTCGTGATACATAACCCCGGAGTCAGCGATGACCCCGCATGTGGTCCATTGATCGATTCAGTCGCTATCAAGGCACTCAACTCACCTAAGAGAACCAACAGTAAGCACACAATATATAAATCAATTTAACACAACATTGCATTGTATTAATTCATACAATTAACAGAAATATCATAAATTGAACATAGTTGAAAATGACACAGGTGACTCCTTTTCAGATTAATGCTCAGAGTTAATGAGTTGTATTATTGCAGAGAACTTGATAAAGAATGGTGATTTTGAGGAAGGCCCGTTTATTTTGCCGAACACAAGCTGGGGTGTGCTTGTCCCCCCGCACGTCGAGGATGATCATTCCCCTCTGCCCGGGTGGATGGTTGACTCGTTGAAGGCCGTGCGCTACATCGACTCTCCCCATTTCTCTGTCCCACAAGGCCAATATGCTATCGAGCTCCTGGCTGGTAGGGAAAGCTCCATCTCACAGGTCATCCGTACCGTGCCTAACCGTTCTTATGTTCTCTCCTTCTCTGTCGGTGATGCGAGCAATGCTTGCAAGGGCTCCCTCATGATTGAGGCATATGCCGGTATGATAATTTTGTGCATATTTTTTTTTCCTAATTAGAACCCTAAAAGTAAGAAATTAATGTTTGAGAACACTATATATTTATCACAATACATTATAACAAACAGCTTGGATATGTATCAATGTTGCTTCCAAAAGAAATTAATTCTGAATGGTATATTAATATCTTTCAAAAAAGTTGTTTATATATGGTGAAAATTTCCTTCCTACAGGTAAGGAGAGCACCAAGGTGGCGTATGAGTCGAATGGGACCGGCGGGGCCAAGAAAGGACTGTTGCCATTCCGTGCTACAGCAGATCATACCAGAATAATGTTCTACAGCTCTTACTACAACATGAGGAGCGACGATCTCAGCTCTCTTTGTGGGCCGGTTCTCGACAACGTGGTGGTTGTGAGTGTTCGGTCTCTCTCGGGCCGGCGTGTTGGCGGATAAGAAATATTTACTGACAATCATGTAACAGAGTTAAAAGAATATATATTTTACCAGGATGCTGTTTTCCTACCATGGATTGTCTTTTTTTGTATAACGGTTCATTTCATTTCTAATGAAAATATTATGGGAGAAATCAAATTGGTGTAGTAATTTTATGGGTAATTAATATATTTAGCATTTTTTTCAAGTGAGCCAAAGATATAGATATTTCTTTGTCTGTGTACTTGTCTCTTGTTTTTGATGTTTTTTTGGCGTTTATTATGACTTATGAGAGTTAAGAGGAGGATTTAAATGCTTTTCTCCTTTGTCTCTATTTTTACAACTAATAATTTAAGCTTTATAACTTAAATGTTCAAATTATTAGATACAATTTATATAATTTTCTTAATGCATATATAAAAGATTTTAACATTTCAACTTGTTGTTATTGTTATCAACCTTTTGCAAAAATACACTGATGTGTAGATTTATGACTGTTGGTTTTTCAACTTATTAATTCATATAAAAAATAAAATCAAAGTGATAATTTTTTAATACAGGTAGAGCAATAATATAGACCACATCTTATGTAATAAAAAAGTGAAATTAAAAAGTTTTATAATTATTACTACTTATGTAATATAGATCACATCTTATATATTATTACTACACATAGGTTTTAGAATTTTTTAAATAGAAAATTAAAAAGTGAATGCGTGATGGAAGCACAAATTCCATCACAAAAATAGAAACATTTGAATCATTCATGTTAAAAAAACAACAACGGATTCAAAAGAAAGAGAAAGGATATAACAAGGGTTATTTTAATAACTTTGATAATATATTTTTTTTAATTCAAATGAAAATTTAAATTAAAATATATTCATCCGTATGTCATTGAACATTTAGATAGCCTATCAATTAAAATTCATGCAATTTAAGTATATTTGTTGATTCATCAAGAACTGTTAATTTTGAAGCATTGAAATTAATTTCAAGTAATATGATATACGGGGAAATGTATATATAAAATCTCATTGTTTTGATCATGTATATAATGTTGAATTTAAAATTAAGTTTTATTTTATAAGATTGCTAAAATAAAAATTGTCAGGTGCGAAGAAGTTCTGTATGCATAAAAAATTGATCAAATTTTAATCAATTAGTTCTAAGAGGATCTGTATGTAAAAATTAATATTTAAAGAATATTAATGTGTTTCCGTCCCACCAAGTCGGTAATGTCGTATGGACCGTATCCCAACATGTATCTTAGGCCCATAACCTTAGCCCAGTACGAAATTGGGCCAGAAATTCCAGACCGTCTGATGTGTAACGACTGCTTCGGATCTTTCTAGAAGGATACGGGATTTAATTAAAGGGCCAATAGGGATCGAATCGGACGGTCGACATTCTCGCGTTGATTCAAAGCAATGGCCCAGGTCCTGGTGAGTTCGTCGCCTCTGAGATATCTTAAACTTTGCGTGACTTTTTGGAATATCTCAATCGTTCAAATACATTCTGCGCGAATCTCAAATCTCAAATAATACTGGCCCCCTACGGTTCCCCGAATAGGCACCGGACACGTAGGTCACGCAAAAATTGAGATATCTCAGAGGATACGCACCCGGTCCTGGTCACCTCCTATCAAAACCCGGGAAGGGGGGTGTCCGATGCCCATCGGACCAGAGTCTGTTCGATGGGTGGTTTTTACCGTCCGATTTATTTCAAGATTTGTGCGTATCACTTTAATATCCGTGCTTTTTGCTTTAATATCCGTGAGCACAGATCTTGAAGGAAATCGGACGGTAGAAACCACCCATCGAACACTGTTCTGGTCCGATGGGCATCGGACAACCCCCTCTCCCCAAAAACCCTCGTTTAATTAAAGGGCCAATAGGGATCGAATCGGACGGTCGACATTCTCGCGTTGATTCAAAGCAATGGCCCAGGTCCTGGTCACCTCCTATATCAAAAACCCTCGTTTCTAGTCATATCTCTCCTGTTCATTTCTCTCGCCTCCATCCGAAAACCAAAACCCTAGAAAAGGAAGAAAGAAAGAATGGTAAGTCTCTCCCGTTCTCCGTCTCATTTCTCCTTTGTTTCACCTGATAGCGTTTGATCTGTTGGAAAATGAATTGGATTTGATCCGATTTTTAATGTTGTAAAACGTTTGTTATTTTAGGCTCTTCCTAATCAGCAAACGGTGGAGTACCCGAGCTTCAAGCTTGTGATTGTTGGCGATGGAGGCACAGGTACGATTATTTATCTATCTCGATTTGTTAACGTTTCCCTCTTATTTTGTTGTCGATTTGTATGTTAAGGTTTCCTCTTTGATCTGGTCCAGGAAAGACGACATTTGTGAAGAGGCATCTTACTGGAGAGTTCGAGAAGAAATACGAACGTGAGGATTTTGATCTTCTACCTCTGATTTTTTTTTATTTGTCGAATTAATGGTTAATTTTACGTTTGATTATTTCATAATAACAGCTACAATTGGTGTGGAGGTGCATCCGTTGGATTTCCACACAAACTGTGGGAAGATCAGGTTCTACTGCTGGGATACAGCAGGCCAAGAAAAGTTCGGAGGCCTTCGTGATGGTTATTAGTGAGTGCATTTATTTATTTTGTTATATTTCATTTTCCTAGGCATGTTGTTTCTATAAAGAGCATTCCTGTCCAATAGATCTTCCTGTCCAATAGATCTTGATGTATCTAAATTTAGTGTGCTAATCTTAAGATACAGACAGTATCATTGTTTGGAGTTCAGTCAACCTGAGCTATGTCAATTATATATTGCAGATGTATGTTGTTTTCTAAAGTCTGGAGTAAACATGACCCAAGTCATTGACATTATTAACATGGGCATGTCATGTACTGGCATCATACATCCTGTTGGAATTAAAATAAGAATTATGAGTTGGGAGAAAACAGGATGAATTTAATAGTGGATCAACATGGCACAAATGAAATTTGATCGAAAAAGAATATCATTACATTCTATAGGAAAATAAAAGCAAGTAATTTATCTATCTGACAATGAAAGTTAATGATTACGAAAATCATCTTAGTTCTCTAGCAATGCCCATTTTATAGTAACATATTTTTGGGCTGTTTTGTGATATGTTTTGTTTGTTAAGCATCTAATTTGTTTTCCCTTCCATCTCTTGTTCACCCTGGCAGCATCCATGGTCAATGTGCTATAATAATGTTTGATGTGACGGCTAGGCTGACATACAAAAATGTGCCCACATGGCATCGTGATCTCTGCCGGTTAGTTTTCTTCTCTTTAATAAGAACCTTTGCATCATCTATCTTGAGTTAAACTGGTGTGTTTTTGTCCTGATAATGCTATCATGTGTAAACAGTGTGTGTGAAAACATACCAATAGTGCTCTGTGGGAACAAGGTGGATGTGAAGAACCGTCAGGTCAAGGCCAAGATGGTAACATTCCACAGAAAGAAAAACCTCCAGTACTATGAGATCTCTGCCAAGAGCAACTACAATTTTGAGAAGCCATTCCTCTATCTTGCCCGCAAGCTTGCTGGGTAAGAACTTGTAAATTGAAACTGCCCCATCCTCCCCTTCTTTTCTTTTATGTTTAAATTATGCCTTGAAGAGTTTGTTCTGCTTGCATTCTAGTTTCTATATTCTGATCATTTTATACTTGTTGGAAATTTAAAAGTTGTTGGCATTTTCAAGGTGAAATGGTAGTTGTTGACTAATGGAGAATGAGAATGAGATTAAAGATTTTGTTTGTTCAACAAACTAATAATATTTTGGTTATCACACATTACTGTTATCAATATATTATTGAGGTCTGTGGATCAAACATTATTGTTATATAAAGAGAAGTTATCATGTGACTCAAATTATTGCCCTTTAGTAACAAGTCATTTCCAAGATTAGCTGTTTATGAGTTATTATTAAATGCTGTGTTTTGGAATCTGAGTAATTAGTCACTTGTTTATTGTTCTTTTATAGTTTGGTCCTTGTTGATTTCTTAGTTCATATAATTTTGACTATTTGTTGGGTTTGCAGAGATATGAACCTCCACTTTGTGGAGTCCCCAGCTCTTGCTCCTCCTGAGGTGCAGATTGATCTTGCAGCTCAGCAACAGTAAGACCTCTCTATTTATTCTAGTCTTTGTCATCTACACCTTTTATTGGAACAAAGAGTGGTCTTATATTGGTTATAAGAAGCACAGTTAGGGTGGTTGTGGTATAGCATCAGTCAGGCACACAGATTTGCCTAACATACTGATTTTTGGTGTGGAAGGGAAGATTTTAATAGTAAGAACTAGGAATTGCATTATTCTCTATTACAATTTCCTGGTTATTGTTAAAAGTTGCTGTTATGTGTGTCCAGATTAAGTGCTGGTGGGATTTACATATGATAATACAGAGGATTTACTAGGAATTTCCTGGTTATTGTTAAAAGTCACTGTCATAGGATTTACATAAGATTCCCTCATTGGACTTTTACTTTTCATTTGATTTTGCTGTATTTCTTTTGGATAAAGATTGGGCAGGAGATGAAATTAGCTTTAAATCCTATTTGGTTTATGGTTTCCAAATATAGGGTGAAATTGTGTTGCATGTGCTTAGGAAGGTTTTAATGAATTTGTTGTTTACTTTCTATCTGTACAGGTACGAGCAAGAGATTGCTGCTGCTGCAGCTCAGCCACTTCCTGATGATGATGATGATGCATTCGATTAAGTTTGATGCGATTTTAAAGCCGCGTCACTTTGTTTTCTGCAACAGTTATCTTGTGTGTGTGTTGGGTTTTTATGTGTTGAGGGTTAGTATCTGTAAGACTTTTGCCCAGAGAGGCCTTTGATCGATCGGCTTATTGTGTGCCCTCTTATATCTTGTAGCGTTAGATGTGACTTGGCGACTTGCCTTTTGATTGTCAATCTTCCTCGTCTCTTTTTGTTGCATTAATAGATTTTAAGGGAGCTGTTGGTTACTATCATTGCTTGTAATATTGGTTATTTTATTTTACTATTTGGATCGCTCCTATAAAAGCTTACCTTTTGGCATAGTTGGCAGCTGTCAGGGGTTGTAGACGTATGGGGTTTCTTGCAGCTTAGGTGTGCTTCTGGGGCCCGTCTGTCAGGGTCCTTGGGGGCACTTTGTTTCGTAGAATACTATGTCTAAGCAGTTTAGGCCACTGCAGTCATTTTCTTGTGCTTCTTTGCAGGAACTTGTGACTGCTGGCTACACATGATATTCAACATGATCAACATGATATTTATATTAAAATGTGTTTGGAGACCAAATTTTATATTCTTAAACATTACATATGAATTAAACTCCAAAACCCTATATAGAAATTTATATAGTTGTACTATTCCTTTCTTGCATCTTTCATGATTCATTTCTGTTATTGCCGCAAGCATTCTAAAAATTCAAACCTTATTTTGTGCTCACTTTCAACCGCCACCTTTAATCTGTAGTCTTTGAGAATTGTCAATCAGCTTGGTCATTGTTGCATAAAACTTTAACCTAATTTGCTGCAAACTGTTATGAACTAGATACTTATTCTGTGTTCAATTAGTTTATTCTAGAAGTAGATACTTATTCTGTGTTCAGTATGTAAAATCATTTTAATGTTGTGCAACAACTGTAGCTAACATTGTGAGAATTATAGCTCATTCGGCCTATAATAGCATTTTAATGAAATCTTTTTATTTATGCCTAAAAAATTTGGGGCTCGTTATAACACTTCTACTATATTTTGCACTTTAGATAATATCAAAATATATGTTTTTATAATAAAACATTATTTGTAGGATTATTTTCATGATAGTCTGCGCTATCCACTATTGCTTGAAACTGCTATTAAAAAATCGGTACAAATTGATATTGTGTGTGTGTGTTTTTTTTTACTCAAAATTTTTACTTAAAAAGTTGATTACACATCATCCTTGGTTAAGGATTCAGTTAACAAACTAAATTGTGTTGCTAATTAAATCGCTCATATGATAAATAATGTGTTGTTCGTAGTCTGGAGACCATTCTTTATATCGTTGGTACCGAATGTTTACGTTTATTCTGTCAACAGCTGATGCACATCTAGAATTCCAAACAGAAACACTTCCAATCAACAAACAATTGTAAAGCTAAGAAGACATTAACATTAACTAAACGGTGTTTCTAACAGGAGGATACCTTGCCTAGTGATCATAGTAACAAGGTGCACATTTAAAACGCAAATAATTTGCGTATAAAATATTTTTTAGGAACCGAGCCACGAATTAAACGTTTGACTGAACTTTTACCGAATAATTCGCGAAAAAACACAAAATATATATTTTTTTTGCTTCCTTGATGCACCGAATCATTCCTGAATTATATCCGAATCACGAATTTTTGACCCTGTTGAATTGAATCCGAACTATTAATTTGTCACTATGCTAGTGATTGTTTAAGTGTAATGAATCTATCTGTAATCTGTACACAATTGCTCCAGCAGTGCAGAAGCATTTCCGTACTTCAATTTTTACTAGGAGACATTTTGGGAAACACAACATAGAATGCCAACTAAAAAACATTGGCAGTGTTTGCTCTTTTTTGGACTTTTGTAATTGCAGAGGACAAATGCAGATAACTCAAACTGCCTAAAACATGCTACTCATTGATTACTAGGAACCAGGGACATATGGGGTTCATTTGATCAAATCAAATGTAAAATCTCTGCATTTAAAAACTTAGAAAACTAACAATTGAAAAAAAAAAAAAACTATCCTAGGTTCTTTGGTACAGTTGATTATGGGGTTCATTTGATCAAATCAAATGTAAAATCTCTGCATTTAAAAACTTAGAAAACTAACAATTGAAAAAAAAAAAAACTATCCTAGGTTCTTTGGTACAGTTGATTAGGGAGTAGGGTGCAAACGGATCGGATACGGATTGGATAGTGGTAAAACTATATTCGTATCTGTTTTAGTTTTTCAGATACGGATACGGATATTAGACGGATATGGATCGGATATTCATAGATATATATATAAATATTTTCTTAATATATATTAAACTATATGGTATATATCTACTATTCGGATAAGGATAATTAAAATTCAAAATCATATCCGTATCCGTATCCGTATCCTCACGAATATTCGGATATCGGATATCCGTATCTAATTTTCGGATATGGATCCGGATACGGTCGGCACCCCTATTAGGGAGTATATTTTGGATCGTCTAGTTAGCTTTTCTTTTTCTTTTTAAAAAAAAAGGCAAGTTGAATAAAAAATGTGACAAATATTACTTGATTAAGTATCAACAATAGTAGTATTAATTCTTTATTTAAAAAAAAATATATTTTTCTGTTATTAAAAGTTTCTAATTATTAAACACCAACAAACAAGCATTAATAGTATGCTAGATATTTGTATAAAAATTAACCCCCTCCAATCTTATAATTTGTAGTTAGTACTAATCAAAGCAATGACTAATAAAGAACAACTCAGCCAGCCAAACTAA
This sequence comes from Carex arenaria, assembly GCA_964058825.1. Lineage (NCBI taxonomy): Eukaryota > Viridiplantae > Streptophyta > Magnoliopsida > Poales > Cyperaceae > Carex > Carex arenaria. The sequence continues at coordinate 39,176 of CAXKVW010000183.1, read as the reverse complement.
TTCACAGGTTATTTGGACCCCCTTTAGTTAGGCAGAAGTAGTGAATACTAGAGTGGCCCGTTTATCATTGCAGTGGGCCCGGCCCACTCAGTACATTGCACAGAACTACAATATGATCCATTCAACCATAATACTGGGACAAATATGCCACCAATCTATCCCGCCTAGCTACCTAGGACCCAACCTATTCTTCTGTGTTATTTCAGAGTGTGGCTATTGGTGTTATGACTTATGAGTCACACTGCTCCATATCATTAAAGTTCGGATTCGGTTCGGCGGGGTAAAAAATTCGTGATTCGGGTATAATTCGGGATGATTCGGTGAAGAAAAAAAATTCTGAAAAAAAATCCTTAAAAATAAATAATTTCTATTTTTTTTTGGCATTTTTATAGCGAATTATTCGTGATTCACATTTTATTCGAGTTTTATTCACGAATTATTCGGTCAAACGTTTAATATGCGGTTCGGTGCAGAAACTCCAAAAAAACATATTAACGGGAATAATTCGCGTTTTATACGCGTACGTGGTGACTATGCTCCATATCGTTACTTTAGAGTAGAACTAGGATGTTCTTAAGCTCACCAAACTCTATTTGTGAATTTAACTCTAAAACTTAGCGAACTGGCTTCAAACAATGAATTCAAACTGTGGAAACCGATCTACCTTACAAGTGATACATATGCATGCAAAAGTTAAACTTTTGAATTAATTTTGTATTGAGTCAAGTGGTAATAAATGTTCAAAAAATGAATGCATTAATTTATAAAGCTTTTAATTTTGACCACTTGGTTTTATACTAAATTAATTTTAAAATTAAAATATTTCACACGTAGACACATCAGTCATAAGATAGATCGGTTTCAACGGTTTGAATTTCGTTTCAAGCCAATTCAATATTTTTTTAGAATTAAGTTCATAGTGGAACTTATTAAAATTAAGAACACACTATTTCTACCTGTTACTATGTATGAAATTCTTGAAATTTCTAACTCAATATACCATATGTTTCTTTCTTGTAAAGTGGTTAAATGATTGTATAAAGAGAAGGGTTGTCATGGAAACAAAGTTAAAATTTTAACAAATACATTTCATGCAATTTTTGTTAACATTTTAATAGTTACATATTAATATTACTATTAATATTACTATAATTATTACTTTATATTAAGAAAAAATTTACACTAATTATAGCCTTTTGCACGATGCAAAACTATTTTAAACAAGTACAAATAAAAGACATAACTTAGCATAGTTTTCAAAAAATTTCACTCAAGTCCTTTTAACTGTCATTTGAGTACCAAACGGATCTTAATAAAAGTTTTCTTAGTAAAAGATCTTAATAAAAGTTAGGTGAGGCTATAAAATTTTCGATCATTAAAAGAGATCTAAGTATTTACATAATCAATATATAGAAACTGAGTCAATTAACTCTTACAAAACTCTTCGAATTTGTATATAAAGAAACCAATCATTATAAATTTCAATAGTGTACAATGAAAATTTCTCAAAGTTACTATTCAAATTCCCCCTAAATATTGATATAATAATTACATATATCAAAATTAGTGAATTAATGTCTCCAAAACTCTTTAAATCTATATGTCAAGAATTATGTGTACTGAAGTAAAAAAAAATATTACCCAAGTTCCACAAGAATTCACACTCTCCATTACTTGATAACGGAATCTTTTACAATTAGTAGATCTGGACGGTTCCTTTTAACTGGGCACGAATCTCAAAGCCCAATAATACTGCTCCCTGCTTTAGGAGTGCGTATCCTCTGAGATATCTCAATTTTTGCATGACCGACGTGTTCGGGGATAGCGCAGGGGGCCAGTATTATTTTTACTTTGAGATTCGTGCAAAACTATTTAAACGGTTCAGATTTTCCCTAAAGTCACGCAAAGTTTGAGATATCTCAGAGGATGTGAATTCCTGTGTTTGCCCCTCAAACCATAAAATGAGGATAATCTTCTACAGTACCTGAGAGGATACGAATCCGTTCTACAGCTTTTGGATCTGCCTCCTAGCTAGTAACCTGCCACACTTATCACCACATGGATACGATTCACTAAAGAGTTTACGGTCAATGGAGGCCCACATTTGCATCTAAATTGCCCAGCAAAGCACATGCAAGGATAGTGTTTGTACTAATTATGTGGGCTATATACTCTCTTACATTGGGCTTGTCTTATGTGAGGTGTACGGCCCAATGATATTATTATCTCATGTTTGAAACTTTAATGCTACACCTTAATATTATCTCATGTGCAATGAATTTAGTAAACAACACAAAATAAAAAAAAAATGTATCTGTAAGTTGTAATATATATATATATATATATATATGGGCGATGCTACCATGTTTTAGGGATTAAAGTGAGGGTTTTAATTCCCGTTTATATTTCTATTTTTAAAATTCAAATAGTTAATCTGATTTTTTCAACATGTTCTTCGTATTGAAATGTGTTTGGAGACCAAATTTTATATATTTTTTAAAATCTTTTACTATTTTTTAAATTTTTTTGAAAATCAATGTTTTTTCTAACTTTATTATTATTTTTTATTTAGTGAAAATTGTAATTTTCAAAAATTCTAAAAAATAGTAAAAATAGAAAAAAGAAGCTAAATTTGGGTCTGCAAACACATTAATATGAAGATCATGTTGAGAAGTTCGGATCAACTGTTTAAACTTTAAAAATAGAGATATAAGCAGGAAGTAAAATACTCTCCTTACTTCTCAAAACATAATATGCAATTGCAAAGTTCATAAACATATGCTTCTTGGACATAAATATTTACCTCCTATTAATTATTTTATATAAAAGGTCAAAGCCTCATCAGCATGTTATGGGTGTCAACAAAGGATATATTCTGGTTACCAGAACCTTATGGCTGTCATTCAGAAGGTTAGTAGGTTGCCATTAAAATATATAATTACTTATTGATTCCACATTAATGTGACAGTGGTGCTGGGATAATATTCATAATATATATTTTTATATATATATAGTCACTTGGTCACTTCTTACATGTATTGGTAGGTAGTTAGTAGTTACGATCCATACATATGAAATGAAGGGATAAGTTTAGGAAATAATAAATTTGATCAATAATATACAACATGTACACTATTTTTCAAAGAGGAGGGATCCACTTACAACATTTGAAAGTTACAACATGTTACAACATTCAGTTTTGCGATTTTCAAAATTCAAACAGTCGATTCAAACCGTTCAACGTGATCTCTATATTAAAATGTGCTTTGAGGCAAAATTTTACATTTTTTTGAATTTTTTTACTATTTATTAAGTATTTAACAAAACTGTTATTTTTAGACAATTCTGGACCACTGAAAAACAACAGTTTTGTAAAATACTTAATAAATAGTAAAAAAATTCAAAAAATAAAATAAAATTTGATTTCAAAGCACATTTTAATGTAGAGATCATGTTGAACGGTTTGGATCGACTGTTTAGATTTTGAAAATCGCAAAATCAAATATTGTAACATGTTGTAAGATCCAAAATGTTGTAAATGGGTCCCTCCTATTTTTCAAATCATAATAAAAGATCACATTATAACTATAAGGTGTATCTTATATATCACAACGAACGGATTTAGCATGGGAATGGCATATATATGATTTCTGAAAATTTGATCATCAAATGCATTATCTTTATTATTTTAATTTGAATAATGAAAGAAATAACATAACATAAAAAAAAAACTTTGGAAATTGATATTTAGCTAGTGATCTACTTAATATGGAAAAAATAAAAATAAAGAGAGAGAGATTAATTGTTCCCAAGTCCTAATCATAGGAATAGTATTAATTAAATTCCATGTAGTCTCAAAATCTACATGGCAACCATGTCTGTCCCATGCACAAGGAGGAGCCCACATCGATCACCTCCCCCCCTGATACAGAGCATGCATTAAAATTTTAAAGTGTGGCGAGAGAGAGAGAGAGAGAGAGCAGTGCTAAAAAATGTTTTGGTCCGAGAGGAATGGACATGGTCGGTGTGCTGTCGGACAGAGCTTGCGTTGCACATTCTTGCTCCAGCTGGTATCTACTGGTAATCTGGTATGGTTGGTGGATGTAAATCTGCTGCGATTCCAAAAGATCAAGGGTCCTGCAATTCCAATTCCAACCATTCACATGTTCTGAGATTCGTGCACAAAAATTAACTTTTTTTGAGATTCGTGTAATTCTGATAAATAAACGTTGAGATTAGAATCGCAAGGACCCTGCAATTCTTTGGAATTGCAACAGATTTATTTCCATAGTTGGTACGAGGGAAATTGGAAATAAATCTGTTGTTATTCGAAAGGGATAACAGTACCCCATTATTCCTATTCCAGTTATTCAAAATTTTCCACACTTGAATTTTCAGGAAATTCTTTTTTCATGTGCGAATTTCGATAAAGATCAACGGCTGAGATCGGAATAACAGGGTCATGTTATCCCTTTGGAATAACAGCAGATTTATTTCCAGGGAAATTGATCTGAAAACTAAAGGGGAAGGTTTGACATGTGATTTGTTAATTAAGGTAAAATATTTATGTAGAGGTCCAAGCAAGACAGACAATTTCATATGGCATATTCTTTTTAAGTTTTATGGTATGTTTGGTTGTAAAATAAGAATAGCTATAATAGCTAAATTAAGAATAGTTATTGTTTGTCTTATTAAAATAATTAAATTTCAAAACTCTTAGGAATAACCTATTCTAATAAGATAAAAAATTTGGATTCACTGTCCTGGCTATTCTAATCTAATCAAATACCGAATAGGTTATTCCGAATAATCTAACCTCAAGAATAGCATATTTTGATCAGATTATAAGATCAAATGGTTTAAAAGCCTTGTTTTTTTAGCATTCAAAATTATTTTTGCTAGTATTGATTACTCATTTGTTTTTAGAATTTTTATGGGAGTTTTTTTTTATTATTCATATATTTACCTTTTTGTCATTGTCCCTATGTTATCCATTCATCTTAATTCGTCATTAATTGATACTTAACACTTTTAAAATGACTCAAAAATTCGTTTTACTGACAAATTTAGACGAGCAAAATCAAATAATTTTAAGTGCTACCTGATCTCTAATATTCATTCTTTCTTAAACACACACACACACACACACACACACACACACACACACGTAGGACCATTATCTTTTCTAAAATTTAAAATAATTGGTTGCATTTTTTGACTCTTTTTTATTTATCAAAGATTAACAAAGACTAATAATAAAAACAAACAAAAGACACATAAAAAGATAGTCTCCTTAATTACCAACAACTTCCGTATAATTCCATATAAACAATTAATTCACACTTACTTCCAAAGTTGCAATTGTGGGCCCCAAAAAACGCGCATGTAAAATTTGGAGCCTTGTGTTTGAAACCAAATTCACTTTAGACTAATAACATTTAATGTCGTTAATATAATATAGTCGTGATTCATGGATTTGTTAAGTGCTAAATTCAGTTGCTTATTCAAGTTCTTACGCGTGTTAGGTCTGAAATCCACAAAATGAAATAACCAATCAGTAGGCAGTGGCGTGTGTGTGTGTTTTTGTGTGTGTTAGGTCGGAGGAGCTATATAGGATACTGTTCAGATTTAAGAGTCATGGTCTTTGCTTCTCTCTTTGGTCAAGCCAACCAAAATATCAAACTTACATGTAAAGAGTATGATGAGGAGACACTTTGGTGGGGACATATAATTTTTGTCAGGGAGAGACAAAAATCGGATTCAAACTCATTAACTAATCAGATACTAGATAAAAAACATAAACATAATAAAATAATAATAAAATAGTATACTCTTACACAGTAAAAAGAACAGAGTAATATCATTTTACATATTAAAAACAACAAAGTTGGTCCGAACCTGTAAATTTCTATAAAATTACTATAAAACCAACAAAAATTTTCATTAACCGTGTTTTTGACCTATTTTGGCGTACTTTCTAGTTCCAAAGATGAGTAAAGTGGTACTGAATCTATATTTTTTCATTGAGTTTCAAAATCCAAAGAGGGGTAGTTGCCCCCCAGCTTAAGGTGAGTCCACCCCTGCAGACGCTAGTAATATAACTAATTACCATTGAGTTATGGTGTTATTGTTGTTATTGTTGTTGTTGTTGTTGTTGTTATTAAAATAAAGATGAAATTAAGTCATTCAATTTTAAGTATCTACAAAGAGTTCTCTATATACTGTATATAAGGATATTATCTTAATATTATTAAAATATTAAACATGATTAAATATAAAAGATTTTAATTATCTACTTGATTTTCAAATTACGATTGTATATTATCAGTTAGTTAATTCTCGGCGATTTATTAGGATGTCTGAGTTCGAATATATTACGTAATTTACCTAATCTTGTTTTTTCAGTTCTAAAGAATATATTTTTAAACGACCAACTCCAAACTATTGGAGAAGGTAATAGCTACAAAATGGCACCAATACAGTGCATAACACCGAAGTAGAAGTACATCATACTAGCTTTATAAGAGGATAAACTAAAACAGATAACAGGCAAGCAAAACACAAAATCAATAGAGGACTATAATTTGCTATTTAGAACACCAAAAAAATTAATTTTAGAGAAATGACTAAAAAAAACTTTGATAATTAACAAAATCCATACTCTTTAACAATAACAATAACAATAGATGAGGAAATGCCTCTATTTTTTTTTGCTTCAATCATGCCTCCATTTTTAAAATATTAATAACTCAAGATTTAAATCATAAATGTCAAAATAAAACAACCGAATGTGATATATGTTTTTTCTCTATGTGCTCATAAAAAAATATTTCATTTCGATTTTGTTTTTTTTATGTGAATCAATAAGTTGAAAAATCAACGTCTAGAAATTATCCACATGAGTATATTTTTTACAAGCTCGTGATGACAACCAAAACAAAATTGAAATTTTATAATTTTTTACACATGCATAAATAAAATGATGGAGATCATATCCAACAGTTTTTATTTTACTTTAAAATTTAAATTTTTTGAGTTATTAAAGTTTTTAAAAATAAAGTCACCATAGAAGTACAAAAAATGAAGTCATCCTCATCATCCCATCATCACCACATCATCATACGATCATCATGATCTTTTTTTTTTAAAAGCTCAATAGAAGCTGATACGTGCCTTCTCGGGGAGCAGGCCCGTATATCGGAATGGGGATCGGTAACCTGGTGAGCTCGCCTTGTTATGGTGGATGGGCCGAGCTCTGAGTGAGAGGTGGATTGTTTGAGATGTCCGGACTCTTTCCTATACCGTATCTCGTTTAGTAGAAAAATCCAGCCCCTCTAAAATGGGATTTTTGGGCTTATATAGATCGTCCCCCAACCATCCCTGGATGTTGTCAGGATAGCCAGAGGACTTCGCGCAGGGGCGGTAACGCTCGCGTGGTCTCGTGGTGACCGTATCCCGCCTGTCATGTACGGCTAGGGGATATGGGCCACAGATCATGTCGGAGTCAGCCCGTGACGCGATTGTTTGTTTCTTGGGCCGAAAAGTACTTGCCGGGTCCCGGCTTTGTTTGAATGTTGCTGGGACCATATCCAACTCGGGCCCAAGTGATCGGCCTTGTAAGTTGTGGGCTTTTCTTGTTCCTGAGTTGGTCCCCTAGGAGGCCCCATCTCCGGATCTTATAGCCTGTAAAGGATATTTTAGGGCCATTGTTTATGGCCCTATCATTTGCCCCCGAAGCCGGAAGGCATAATTTTGATGCGTTCCGGCTTGAGGTCCCCGCGGGGTTATTTTTAGGGTTTTATAGACTTCGTTCGAGTAGTTTTTATAGATGTTTATTTCGAGATGGCACTTTTAAGTTTCTTAGGATGCATACAAAAGATAAAATGAACTATAAAGCAAGAATCAGTATGCAAGGAAACAAATAACTGTATTCATAGTGCACCCATTGACACAAAAAGTCGAGAAAACATAAAAACAGTTCTACATATGCTAAAACCACCACCTTAACATTCATTCTTAATTAACATCCTTAAACGCTAACTTTTACTTAGCCAATCAGAAGAGGCATTTTTTCTTTCTCTAAACTAAATGTTTTGTAATGTATTCATCTCTCCTATCTGTTTAACGTTGTTTTATGCTATGTAGGATACTGTTTCTCGAGACGCTACCTCTTCCGGGAAGGATGGGTCTGCACCTCAAGGGGATACTGTGGACACAGATGGTGGGACTCCGACTTCTCCACGCCACACTGATGTTGTTTGAGGACATTTTTAATTTTTGTTGTAATTTTTACCCCCGAGCTGTGGGGGTTTAGAACAATGTATCTTTTGTCGAGAAATGTTTCCCGACCACTTGAATAACAATCTTTGTCGAATGATTTGTATGAGTAGTGTTTGCTTTGTTAGTTTTTATTTTAGTGTACCTGTGTGTTCTGGAATCGGTTCCTTTATGATATATGTTATTCGAGTGTTGTTTGCTTGGATTTTCGTTGCTTGGTTTGTTTTGACAGAACTCGCATCATTACTAAACTCGCATTATCCCAGAACTCGTCGTTTTTTTTTTTTTTTTTTTTTACTAGTTCCAGAATTTGTTTCGAGAATTGATGCGATGTAAATAAACGTATGATCATAAAATAAACATAAAATAGAAGAAATAATGCATAAGAAGATATAATTCAAAAAGACCGGTTAACTTGGTCGTCCAAAATCACCACATGCGGGGTACTATAAATCCCCACAACAAAAAACAAACAGTAAACATAAAATTATCACAATACCCTAATCGACGACCTCCTACACATAGAACCTTCAGAGGTGTCCCACATTCCATGGTCTAGGAAGCTCCTTCCCAGCACCGTCAACTAACTCATAGGCCCCTTGTCCTCGAGATTTAACGACCCGAAAAGGTCCGTCCCATTTAGGCTCGAGTTTGCCTACATGCTTCCCGGTTGCCTCTACCTTCTGTAAGACCAAATCGCCTGGCTGGAATCCACGGTGAGAAACGGACTTATCAAACGACGCTTTAATTCTTTTCTGGTATTCTCGCACCCGAACTCCTGCATTTTCTCGATTTTCTTACAGAAACTCTAGTTCGGCCTCTCGAGCTTCACGATTCTTTTCCAAGGAGTAAGTTTCGACGCGGAGTGAGGAGTCAACCAGCTCTAAAGGGGTTACTGCCTCCATCCCAAAAACAAGAAAATAAGGTGTCTGCTGTGTGGCTTCCCTTGGTGTGGTTCGGTATGCCCATAACACCTCATCCAGCATGTCTGGCCAATTTTTCCTGTTCTGCGCAACCTTTTTCTTGAGCCCTTCCAGGAGAGTACTGTTCGAGACCTCGGCTAATCCATTGCTGGCAGGGTGGCTAACCGAGGTGAAGTTGTTTCGGATTCCCAAACCCGCTAAAAACACAATTGTGCTTGTGGCGTTGAACTGGGTGCCATTGTCTGAGATCAACGCGTGGGGGAGACCGAACCGACAGATGATGTTGCGCCAAACAAATTTCTGAGTTGCTGCCGCCGTGATCTTGGAGAGCGGCTCGGCCTCGATCCATTTAGTGAAGTACTCCACTGCCACAATGATCCATTTCATCTGGCGGACGGCCGTGGGAAAAGGTCCCACGATGTCGATTCCCCAGAGGTCAAAAGGCCACGCACCGGAAATCGACACCTGATTCTATGCTGGGGTGTTACACAATTTGCTATGGAATTGGCATTTCTCGCATCTTTTCACCAAGTCCACCGCATCTTGTTGCATGGTGGGCCAATAAAACCCCGCGCGCAAAATTCTTTTTGCCAATGTTTTGGCGCCTTGATGGCTGCCACATATCCCCTCATGTACCTCTGCCACCATCTGCTTCGCCTTGTCTTCCGAGATACATTTGAGCCAAGGTCGCATATATCCTCGTTTATATAACTGGTTGTTGAGAATGGAATATAAGGGTGCGCCTCGCCTCGATAGGATTTTCTGGTAAAACCCCGGAGGTGAGATAGTTCCACATTGGGAGGTACCAAGTGGGTCCGGGCTCTTCAATGTTAAGTACTTCGGACCCGGAGGGTTCCAGGCTAGATTCGGGAACCTCCATTACGATCACCGGCTGATCTTTATCCAACCTACCCGCTGCCCCTAATTTGGAAAGGGCATCTGCCTGGCAGTTCCTGTTCCTTGACACATGCACTATCTCGACCTTTTCGAAACTCCGAGCAAGTGTCTGGATGTACTCCCTGTACCGGCGCAGCTTGTCATCAATTACACGAATTTCTCCGTTGATCTGTTTGACGGCCAACTCAGAATCACTATGCAATTGTACTTCTCGTGCTCCTAATCCCCGAGCCAACTTCAGGCCCGCGATCATCACTTCGTATTCCGCGGTATTGTTGGTAGGCGAGAATTGGAAGTGCAACGCATAGTTCATAGTTTCTCCCTTTGGTCCGGTAAGTGATACTCCGGCGCCGGCTCCTTGCAGAGATGAGGCACCGTCGACAAATAGTGTCCATCGGCCCTCAACCTCTTCGGGGCTTCCCGCATACTCTGTAATGAAATCTGCAAAGATTTGGGATTTCATTGCTGTCTGGGGGTGGAAAGTGATATCGAACTCAGAAAGCTCCAAAGCCCATGCCAACAATCTTCCTGATGAATCAAAATTAGTTAGGGCCTTCTTGATTGGTACACTTGTATATAACTTCACCGGATGGGATTGGAAATAGGGCCTCAACTTCCTAGCAGCTACCACAAGTGCGTATGCTGCCTTCTCGATCTGCGGGTATCTTGTCTCGGCATCTCGGAGCACATGGGAAATGAAATATATCGGTTTCTGCCCCTTTTCGTCTTCTCGAACCAGAGCCGCGCTAACTGCATGGACAGTCGTGGCAATGTACAGCACCAACACTTCTCCCTTAACAGGTCGGCTTAGGCACGGTGGCTTTGCCAAATATCCTTTGACCTTTGCAAAAGCCTGAGCGCATTCGTCTGTCCATTCGAACCTTGCCGACTTGCGCATCGCTTTGAAGAAAGGAAAGCACACATCCCCTGACTTGGCTATGAATCTATTCAGTGCGGCTAGTCGACCCGTGAGAGATTGTAGTTCCTTGATATTCCTAGGCGGTTGCATGTCGAGAATTGCTTGGGATTTGGTGGGATGTATCTCAATTCCCCTCATGGACACCATGAAACCTAAAAATTTTCCCTCTGATAACCCGAAAAAGCTCTTTTGAGGGTTCAACTTCATGTCCGCACTGTTCAATGTTGCGAAGGTCTCCCTCAAATCTCGGATGTGGTCTGTATCCGTCATGCTTTTGACTAGCAAATCATCCACATAAGCCTCCACATTCCTACTGATCTGCTTATCAAAAACCTTGTTCACCATTCGTTGGAAAGTGGCTCCCGCATTGCGTAGTCCGAAGGGCATGACCCGGTAGCAATACAGGCCGAAGTTGGTGGTGAACGTTGTTTTATCCTCATCATCAGGATGCATCCTGATTTGGTTGTACCCTGAGAATGCGTCCATGAAACTGAGGAACGCATGTCCCGAGGTAGAGTCTACCAACTGGTCGATCTTTGGCAGAGGAAAAGGGTCCATAGGACAAGCCTTATTGAGGTCTGTGAAATCAATACGCATCCGCCAGTCCCCGTTAGACTTCTTTACGAGGACCGGATTGGCCATCCATTCGGTGTGCTCTACTGACCGCATAAAACCTGCCGCTAACAACTTCTCGACCTCCTTTCGTACTGCCACTCGTCTCTCTGTCCCCATATTCCTCTTCTTTTGCTTCACCGGTTTCGAGTTAGGCCGGACATGTAGTTTATGTTCGGCGATTTCCCGGGGAATCCCAGGCATGTCCACCGCTGTCCAGGCAAAGACGCTTTGGTTAGCGCGGAGGAACGCTACTAGATCGTCTCTCGCCTTCTCCTGGATTGCCCTTCCTATGTTAAAGGACTTTCCTTCTGAGAAAGTTATCTGGTCAACCTCGTCGGTGGGCTCCAGGCAAGTCTTAGATTCAGCCTTGTCGATGGGATCTAGGGCTATTTCGGTGCCGGGAGACAGGTAGTCGCCATGGCCTTGATTCTTACGGGAGGTGGAACCACTCGTACGATCTACCTGCTGTACTGAGCCGGCGTTACCTTGGATTGAGGCCAGGTAACATTCCCGGGCGATTTGTTGCTGTCCACATTCTTCCCCGGTGCCATGATCCGTCGGGAACTTGATTTTCAGATGGGGAGATGACACAATAGCCCCTATTTTATTCAGGGTTTCCCTCCCCAAGATGGCGTTGTAGGCGGAAGGTGCATCGACCACAAGGAAGTCGACCAGGGATTCTACCACACGAGGCGGTGTTCCGAAGAGCACCCTTAAAGATACGACCCCCTTTGGCTGGAGAGAATCACCCGTGAACCCGATAAGTGGGGTCGACATGTTCTGGAGTAGGCTGACATTATACCCCATCTTCGCGAAAGCCGATAGGTAAAGTATGTCCGCCGAACTGCCAGTGTCGATCAGAATTCTCATTACTCGCTTCCCATCTATCTTCAACCTCAACACAACCGGATCGTTGTGAGGTCCTACGACTGCACCGAAATCCTTTTTGGAAAATGATATGGCCTCATCCACTCGGGGTCTCTTCCTGACCGCTTCCCGTTCTACATTGAGAATAGTAGGAAATAGCTTTACATTCTGTCTGCATTTTACCCGAGGGTCATCTCTATGACCCCCGCTTATCATGTTAATGATGGGGCTCTGTTGTCGCTCCTTCTGTCGGGTTGGTGGGTTAGTCCCACTAGGTGCCCCTTGCTCCGCTACCCGAGGTCCTCGGTAGGTACTCCGATAAGGGATAGGTTTCTTGAACTGCCTATTCCCGCTGTACTTCCACGTATTCTTTTTGTAAAACTCGGGCTTAATAAATTCTGTCAACTTCCTTTCCCTTGCCAGTTTTTCTAAAATATCCTTCAGCTGTAAACATTCCTCCGTAGAATGGCCATCCGAGCCATGATACAGACACTTAGCTCCAGAATCTTGCACCTCAAAGATATCTCTCTGGATAGGTTCCGGGAGCTCAAACCTTTCGTCGACTATGTGATACAGCTCATTTCTCCGCTTGGTGAACTTGGCATATTTGACAAAGTGAGGACGATATCCTTCCTCTCCCTCGTCCTGACTATCCCTTCTAGGTTTTGCTTGACTGAGCCTTGGTCCCTCTCTCGGCTCCCTAGGGGGTTCACCCCTTTGGCGCCAGCTTGGTCCCCGAACTTTGGGGGATCGCGATCGTTGTCGGAAGGACCGACTCGCATCTTTCTCCGCTCGCACATAGCCTTCTGCAAAAGCCATGAATTCCCTCAGGTCTCGCAGGACCTGTCTGTTGGAATCGTATCGCAAGGTTCCAGGTCCTCCGGGTTTGAGCCCTTTTCGAATTGCTGCCAGAGCTAAATCTTCATTGAGATCCTGGATTTTTCGAGAAGCCTGCATGGATCTGTTCAAAAACACCCTTGTTGGCTCCTTACTGCCTTGGATCACATCGAATAGTACTTCACAGGTTACTCGAGGTGGCTTGATGACCGCATATCGTGCCAAAAAAGCAGTGGCCAACTCGTCGAATTTCTCTATTGACCTTGACAGGAGGCCCATGTACCAATCACAGGCTTCACCTGTGAGGCAGGTGGTGAATACTCGGCACATGATAGCATCGGTCGCGCCTAAAAGCCGGAGCCTCTCAAGAAACCCATAAATAAAATTCTGTGGATCTTGTCCATCTCCACTTCCTCGAAAGCTAGGGAGAGTAGTTGGGTATTTGAAATCAACCATCGACGCTTTGTATATTTCGTGGGAGAGAGGACCCTCCCCAATTCCTAAGGACCTGGAGCTCGAACCCAATTTGTTACTTTCCAACTCCGCCATTTTTGCTGTTAGCTTTGTTTGAATTAAGTCCTCCAGTTGAGATAAGCTGACCATTCCTCGGGGCGCTGGCGAGTCCCTGTGACTTCGCCGCCGCTCAGTTCGGCGAGTTCGATCGCGTCCTCGATTCTCGCGAGGCTCCTGAAAATGGGGTTCTTCGAAAAGTGGCCTTTGCCGTTCCCGAGCCTCATGTTTTCGTACCACCTCACGGTCAGGTTCCCTCTCTGCAATAACAATCGGTCCCTGTGTATGTACCTCCCCTTGAGTGTTAGCAGGGATTCTATCATTTCTCCGAGAGTGTGGAGGTGGCTCCCGAACGATGCTTTGCTCATTGTCATTCTCCATTTCCTGGGAATCCCGGTTGCCGCAAACTCGGACTTCGTTAAAGTCGCGGCTTAGGTTCCGTACTAAGGGAGGAATTTCTTGACCTCCCTGAGGCCGGCTCCCGGGCAGCTGCTGGGTATCTTGTGCTCGAGGTCTCGGACCTTGAGCTCCCTCGCCGAATCGGGGGGTCGCAGGATGAGGAAGAACGGCCGGCCCTGGTGCCGGACGGGGTCCAGCTGAGTCGAGGTTGGTGCTGGGTTGTCCCCCGCCTGGGAGGAGGTATCCCGGAGGAGTCTGGTAGTTGTAAGGGTATTGGTATGAGTACGGGTACTTGTACTGCGGGTATTGATAAGGATAGGGCGAATAGGGATAAGTGTAATAATAAGAGGGATATGCATATGAAGAGGGATGTTGTATCACAGGCGCTCCCTGCGGTCCCGGAGGGCCAGGTCGTACATTGAGGCCTGTCGGGACGGTCCCCCGGAGGTTAAGAGTGGGATTTTCAGGGAGTACTCCTCTAGTGGGAGATCCGAGCCTTGTACCGTGTATAGCACTTTGAGTAAGCCGACCTCCCGGCCCGGACTGAGAGTGGGATCCAGTCGGGAGACCAACTCGTGAAGGTCGGGGAGCGACAGGAGCGCTAGCACTCGACTCCTGCCTGCCATCTAATCTCAATTCTTTAGCCATCTAGTTCGAGGAAGGCCTGGATAGGCCCCACGGTGGTTGATACGTGCCTTCTCGAGGAGCAGGCCCGTATATCGGAATGGGGATCGGTAACCTGGTGAGCTCGCCTTGTTATGGTGGATGGGCCGAGCTCTGAGTGAGAGGTGGATTGTTTGAGATGTCCGGACTCTTCCCTATACCGTATCTCGTTTAGTAGAAAAATCCAGCCTCTCTAAAATGGGATTTTTGGACTTATATAGATCGTCCCCCGACCATCCCTGGATGTTGTCAGGATAGCCAGAGGACTTCGCGCAGGGGCGGTAACGCTCGCGTGGTCTCGTGGTGACCGTATCCCACCTGTCATGTACGGCTAGGGGATATGGGCCACAGATCATGTCGGAGTCAGCCCGTGACGCGATTGTTTGTTTCTTGGGCCGAGAAGTACTTGCCGGGTCCCGGCTTTGTTTGAATGTTGCCGGGACCATATCCAACTCGGGCCGAAGTGATCGGCCTTGTAAGTTGTGGGCTTTTCTTGTTCCTGAGTTGGTCCCCTAGGAGGCCCCATCTCCGGATCTTATAGCCTGTAAAGGATATTTTAGGGCCATTGTTTATGGCCCTATCAGAAGCTACCGAGGATATTTAATCAAATTTTTTTTCAATAGAAGCCACCAAACTTAACCCGATATGATATTTAAAAAAAAAAAAGAGATATTGAGCTTTTAAAAAGAATTGTCAAAGATAATCCATTGAAACTTTCAAATTGACAATTCATATACCATAGTCAAAGATACAGATTATTTAGTCAAAAATTGGTAAGCGGTCATACGCTAATATGTTTAAATTATATATCTGACAAAGATTAATTATTTTAACATTATTGAGTAATTTTTTTCTTCTTAAAAAAAATAGAGATTTATAGGCAAAGGCGGAGCCATAATTTTTTAATATAATTTAGAATAAAAATTATTGGTATTGTAAAATTAATTCCATTCTTCATAAAAAAAAAATATATATGATTGACTCTTATACGTGTTGATTTTTATAATTTAAAAGTCCGACTCTGTCTTTATTATATAATCAACAAAATTTTCGTTATTATTTTTCTTTTGTCTTAAGTTGAAAGAAATCATTGATGCCAACAAATTTACAGTTTATTAATTCATCAACAATGTTTTAGTTGGTCATTATCCGGCAATTTTATATGAATTAAAGAAATAAAAATATCTACAAATTTTAGTTTAAGAAATAAATTTATCTGTAGATCATATAAAACAGTTACCCATTGAAATTTTAATACCAGGATTTAATATCGATGAGTAATCTAGAAGCTTCATGGCATGCTGTGAACTGATATCTCTTCATTCAAAGTCTAAATTGTTGATCTGAACTGTTTAACATAATTTTCATATAAATATGTATTTACAGACTAAATTATATATATATATATTTTTTAATTTTCTTACTATTTTTTAAGAAAAAACGTAAAAAATCACTCTATCTAAAAAATTTAGACTATCCAAAAGTCTGATTTTTTACCAAATTAAATAAAATAATTTGAAAATTATATAAAATTTTATAACTTCACAAATATAAATATACAATTATAATAAGGATCTTCCGCAATAATGTAATATGAAAAATAAGGTCCCAGATTCATTGTAAATTAGAACAGGTAAAATGGATAAGAGATGGAAGAAGTATGGGTATACTATTTTATTTTTCAATATTTTACTTCATATTTTTTTAAAATATAATTCCAAAATTGTTTATAAATTAAAGGGAGATTTTCATGTATCCCCTTAAAAAACTTCAATATTACGTATTTCCCTCTCTAAAATCAATAATTACATATTTATCCTCCAAAATAACAATAACTCACGTATTTGTCCAATAAATTACAATAACTCATAGAATGAGTTAGTCAATACATAATTTGAAATCATTGATGCTCCCAAAATTACAGCCCATAAATATGTGAGTATACTGTAATTTTGGAGGATAAATATGTAATTATTGATTTGAGAGGGGAAAATATGTAATATTGAAGTTTTTGAGGGGGATACATGAAATTCCCCCTAAAATAAAAGTTCTCACCTGGTTATGACTTGAGGACTTCCATGGCATTAATACTTTAATATAATGCATGATTCATGAAAGGATCGATTTGTTATTATTGAGACTTGAGAGAAAAATATTTAGTATTAAATAAGTGTTACTGAATTGACACGCCACAAAGTTGAATGTTAGATTTAGATTGATCATGATAGATTTAGTCTAGTCAAGCCCTAATAGGCTAATAGCGTACCAAATCAAAATTAGTCTTTCAGGAATAGTAAAATCATATATGCATCCGTTTTTATTTTTTGAATACAAATATGGACCGGATATTAGATGTATATACGTAGATATACATAATTCTTTTCATAATATATATAAACTATATGGTATAGATCTACTATTCAGATATAAATAATTAAAATTTGAAACTATTTTTGTATCCGTATTCGCACAGATATTTGAATATACGTATCTAATTTTCTGATACAGATCCGGATACGGACGGATAATATATGTTCCGTTTGCACCCTTATAATAACGCCACTATATATAAGATATCCATTGTCCAAATCTCACTTGTGAACCTAATTTCAATTCACCGTTTGTTCATTAATTGTGTGGTGGAAAAATGATTGTAGCACCTTGGATAGATAAAAGGGGGGTAGCACAGGTGATTAGAAAAAAGTCCTAGGACTGTTGTATCCAAAAGTCAAAAATTTGATTTCCCTCTTACGGCTTCACAACTTCTGTGAAGGTTTTAAAAAGGAAAAAGAAAACTTGAATCGATATATTTTATTTCAAGAAATATTTTTCAATTATCGATTTCTTATTTTGTTATTTCATTAGATAATATTGAATTATTTATAAGTAAAATAGAGATGATATTTTTTTTGTTATTGCTCTTTTGGTGATGAAAAATTTATTTCAGATTCATGTTATAGAAACTAAATTAAAGACAGATTAATTCAAAGTCTATATTAATTTCATGTTTTCTTTTTTAAAAATAACTCTAATTATTTAAAAAGATGGGCCTATCTAGAGTGGAAAATTCAAAATTATTAAATTAGATTCTTGAAAATAACTTTGATTATTGAAAAGAAATTTAGTCCACCTTGTGTGTGGAGAAGTAATGATTGTTAAATAAGAAATGTAATAATATAATAAATGAAGATCGGATGTCAACTTCACTTGGATAATATAATTAATTAATTAATAATGCTAGTTGCATCATACAACAATGCGTCTATTTTGATGATGTAAAATTAATTATGTATGGCCGCCTTAAGTTGATCACATAATTAAATTTTCCTATTTGAATTTTGATGTTCGCTCACGAAACCATAGTATTTTACATATCTTCTTTATTGTATTATGATGCATATCATATTTGAAATAGTTTCATATGTCAACTTCATAAAATTAGTCTAACTCCTTAAATTTTTGTTATACATTTGTTTACGTCACCAAATTTGTAATTATTCTCTATATATAGAGTAGGGGTGCAAACGGATCGGATAATATCCGACTTTATCCGGATCTGTATCCAAAAATTTGATACGGATATCCGATATCAGAATATTCGTGTGGATACAAATACGGATATGGTTTTGAATTTTAATTATCCGTATCCAAATAGTAGATATACACCATATATTTTAATATATATTATGAAAATATTTATGTATATATTTACGGATATCCGATATCCGATATCCGATATCCGATCTGTATCCGACTAATATCCGATCTGTATCCGTATTCAAAAAATAAAAGCGGATACGGATATGATTTTACTACTATCCGATCCGTTTGCACCCCTGATTATAGACACAATTTGTGTATATATTCCATATAAATTGGATGTATTTTGATTGCATGGAGCGTTAAATTGAAAATTATGTATTCTGATCCAACGCCAAAAAGAAAAACAATTTGTTCAAACTTCAAAGTGACATGAATTCAAATCCGAATTCGATTAACATGTGTAATTAATCATACTCAAAACTTGACTGATTCCTTACCTAATGCAATTTGAATCCGACTGATTTTTTATTTTATTTTACAGGTACTATATATTCAACGATTTTTATTAGAAATAAGAAGCTTAGTGAAAACATGGTCCCAAATAGCTAGTACAAATTCCACATACAATTCAAAAACATTACAAAATAAGGTGCGAAAAATATCTCCCTAATCAACCAAAAGAACCCTTCAAAGACAAACTCAAATCATGTTCATCAAAACCCCACACAAACTGACAATTTTAACAGGAACCCCCCATCTTGGAACTAAATTCTCTTAGGTCTTGTTCGGCTCTATTACTGTGCATGTGGAAAAATCAGTTCAATTTCGTGTGTGTATAATGTATTAGAGATATTATCGTGCAGTGAAACCAAATAACTGGATTCAGAAATTCATAAAATCAGTTCAATTTCATATGTGTATAATGTATATATATATATTAATTAAATATCTAATTTGCTATTGTCCCAATTTGATGCATGAAAATTTTGGTCTACAAATTGAGTATAAAATTATAGAAAAAAGATAACATGGAACTAATGCTTTCTAAAAAAAAATGGAGGGTTAACACACTTTCTCCAATTTCAACGAAATTCAATGAAGATTCTATAGGATTAACACACTTTTTCAAAATTTAAGTTACTTTGGGGATGTAGACTCCAAAGAAAAGTAGATGAGATATTTGGTGGATGGAAGATTTAGAAAGATATTGCGTACATACTGCGTAAAATAAAAACATATATATAACATATTTCAATTGCAAATGTTAACCCGTATTTCACTGACAATATTTTTTCAATTGAAATTATCGACAACATTTTTTAATTGAAAGTACTGACAATAGAAAACATATATATTTCAATTCACTTTTCAGGAGGTGAATGCTACTCGCAAATTTTGAATCTCAGAAAAATCAAAATTCATTTGTGTATTGATATGAATATTACAAAATAATCTTGACCTGACTATGAAAGAATCTGAACTACATCTTGCTCCCACATAAACCAATCTCTACTTTGAAATGGGAAGCATAAAAGCACTTCCATCTTTTATCTTCATATATTATATATTATTTGATAAACAATAAATAAAACTCAAATAGTGAGCAAAAATAAAGCAATAATAGAGCTAATCTCAATTTTGAGAATAAAGCAAGAATAGCAAGAATAGCTACTATTTTGAATTAGCACTATTCCGAGCTACTAATCTACGTTTGGGTGTGTTCGGATTAGCGAATAGCCACTATTCTTTGTTTGTCTTTTGTGGAATTGCTCACTATTCTACTAATCCTATAAAACGTTGGAATAACTACTATTCTCAAAATTAGAATAGCTACTATTCTTGATTCATCCAAACGCATCATAATCTAATATTTTGTAGGAATAGTATAATAGTGAGAAAATTCACAAAAGACAAACAAAGAATATGAACTATTCACTAATTCAAACACACTCAAACACAGAATAATAATTCGAAATAGAGCTAATCCGAATTAGTAACTATTCTTCACTCATTCAAATGCACCAAAAATGTTCACTACTAAAATTAATTTTAGATATGATACAGAACTCCACGAATGCCATCCATATAATTGGTCGTGTAGTTCTTTTTTTTTTTTAATCATAATAAACCTTAAAAATCTCTCTTTGACACGCACGATGAAGACAAAAATAAAAAGTTGGCATTAGATCAAATCCTCCTATTTAAAAATGTTGCATAACTATAAAAAAAGAAAATGTCATTACTTGTACCAAGTATATTGCATTGCCAACGAAGATATTGACTTAATTACATATAAAAGTAATTTGAAACGAAGAAAATGTGCTATTGTTCAACGGACTCCAAATTGACAATATATATGTTGTAACTATCAAACTGTCAATTTGCTTTACAAGGAAGTAATTAATTCATTAGTTGTTAAAAATCTCCTTCAAGGTGGCCACTTGAGAAACTTTTTATCTATAGAAATTATAAAATTCAGATATACGGAAATAGAAAGAGTGTCTCGTTCTTATTATTTATAATAATAGTAAGATTGGACTCATTGTGTCCGATCTATTGATTTTTTTAAAACTGCGCAGATAATTTGTAAAAAAAAAAACATGGATCGTAAATAGTGATTCCGATTCATAACGAGTTGATTTTGATGTGGCACAAAACTCTTTGTATATGTGGATACAAAGGGTTTGGTGCTGCAAAAAATCAACTAGTTAGTAAATAGATCGTGATCAGGGATACCGATCTATAAAAATATTGATTTTGTGCTGCACACAATGCTCTGTATTTGTTAAAAAAAAAAAATTACAGAGAATTTTGTGTCGCAGAATATCAATCTTTTTATGAATTATTATTCTTACTATGTTTGATAAAAATGAGAAATTTTTTTTTATTTCTGCACATCTGAATTTTACAATTTGTATGTCTAAAAAATTTCCCACCACTTGGGCCTTGAGTAAGTGGAGAATCCGTCACGTTGAAATCAAGAAAAATTGATGGGTGCTTTTTGAATCTACCAGAGAAAAAGAAAAAGCGATTGGCCATGAACGACCAATAATAAATTCTCACTTTTTTTTTTTTTTTGCTCATCATATTTCAACACATAAATCATTTGATAATCATTCTGTCGGATTCATTTAATGCTTGATTTGATTCGTCCGAAATGGAACCAGACAGAGAATGTTGTTTTTCTGTTGCAATGAATCTATTGTCATTCGTGCAGCGTTTATTTCAATTAAATAAATTATTCGAACATTGTTTTTGGAAAAATCAATAATAATATTGTATCTATCTATAAAAATAATTAAAAAAATTAAAAAGTTAGAAAATTGTCTCTGAGCACATTTTAATATGTATATTATGTTGAACAGTTCGGATTGTTTGTTTGGACTTTAAAAATATAGATATAAAATATGATAAACGATACAGATTGAAAGACACGAGGTATTTGAACCCTTCTCGTATAAATATGTGATATAAATATATTATAGATCATCTTATATCAAAATTTGTATAATTAAATAAGTAATTGATTATAAATCAAACAGATTGAAATTATTAAGTTAGTTATTTTAGTATGATAAAATTGTTTGATTTTATTTTTAAATGACAAAAACTTGGGCAACAACTGTCACAATTGTCAATATATTCCTCCTTTTATATGATATCCTAAAAGAACCTTTAAACATATTTTAACCAAACTATTCAGAACATAGAGAAACTTTATTCTATTAATTTATGACTGAACAATTAAGATAATTAACATGATATCATAGCAAAATAAGAATGTGATGGAAAAAAAAACAAGCACATAATTTTAAGAGGTAAAGGAACAGTAAATTTATCGATAGAAATTAATAAAACAAGATGTACGGAAATAAAAAGAGTTTTTGATTTGCAACATTTTTAGAAGGATCGGAACAGTTAGATCGGGATTAACAGTCCCTATCCAAAATTGTAATATATTTTTCTATTAACGAGCTTCTGTTAAGTTTTAAAAAATTTGGATCGGATCCGAGAAAGAGGAGGTGGCACAGTTAGCTAGAAAAAAGTCATAGAATTGTTGTACCCAAAGGTCGAGAGTTCGATTCCCCCTCACAACTTTACAGCTTATGTGAAGATTTAAAAAAAAAAAAAAATTGGATCGGAGCCGTTGGTCCCGATCTTTCTAAATTATGCAAACCAACCAGTCGTACCTTTTATTTTACTAATTTCTATGGATTAAAAAATCTCAAGTTCTTTATAGCGGCACATAGAACCCCATCTCACATATAAATATCATTGCCACAAATATCTTTTCAATGACTTATCTCTCAGATTTATTTTATATGCTATGGGAATAAGTTTGCATCCGTTGTGATAATTGCAACAGCAACGGATGTACCGTTACATATGAAAAATTATCAATTGATCAAAATGCAACCAAGTTAGATCACGTTTCCATTTGTTTAAGGCGTTTTTTTTTATCTAACGTGAGTCACTCGTTGAATTTTATAACAATTAAAATGTCAACAATGACATATCACATATTCATTGCCAGCACTTTGCAGTTGCTAATATAATACTAACAAATATATTGAACTAAATTTATCAGCAATTTTTAAGCAACAACATTTCACATCGGTTCTTTTATTATTCATCTAGTTTTATCGAGTCGAGTCTTACGAAAAAAAAAAATAAGCAAATGAGATCTAATACCTGATACAAGAGAAATATTTTTTTTTAGTTTAGCAAATTTGACAAAACAATCAAGAGAAGGGTAATGCAAATTATTAATTAATTTCAGCGTAACTAATCTGCAGAAATACTTTCAAGAAAAAAAATGTATTTAATTGGCCTAGTGCATTTAAATTGTAAGAAAAAAAAATGTATACATATTGTAATTAAAAAAATAACAGTTTAGTTTTCTGTTATAGCTTTCTTTTTCTTTTATTTGACTCGTTCAAAATCCATCACACATTTTCAATTACATCTGAATCTATGCATGCAAATATAATTCAAGATGTGTGATAAATTTTAAACTGTTCAGATGAAAAAAAAAATTACTCTTTTTTCTATATAAAAAAAAAAAAAGCAAATTTGGATTCATGCATGCAGCCTAAAAATAGGGAAAAAGAAGAGAAAAGATAAAAATCTTTTGGCCCTATTCAGCTGCGATAGATAGAGTAATAGACTAGATTGAAAAGATAGAAATGATGGAAGGAAAAGATGGGGAAAAGTAAACTAATCCGAGTCACTTTTGCAATATTTAAAATGGTGAATCTGTGATCTGTATTGAATTGATGCTATAGAAATAGAGAGAGATATCAGATATGGTGCCAGTAGAGCCAGTTGGGAAAAAGGACCACTAAGCAACAAAAAGGAAAACGGACCCGAGAATCTGAGATGCGCCTCCCCTGTCAATTCCATCTTTTCCTTTGTCAGATACTCAGATTGCAGCGTATGTACGCCTGTACGGGCTTCTGACAAATGATGTTTTCACTTGTCAGTAAATTTTGATCCGAAATTCAGAAAATATAATAAAGATTCGGACCAGGTATGCTGAGGGGCGAGTAAATTGCTCATAATTCGCTCACTAACAGCTCGTTAATAACTCGCTTATTAATGACTCGCTCATTAACAACTCGTTAACTTAATGAGCGAACATGAGCATAGTCCAACTCGCTCATTAAGAATTTGCCACATCTAATCCCGCCACATTTAATCCTAATTTATTAAATTAAAATTAAATTGAATAAATAAGAAAATCAACTAACGTTACTAATCCAAATTAACTAAAGTTGAAATTAAAATTGAAAAAAATGAAACTCCAAAGTCCAGTGATCCAGTCCACTACTATACTCCAGTCTTAAATAATTGACGCTAAAAAAGACTTATTTAGTGATGTATAATTCTACTGTTTAATACTTGTTTTTTTTATTATTGTTTTGATTTTGTTAAATTTGCTTATGGACAATTTTTTATTAAATTATGTAATATTTAATTCGTGACTCGCTCAGTTGCTCATAACTCGCTCATTAATAGCCCGCTCATTAACAACTCGCTCATTAACAACTCGCTAACTTAATGAGCGAGTATGAGCATATCCCAACTCGCTCATGCTCGCTCATTAATCAGCCCTAGGTATACTGTATTTATGTCAGATGAAATAGGTAGAGGGGGTGTTCGATGTCCATCGGACCAAATTCGGTTCGATGAGTGGTTTCTACTGTCTGATCTATTTCAAGATCTGTGCGCATCACTTTAATATCCATGTTGTTTGTTTTAATATCCGTGTGTACAGATTTTGAAGTGGATCGGACGATAGAAACCACCCATCGAACCGAGTTTGGTCCGATGGGCATCAGACACCCCCCTCTCCCAATGAAATAAGCAATTCAGGATGGGAGCAGCTTGGGTCCTATGTCCGATGGATTTTATAACCGTCCGATCTGCTTTAAGATCTGTGCGTGTCAAACGTCAAACGATGTGTATATCAGTGCTGTAAATAACGGTATGTGATTTTCAGACGGATAGGGTGCCATCGAACGATTAATCGGGAATAATCAGAAATAATCAGCCATAATCGAAAATAATCATTCGATTAGTTGGAAAAATCCGTGACGGATTGATCACTGCCAACGACTAATCGGTTGATTAATAAGCCTAAACGAACGTTTTTTACAACATTGGTGTATATAGTTAAAAAAAACACTGGTGTATATAGTTTTGATTGTGTTTTGAGTATATATACTTTTGAGAGTTAAATGAAAACTATAAATAAATAATAATTACAAGTGGAATTAATCAAAAATCATGCAGTGGAAGATGCTATTTTTCTGAATTACTACATGCCTATGAACATACTTATATTCTAGTTGAATTGGTCATGTAATTAATAGTTTCTTTCTAATGAAATGGGTTTCTACCTCTTTTCAACAATCATACCTCTTGAGTGCTGGTAAACTAACTTAACTATTGTGAGAGAAGCACACAATCAGGTTAAAGTATGCTCAGAATCATAGTGACAGAGAGAGGCACTTAGTTAAAATAATATTTTAATAAAAAAAGTTAAAATAATATTTATTTATATATTTATAATAAATATTTTGAAAGAAAAATCAATATATATAAATATATATAAAATTATATATCATTCATAAAATCTTGCTAAGTCCTGAAATTATAAAAAAAGAAATACTAATTATAAGTAACATAGTATTGATGTTGAAGGTGTTCAACAAGGTCCACTTAATTGTCATTTAGACTCCTTAAAGCATCTCCAACGGTTATTGTTTTCTGGCTTGTAATATGATGTGGCTATTGTTTTCTGGTTTGCTGGGTTGTGAGAATAGTTTGTAAATTAACAAATTTTCTTTAAAAGCAAACGTTTGCTTATTGTTAGTGTGGCGAATTGATTGGCTCAGATTCTTTGTGAGTCTCTTTAATTGCAATTGCTGGGATGGAGTGATATAGAAATTATGAGTCTCTTTAATTGCTAAATTTAATGACGTGGCCAATTTTAATTGCTAAGCGTTTGTTGGAATGAAGATGCTCTTAATCTCTTAATTCCACCAAACAATTTCTTCATAGTCTCGATTAACCTCCTTCTTAGCACCTTTTGTTGCCTTTTTAACACATTTTCTTAATCCAATTCTACCAAAAATACTCCTTAGCCTCACTTAAAATTTAATCCCACCCATTATATTGAACAGCTCTGCTAAGATTATCTATCATTAATTTTTGTTCCAATTTGTACATTCGAATGGGGTGTTTTGGAATGAAGATGGTAAGAATCCAGAGTTTTCTCGTGTGCCTCAGCCTATAAGGCAATGCATCACATTAGAATTATCTTGGAAAACCAAAAGAGACTCTGAAAAATCGCAGCTCCGATGAAATTGAGGATCTTCATTTGGCTCATGCTGGACAATAAAGTACTAACACATGAGGTGCTAAGGTACAGAGGTTGTTTTATTAACACAAGTTATCACCTGTGTGCGGTGGATATTGGGGAAAGTAAATATCACATTATGTGGGAATGCAATTATGGAAGGATATTCTAGATGGGGTTGATGACGCAATACAACATAACCCTACAAGGAAGGTAGATATCCTATCTATATGGACACGTGCAAAGTCTCAAATGATGAAGTCTCAAAGTCAATGATGGAGTGTCATCTGAGCAGCAAGTATATGAGAACTTTGGAGAGAGCGGAACATGAGACTCTTCTTCGGCAAACACAAACCGGTGTACCGTCTCATAAATGATACATCATTGGAGATTGATAGGTGGAGGGCATGCATTCAATTTGGACCGAATGCGGGTTGGGATTAGGGACAAATAAAAATGTGAGGAAGGCTCCAATGTATAGTCATGTGAGGGCTAGGTTTTTAATTCAAAATTCAAAATTTTATTTTGTGTAAATATTATTTTTCATCAATATATCTGTTGTCAGCTATCGCCGCCAATCATAAAAAAAAAGTTCCATTCCAATTGGTAAAATTTAATATATATGTTGTCAGCTATCGCCGCCAATCATAAAAAAAGTTTGGTTCCAATTGGTAAAATTTAATATATCTGTTGTCAGCTATTGCCGCCAATCATAAAAAAAATGTTTCATTCCAATTGGTAAAATTTAATAGAGCAAATCTAGGGTGTGATGTGCTCACCAAGAGAGTTTGGTGAGCACAACTCCAAAAGTATATTGGATCGGCTTCAAACGACAAATCCAAACCGTTGAAATCCATGTACTCCATGAGTGATGCATATACATGCAAAATTTTGAAAGTTTCGAATTTTGGGTGTATAGTTTCCTATAGAAACGTCCCATCTTTGAATCCGTCAAACGTAATTGATAAACAGATATGACATGATTTTAAAAAAAAGAGAGAAATTAAGAAAGGAATAGAACAGATAGAGCATGCATGCACCGATCAAACTTATAAATGCATACTGCTCTTTTTAGTTGGCACGAATCTCAAAGCAGATATCTTACAATCTTAATAAACTCTGGATTGAGTTTCACCCAACTGAAATTATACAAACAAATCTGTTAGATAAAAAAAATAAAAAAAAAAGAACTTGAAAGAGCAAAAGGAATTAACCGGAGTGCATTTTACCAGCATCACATGTAAGTCAGCTCAGTCATTGCTGAGCGCGCCTGATTGCTCAGTCAGACGCAACCCAACGATACAGGGCCCGACTTGGGTTTGTGATTTTTACTGTTGCTTAGAAAAAGTTTTCTGGCACAATGACTCGTCAGTTCTTTTACGGGTTATGGGCCTCATAACATAACATGGCAGCAGCAGCAGCAGCAGTAGCAGTAATGAAAATGAAAGAAAGATATATAATAAAGTCATGTAGGCTTTCTGTCATTAAATGCTTTCTTTCTATACAATGAATGTTTGGATTTTGGAAGGATCTCGCCAGTGATCCATCTGTTGTGCAAAATTTTGCTCTGTGTACTGTACGATGTAGCAGTATATTGGTAAATTCTTCTTTTCTCTTTTTTTTTAACCTGTTTTTTTTTTTTTTTTTTTTTTTTTCATTTTTTCTGGTTACAAATAAATAGAAACACGACAGAATTTGAGCTCATGAGAAATGTTAAAAGTAGAAGGATGGAATGCGGTAGTAGATAGATCTACTGTTGAATTTATCTTTTGTGATAACTTCTTGCGGCTATTTTGTGTTGCAAACATTTGTTTATTTTTGTGTATGAACACATTTCAATATTTTTTTTTTATTCAAAACATTGTAGCATATCATTAAAACTAAACTTAGTGCCAAGCAATGGCATAGTCAGGATTTGAGTCAGAAATGAACAAAAAGTTTCAAGTTACCGGATTATCGGGTCAGTGAGCAAAATTAACTTATATACTTGAATAATTTTAATCAATCTGCAATTTAATTCATTTGTTTAGATTGCAGTATTGAATTGTCAAATGACAGATGTAGGCAATTTAATTTTCAGGAGTAGACATGCCAACATATTTATACTATTTCATGCCCGATTTTGAAATTTCAAAGGTAAACAATTGCGTATCCCTATTACATGGTGGCTCCGCCATTGATGCCAAGTCTTCATACACTGATTACTTTGCTTTGTGAATTAAAAATATTTTAAGACGATGGATCAACGTAGATCTATATTTAAATCGAACGATTGTGGCAACTTCGTGTTGCCTTTTGTGTTGCGAAATTTTGCTTTCTTTGTTTTTCTTTTTCCTATCAGGCTCTAAATATGGATGCAAATATACTACAATTATATTCCTGTTTTTTTTTCAAATTTAGTTATCGAACTATTTTGAGATGCGTGCACAGAGAAGTCTAAAAAAAGTTGCTTTGAGATTCGTTTTTAAAAAAAATCATAACGACTGGATTAAAAAAACAAAGATTTTAGAATTATTGTTCACTCATGAAGAATTGCAGCAGATTTATTTCCTCTAAATATAGCCTAGCGTAGTAGTGTGCCTTGTGCTTTTATGTTTTTCTTCTTTTAATGTGCATGGAAAGAGTTCATTCTTTTATTCAAAATCTTCTAGTATTACATGTAAATAAAAATTATAGAATAAAACAACATAAATCCTACACCAATTAAATTGTTCGATTTTGGCAACATAAAAAATTTATAATGAGTTTTAATAGAAAAAATAATAAATTGGATAATTATGAAGTTCTCTTAGAATAAACTTTAATTTTTTTCAAATAACAAAAATTCTAGTCCATGAATTATTTTTTTATTAAAGGATCCGGTGGCGATACACTCCATCATTTAATAGATGTTATTTTCAAAAATTGAATGTGTCTCTCTTTAGAGATATGAGAACTCGTGCCATTATATTAAATTTGCGGTTTTCTAACTATGCAGAGATAATAATTTGAAAATTCAAGAGAGACAAAAAGCAACTTGTAATTTATTTTTCTTTCTAGTAATTTCAAAATTTCAATGCAGCAATCACTAAGCGATATGAATTAAAATTTTCATCATCATCTTTATCTTATTTTGTTCGTTGAAATGACAATTTTTTTTGTTATTAAATAGTTTAAACTTTTACTATTAATCGAGAAGCGGAAAGTAGACAAATTGTCAAATTCTATAGTTTATATTTGGAACTTCAATTTTAGATTCAAAAAAATAAATGTAAAAGAGAATGTAACATTTTGTGACACAAAAAGATTTATGTCACTCATTAATCATTACTACACCTTAATAGTTTGAAGTAAATATAATAATATATAGATAACGATGTTTTGACTTAATAGAATGCACAAATTACATATCTTTTTTTTTTTTTTCATTTTCACTATTTTATTGACAAATTGCATATCTTTTTCTTTTTTTCATTTTCACTCTTTTAGTGGTACAATCCTCTTAATTAGAGATGTTCATTGGTTCGGTTTCATTAAAACTGAAAAAATAAACAAACTAAAATTTTATATAGTTTTCATAAATACAACCGAACATATTGACATAAATTTATCAACAAAATTAGAACCGAATTGAACTAAAATTCGATATGTTCGGTAAAACTGAAATAAGAAGAACAATCATAAAAATAAATATTTTTTGATAATTTTTTGCATTTTTTAGGTGGACTTAAAAATTTTGGTTGGTTTGGTATAACCGGTTTTAAACCTAACCAAGCAATATATATATTGTATCGTGATTTTTGAAATTTTTAAATGTTTGGTTAGGATGCGAGACATGTTTAATAATTTTGGTCAGTCTTGTCTAACTTGTTTTAAAAATTTCTAAACCGAAACGAACAATTAAACTAATTTTAAATAATAAACCGAACTGATCCATTTAATATAAAAAAAACTAAATCATTTAATACAAACTCTCAGTTTAATTTAACCAATTAAACCGACCTGATGAACACCCCTACTGTCAATATCTTTACCCATAATTCATAAGCATATGAACCTATAATTCATATTACCTAAGGTAACATAATATTTAGGAAAAATTGGTTATTTGCCGCTTCAGAACCTTCAAATATGAAAAATGTCATCACAAAACTATAAATCTGAAAAATGTCACTCTAAACTTAGTTAATTCTTAAATTTGCCACAAATACAAATTTTTGTACTTTTTTTTATTAAAAATTAACTGAAAAATACAGTTTTAAGATACGTATTTTTGTATTTTCCTCTATACCCTTCAGACCCCTCATTATATGTATCTCAAAACTGTAGTTTTCAATTAATTTTTAATAAAAAAATATAAAAATTGTGTATTTGTGGCAAATTTAAGAATTAACTAAGTTTAGAGTGACATTTTTCAGATTTGAAGATTTTGGAGTGACAAATAACTAATTTTCCCTAATATTTATGTTTAGATCAGATTGTATGATCATAATCCACACAAATGTTAATGGGGTTATGTGCATTCCATCTCGAACCAAATTTTGATTAGACGGTTCAGATCAAAACAAAAATTTGATGTTACCTTATTAGACGATAAGGAATCAGAGCCGTTAGATATGTGCTGGCATCATCAACCTCAGAGACATTTTTTGTGATTATTTTTCGTAGTTATCTAGGGAGTATTTAGGAGCAGAACTAGAAAATTATAATAAGAGAGGTTGAAAATTAAAATGTACGACATGTAGTGAGTTGAATTTGAATTCACGTTCTCTCAATTACAAAATAGAGTTTTAATCACTACTATAATTAAACATTTATTATTTATAGAAAAATTAGACTATATAAAAAAATTAAATTATATAGAAGTTATCTTTAACTAAGTCTTAAATCTGTTCTTTGAAGTCATTCCTAGCTAGTAAATAGTGCGAGAGAGAGCATGACAACCATCTTGAGCTAATTTTTTTTTTTTTTTATGTTATAGTTAGAGAGATTTCATATATAATTTGGGTGGTCTACGACCCTACCAAATTTGGTGCAATTCAGTTGAGATCAAAGCAAACTGAGTAAAAGTTCCCTGCTTAACTAATTAATCCAAAATCTAAATTACTCTTCAATAAATTAAATTATATATCAAACGATCTTAAAATTAAACCTTAAAAGCTCGATCATTGTAATTTTCTTTCACATCAAACATACAAGAATTCCCTGTTTAGTTTACAAAAGTTCATGTCAAAATTCTGTCCTACAGACTGAAAATGTGTCATACAGACTATAATAGTTTGAGCCATAATTAATAGTTAATTAATGAAATTATATTATGGATCGTTTTATTGAGCTGCATATATCTATAGTCTCGAAATTGTTGATCTGGATATATATGATATATATGATGATATGATCATTTGAATAAGGTCTTTTGAATAGGCTCAATCAATAGGTGTGATCAACTGGTGTGTTGTATTATAAATATACATACAGATGATAATTTCGTTGCACTATCTTAACTCTTCAATTTTCGAACAGAAGAGAAAATCTGATTGTTTGTTTGTTCGCACCAGCTTAGAAACCGAGAGAGAAAAGGAAAGACTAAGAGGGAACTGACAGTTGGCACTAGCACTCCGATTCGCAATTGTTTGTCAATCTGGTCGTGTGGATACCGGTAGAAAAGTGGCTGCGATTGCTGTTGCGTAGATCCAACACAAGGTGTACGGAGTAAGAAGATTACTACTAAGGCTTGAAGTTTCCACTACGCGTCTAGTGGTAAACTCATATTAATTTTGGAATTAGTTTTATACATAAATTTTGATTTTCGGGTAGTGTGAACAATCATAAACTGAATCGAATTGTTGAACATATAACCTACCCGAAACCCTTCACTTCAATCGTTATAATTTTCTTTGATATTTAACATGGAAGATTCTACATATTATATACCAAGAACAATTTGAGTCCAATAAATTCCATGATTTCTTTTAGAGTAATATTGAAGTAGATACATACAGATATTAAAGCAACATACACAAATTCTAAAATGAATATGACGAAAATGGAACCCACCAAACTCAAATTTGAATCCGATGGATGTTAGGCTCAAATTATTCCAATAGTATCGTAGAGTAGAACTAGGGTGATCCTAGGAGTACCAAACTCCTTTGTGCTCTTAACTCTAAAACCTATCGGATTAACTTTGAACGACGAATTCAAACCATTGAAATCCTTCTACCTTACGAGTGATGTGTCTACATCTGAAAATTTTAAAGTTTTGAATTAATTTAGTATAAAGTCAAGTGGTCAAAATTAGAAGGTTTCTAAATTAATTTTAATGCATTCATTTTTTAGAAGATTTTTGACCACTTGATTTTATACTAAATTAATTCAAAACTTTAAAATTTTCACATTTAGACGCATCACTCATAACGTAGAAAAATTTCAACAGTTTGAATTTGTCGTTCGAAGTTAATCCGATAGATTTTAGAGTTAATAGTATAAAGAACTTGGTACTCCTAAAAGCACCCTAGTTCTACTCAGTATCGTAACACATAACTAACATATACATATATTTCAAATTAGAGGAAGTGGGACATCTACTCACAAGTATATTTTGGATTTATTTGTCGACAAAAGCACTATTATATTTAAGACTCTTAGTTGATGTGATACATGCATCCGCAACAAGAGCGGTTAGGAATAGCACAAGTCGGTATCATATCGGCCCCTTGTTGCACCTGAATTATTTCACAACTCTTATGTTGATGTGAAGTATGCTGCCAAACTTGCCACAGTACAAATTAAAATAATGCTCTCATTTTTTTTGTTCAAATATTTTATATTCTTGTGCTTTTGTGGGGATCTAACATAATAATATTATTTTTAGGTGTATAACTAGGGTGTTCTTAAGTTTACTGAGTTTCTTTATGAACTCAACTCTAAAATTTATTGAATTTGATTTCAAACGATGAATTCAAACTTTTGAAATTCTTTTACCTTATGATTAATGTTTCTATATGTGAAAATTTTAAAGTTTTGAATTAATTTAGTATAAAGTCAATTAGTCAAAATTAGAAAGTTTATAAATTAATTGTAATATTAATTTTTTAGACGCCTTTCGACCACTTAATTTTATGCAAAATTAATTTTAAATTTTAAATTTTTTTGCATTTAGACGCATCAAAGTTTCAAATTAATCTTGTATAAAATCAGTGGTCAAAATTAGAAGGTTTATAAATTAATTGTAATGCATTCATTTTTTGGACGTTTTTTTACCACTTAACTCTATACAAAATTAATTTTAAATTTAATTTTTTTTGTATGTAGACGCATCACTTGTAAGGTAGAAATATTTTAATAGTTTAGATTCGTCATATGAAATTAATTCGATATAATTTAGAGCTGAGTTCACAGAGAGACTTGGTGAACTTAGAAAGACCCTAGTTCTACTCTTATTTTTAACTCAGAAAGAAAATGATTGTTTATTTGTTTGCTAGTTTTTGACCGGCTGTCACATTTGACCTCATATTTGTATTAAGTTTAATGAACTAATTAAATACATAACTAGTTATCTAAATGCTGTTATCTTAACTGAAGGTTGAAAGCGATGTCTAAACTTCCAAAAAAAAAAACATCTAGTACTTGCTTCCAAATGACACAATCATGATGAGAGATTTAGTACCACAAGTTTTTGGACCACAAAATACCATAATTAAACTTATTACAATATTTATATTTTAAAATTTACAACTAAAATATTGGACCTTCACTATTAATTTTTGTTCATTTTATGAAAGAAGGTTCAAAGATATTTTATAATTTTGGAGTTAAATTATACTAGATCAATATGTCAAAAAAATGAATACACCAACATATATTTTTTTTTGAATAAAGTGGAGTGTTGCCCACCTGTTTCATGTAAAAACACACATAATAGGTTCATACAAAAGCAATGACTATATAGCCATTGAAAACAAAAACTAAAACAAAATCATACAAAAACATATAAGCTGACAAAAGACCGTAAGATAAGGCATCTAAGCTACTAAGGCATAGCAAATAACTACCACAAAAGGACCTAAGCGCAAACATCAATAATAAGCAGCTAAAGTACTAAAGCATATCAATCAACTACATAGAATTAGCACAGCTCTCAGAAGAGGAAACTTCAATAGAAGCTGAGTCAGAAGAGATGGGGACTATGACAGTCATAGTATTAGCAATATCGTAAAGATTGCGAAGATACGCAGACAGGTCAAACTCGCCTAATCCAAGTGTGAGGTCTCCATCGGATACACCAACATAGTTAACTATAAATTTGTTTAATTAAATATTATAAAATGTTACGTGCACCAAAAATAAACCAAATTTAACTATTTGAATTTCAACCTTTTTTCTTACAATAAGAAATTCGAATTTTAAAATATCAACTAAAAATAATTTTGTAATATTTTGTGACATTCTACAGATCATTTAGGTGTATTTGTTGACACCTTAGACATAACATTTGTCAGTGTCAATTAAATTTTTTTCTTATGGATAAACTAAAGCCGTGATAACAACTTCTTTTGGATAATTGGATATACAATATTTATTTTTTTGTCGTTGTTATGCATTTTTAGCATGTAATTCATTATTTATGCTATTATGAATCAAGTATTCGGACATTTGTGTATATTAATTGCGGAAGTACTCAAATATAATTAAGTCTAGCCTTTTCATCTAAATAAATAATTAAAGAAAAAAGAGAAGGGTGACTTTATATAGTTATATAATCTCGATAATATTTAAAAATAAATTTGGAAATTAAATCAATTATCATTTCTATTAAGTATGAGAAAAAAATATTGGGATATGTTTTTTATGATTGAAGTTTTGGTGATTGGAAATTAATGGTCCTTGATGTCTTAATTTTGCCTATATTGTATAAATTTAATTATTTATATGCCGGATTACATATTTGTGAGCCCATAAATAGAGGCTAAGGAAGCTTAATTCAGAAATGGAGATGTCTTAAAACAAAAGCATAAATAAATATTTCGAATAAAAAGAGACTAAAAGAACCAAAAATTCTATATGCAACAATTCAAAAATTGGAAATTCAAAACCTATACCCGTTTGGGGAAAGAATTTCAAATAAACCATGTCCGCTGGATAATCCAGCAAGTCAAATAAGTCTGACATGCTGGATTATCCAGCGAGCCATTTACATACCCATTTCTTCTACAAAATAGTATGTAAAATGAACCGCTAAATTATCCTTGATACTTTTGAATTATTTTTCAAATGGATGTAGATTTTGAATTCTCATGTTATAAATAATAATTTTGGCTAAAAGAAAGCGTGTACAATGATACTGTACACGCTAATGACAAATAATCGTATAACACCTATTCATACGCGCGCATATTGCGCCAAAATCAACAAGATTAGATTGACTATATGAGATAATTAACATGATAGAAACAAATTACCTAAGTCGAATAAAAAAGGCGCCAAATTATAAGTTTGGCACACCAGATCTCAACCAATATATATAACAAATTTGATAAACCCAAAGTATTTGCTCAGATAGATATCTCGAGCGGCGTACGTATAAGTAACAAATTAAATTGTGTTCGTGTCGGGACGATACTTGAACAAAAATTATGGAATACTAAAAACAATAATATAGTTGTCGAGGTGCACGTAACACGAAAATATAATACGAATTTTTATACATAACGTATTGTTCTCCTCCTAAGGTTTGTAAACCCCTAGGTTAGGTGTTCATTAGCTTAATTAATTAATCATCTTGCAATTTTGTTTTCTTCTATTCAAATAGTGACTTGTACAAATATTATGAGGGTGCGTTTGGATGCAATTTCGGGAATAGCTAATTAACCTAGAGTTAGTGCTATTTCATTATTTGAATGAGTTAGCAAAAACAACGCTAATTCGAGAAATAGCTCTATTCTTAGGAGTGATCCAAACGTTTGAATAGTTCAAATTTGTCAACTGATGTCAATTTAATATATTTCTAGGTTGAAAAACAATTAACCGTATATTAATTCAACAATTTATGTATTTTAATAAAGAAATATGTTTTAATGAATATGATAGCAAAAAAGAATAATAAGTTTAATAAGTATATAGTTTTAATATTTTAAGAAAGACAATTTTACAAAATAAGCTATATGAAAGAGAAAATGTTTGAAAAAAAAAAAAACACTATATCAGTTCGTGTGATTAGTTTTCTTCACTATATAACATATAACAGTTTGTTACAACCAGTGTTGTAAAAAACGTCTGTTTAGACCAATTAATCGTCCGATTATTCATTAGCGGTGATCAAACAATCACAGATTTTCCTGACTAATCAACCGATTAAATATTGTTGAAACTTAAGTTTGAAAAACTCAAAATTATTATTTAAATATAATTGTTTAAAATCTCCGTTTATACTATTCTATAAATTTGAGGACTAAACTGAAAATCTCATATCTAATTAATACATTTCGGTTTCCTTTTCTCATGGTAACCTTCCAATTAAATAAAGATAATAAAACGGCTCCTCAGACGTGTCTTTACTATTTTACCTCATTTATTCAAATTTAATTTCTGAAAGGCACCTATTGGTAGTAGTAATGACATCTCTTAAATCTATTTTCTATATATATTTGGTGGAGGTTTATTTCTCTGACATCCGGGAGAAAAATAAGAAGAAAATAATTTTATATATTCTCTCCAAATATCCTTGAGTAAGGCTTGGGTGCTATGGATAGCACCGGAGCCTCTATGCAACGGCTCAAAATTTGAGTTTTCAAAATCCTAACAGCTGATCCGAACCATTCAATATTTAATCTGTACTAAAATGTACTTGCATACCAAATTTTATATTTTTTTGAATTTTTTTACTATTTATTAAGTATGTTACAAAACCGTTGTTTTCAGTGATCCAGAATTATTCAAAAACAGCGGTTTTGTACCATACTTAATAAATAGTAAAAAAATTCAAAAAAATGTAAAATTTGGTATGCAAGTACATTTTAGTACAGATTAAATATTGAACGGTTCGGATCGGCCGTTAGGATTTTGAAAACTCAAATTTTGAGCCGTTGCATAGAGGCCTTGGTGCTATCCATAGCACCCAAGCCTTACTCAATATCCTTTTCTCGTTTCTGTTTTAAAAATCTTCTATTCTGATCTATGCTGGATATCGCGGAGTTATTGTCAGTCGCTTCCATGGTTGTGCCCTAAGTTGCGACATCCCCGGATTATCTTGGTGGCGATTCCAGGTCTTGCATGCTAAAGACGGAATACGCTTAAGGACAATGCTTCGCACGATCCGGGTAACTCTATTTCAATTCGATTTATTTTAATTAATTTCTAACTATCCGAATATTCTGAAAATTTATACCAACATATCTAATTATAGCCGATTATTTCCGATTAATCGCTTAGTAGTATCTTATCTGTCTGATGACTGCATACGTTATTTACAACACTGGTTACAATCTCAATTGGTAAAATATAATGAAATATGTACCAACTAGTGAGAACAACAAAAATATGTAAATGTAATTTTGAGGTTTTTGATGAGTAAACATGAAGTTCTTACAATAAACTATAATTAAAAATTTCAAACTCATATTAGCTGTACAAATTTGAAGGACCAAAAAAAACAACATGATTACATGAAGATGTAAGTTTCTATAATGACAGTACAACGGTCCGAACTGAAAACCGAGCCGACAAATATTCAAACAAACAAACAAACCGCGAATCAATTAATGATCATGATAACACGATAGCAAAACCCGACCCAAGATAGGGATGTGGTATACTAATAGTAAGACCGGTACCGTGAACGAACCGGACCCTGGACCGGAGCATGGGATTGAGGAGGTGCGGCACATGGCCCCAAGTTGTCTCTGTTCCATTAGGACACGCCTACACCCCTTGTTTCATTTCACCATGCTAATTTTTTTTTTTTATATATATATATTTTACATTTCTCTCTTCCTTTTTCCTAGGGTTTTGGGACTCTTACTAGCCACTAGGTCGGTGGGCCAGGCCCACCCTGTGGGGCCCACGTCGGAACTATTTCTTTTCAGTCAGCCCGTTGGAAGTTTTTTATCCTTAGAAATTATAAATTATAAAATTCAGATGTACGAAAACAGAAAGAGGGAAAGAGATCACCTGTCTCCCGGAGTAGAATTTTTCTGCCTCCAGTGCCGCTGACACGTGAGTCCAAACAGGTTTAAATATTTAAATATTGAGTTTTAGTTTTGCTTTGGACCCACGTGTTAGCGACACAGGAGCAGGAAAATCCAGCCGCCCTGGGGACAGAGGATTCGGTTTCTAGAAAGAGTACCTCGTTTTCAATAAATGTAATAAAATCGGAGGCATTGCTTTAGATCCATGTTTTGTTTATTTTTTGTTTTTTTAAACGTTAAAATTTGTAATCAATGTTGTAATAAACGTTGAAAAATAAAATAAAACATGGATCTGAAGCAATGTCTTCGATTCATAAATAGTCGGATCACACTCAATGCCTCCTATTTTACTGTATTTGTTGAAAACAGAGTACTCTTTCTGTTTCCGTACATCTAAATTTTATAATTTTTATGGATAAAAAATTCTCTTGGTTCTATGGGGGAGTAATTTTATTATTTTTTATTTATTTGAAATTTCTTGCGGTTCAAACAACCAAATAAAAAAATATAATAGGGGGGTTGTGTAGTTTACAATTTACTTAGTATGCAATTAAGGTCAGCTCATCTTCATTGGGCATTAAATTTTTTTTTCTACACCAAGTGTCCAACAAAATACATAAAAAGTACAACGCTGACATTCAATACCTCATTATTGTTTTGTATATATTTTCTACAATTTTCTACGTTGCAAAAAGGAC